>CM033791.1:1508486-1558486 GCA_019656835.1 Rhododendron ovatum
TTTTGTGTTTTTTTTGCCGAAATTGAGAAACGGGATTAAACTGGTCCAATCGAACCAAACTGGGCTTAAATATTTGGTATGCATAAATATCCGGTATGATTTTTTTAAAAGAAACAAAAAAAGGTCTAACCAAACTGAGTTTGGTTATATATGAAGAGAGAGAGAGAGAGACAGAGAGAGAGAGGGAGTGTGGTATGCATAAAATCCAAATCAAAATATCCGGTTCGATTTAAGAGAGAGAGAGAGAGAGAAGATAGTGAGGTGTAGCGGTGGGCGTTAATGGTGGAGATAGAAGTGAGAGAGCTGAGAGAGACAGATACAGAATATATAGTAGAGGAACCCAAATTGGAAACAACTTCGAATTCATTTTTTTAGTTTCCGGAAGTTTGAGGCAGGTGATGAAGTGCCCGGCAGCTATCAAATCTGTTTCCTTTCTTCTTATTCCCAAAACACCCTTGTAGGTGACCGGAAATACCCACATTTCCATCCATCTTCGGCATCATGCGAATTGAATTGCGAATCAAAATGGAACCTCACTTCACTAGCTATGACCATTCGATTTCGATAATTTATGCTAGTCTATTTTACGCGCATTGGTTTCCTGCTCAAATCATGCGACGAGATATCGGTAATATGTTTGACTGAATAATACTTACCGAACCACGTACTCATCTAAGTCTTGCATTTTTAGGTGATCCAAGAACTTTCACTTCTCTCTCATGATGACAAGTAGTATCATTTAATTTGTTCAAATGGATTGATTTTCGGATCTTTTCCCAAAAATGTTACTTATGCACATCAAAACCTATAGAATGAGTCATTTGAAATCGTCAAAAACTGAACCATGACAAAGTTTTATTTTGACCAGATGAGAAATCGTTTACATGAGAGGATCATAATTCTTTAGTTTTATTAGAGATCGACAAAATAATTAAAAGTTTGGCTTATATTGTGTGTCAGTGTTCGCTTCTAAGTCTATAATTTTTTTGAATCACCGGTCACCGAATGGCGAATAATATATGAGATGAGTAATACTTTAATCATGTTCATGCATTTTTTGCTTGCTGACCTTTAGAATTTTTCTTTCCAATAATACCGTAGTAAGAAATTATAAAGGGGAATGAAGAAAAGTATACTAGTAGTACATTATTTAACGGATTGTTCAGGGATCAGATGCTTTGGATAAGGGGAAAAATTTCAGTGCCGACCGGGTATTACGTGCCCGGTCGGCTCATCCGAGTCGTCTATTGTGTTTTTGGACGGTTCGGATTTGAAGAGAGAAAAATGAGACAGAGAAAATGTTTGAGTGGATGAAAGGAGAGAGAATGTTTCAATCCGAGCCGTCCAAAAGTATATTAAACGATTTGAATGTACCGAGCGAATATTACGTAAGATATATTCACCCGGCACCAAAAAAATCTCTCTTGGATAAGAGTCAGACTCCTCCCCCCCGTCCCCGTGAGAGCAATGGGTCCGAGACGTCACCGTTAATTGAATGTTGACGGTGATTGAAATGGAAAAGCATCAGATTCGTAGAACTAGAGAAGCATCGTATACTAAATCCGGATACTCCCCCGCAAGATATTGCCCGCACGCGGCCGTCAAAAAAAGTGGCCCCCCTTTACACACGTGAACGTCATCAACCCAACTCACATGCGCGCCGTTTTTTCAAGTCCCTATAATGCCCCATTCCATTAGGAGAGACAGTTTTTACAATTGGAGAAATTTTTGCTATACAAAGTTGAAAAATGCTAAAAACATCTCAGCGGGCTGTCGTAAAATTTTTAAAAGTAAATTAAAATGTGTGAAAAAAATGCGTAAAAAAGTGTGATAGTGTATTGAAAAGTGTAGAACGTACATTAGAATCTGTATTTTTCCTGTTTTTTCCTTAACTTATCAACAGGTCGATGAGACTATCTGTAGAAGGACCCTTTCTAAAAATAGAATATGGACCCCTTCTAAAAATAGAATATGTGCGGATATAAATAGGTGAATGGTATTTTCACAGTCAATAATGATATTTTTATAACATATTCAGGATACACAAAATGAACTAAATCTGCATAAATTTTATCTGGGTGGATGGAGATTATTTAGTGTCCAAGATTGTCATAGGTGGGCATGAGAATCCAACATGGGGGCGTAAGAAAGGGCTGGCAGCTGGCCATGTCACCCGAATTTCAAGAAAAAAAGAAACTTTGTGGACCCTATGCTTACATACATTGAAAGAGAAATTACTTGAAAATTTGGTATAAAATCAATTATAGACGATCTTCAAGATTTGAAACAACATCAAGTTCTATTTTGTTCTAAGAAAAATTCTAAAATCAGCTCGATGGGCTGACAATAGTAGGTTTGTGAATGTGTATTAAAAGGTGTAAAAAAATGAACAAAAATACATATTTTCTTTGTCTTCTAGTGCTTATCATCAGCCCAGACAAAACCTCAACTATAGTCGGATCATACAAAACAGGCTGCTAGCGAAATACTAGATAATATTCCATCGCGTTTGTTATTTGCACAACATAGTGCTGATGAGAAATGAAACAAACAAAAAAAAGAATAAGAACAAGAACAAGAATGAATATGAATATGAAAGGAGAATAGTAGGTACGAGTACAAGATGATAATGTGATACGGTTATATGATTCTGGAATGAGATAAGCATAAACCTTTGGACGAATTTTTTGTGAATCTAATCAATTCGATCTTTAAACGGGAGTTGGCATTTGTAGCGAGCTATAGAAGCAGTTTTAAAGTAAATGAGGGATTTTGTTATTCTGTTGGGATGCCTCGCTGTTTTACGTACAAAGATAGTTAATAATAAATTTGTTATCGATCACCGGTGTGTATGAAATTTCTGTACTCTGGTAGTTGCTTACGGACATGGACATGAGGGATCCACACACAAGACACACAACGAAAGCACGTGCTTGATACAACTGCCTCCCTCCCAAAATATAGGGTGATGGACCAACACATTTTGAATTTTGCATTGTACAGAATTAATGCATTCTAAGCGTTTTGCCACATATATACTAAACTAGAAAATGCAGATTCCATAAATAGTGCCCTCCTGAGTAAGTTTTTTGGATTACATTTACTCACAAAATTCTTCCCGCAAAATATGTTATGTGCATATCATTTAAACGGCTTCTACAAAATCTTAGGGCTTGTTTGATAACCTAAATTCAGCACTTAATACTGAATCAATTAAGTAATAAGTGATTCAGTAGGTTTGATAACCACATTTCATATTACTTAACAAATTAAGTACCACTTAAAATATAGGGTAAAAAGTTGAAAAAAATTAAGTAGTTTTAAGCTACTTAATTCTAGCTGAATTTTTGTGTACTTACATTCAACCGTCATACTACCACCACAACCACTTCCACCAATACCTCCACCGCTCCACCACCACCACCTCCACTACCACCACTCGTCCTCCACCACATCACCACATCACCACCACCACCACTCCCTCCACTACCACCACCACCACCACATCACCACCACCAACTCCACCACCACCACTTCCTCCACTACCACCACCACCACCACCACCACATCACCACCACCAGCTCCACCACTCCACCCAACTACCACCACTACCATCACCACACCACCACCACCACCGCTCTAACCACCACCACCACTCCACCACTCCACCACCAGTACCACCACCGCCCCTCCCCCACCACTACCATCACTACACCGCCACAACCACCACTTCCTCCACTACCACCACCTCCTCCATTACCACCACCACATCACCACCACCACCACCACATCACCACCACACACCACCGCTCCTACCACCACCTCCACCACTCCACCACCATCACCACCACCGCCACTCCACCACCACTACCATCACTACACCACCACCACCACTCCACCACCACCACTACCAGCGCTCCTACTACCTCCACCACTCCCCCACCACCACTCCACCACTATTACCAAAAGTATATTGTAACCGTTAGTAAATTAAGATAGAATTGGAACAAAATTAATTCATCATTTTTTTAATTCAGTACTTAATATATTTATCAAACAGCTTTTCAGCTTAAAAATTTCAGCATTCAGTTTTTAGCACTTAATTTTTCAGCTTTCAGTTTCAGTTTTCAGTTTTATCAAACAGCCCCTTACTATGGTCAAGAAAATCTATAATCTACCATTTCACAATTTAAGAAATAACCGGCTCTCGAACACCTAATTCACCTCCATTTTGATGAATATTGATAGCTTATCGTATGGATTATGCAATTATTACCATCGATTATTGAAATGAAGACATTTTAAGACTAATTTCAACTTAATTAGGATTAGGATCGGTCCCCTCTTTTCTTCAGTACTTGAATGAGGGGCTGAATTAAAAGCTATCTCAACTGAAGTTTTTTTAGGGGCAAATTTCACTGACTTACCCTGAGGTTTCTGACACGAACAGAAACCTCCCCTGAGGTTTCTGAAATGACACTGCCCTCCCCTCCTTTACCCGACAATATCAAGGGACCCCCCTGCCGTTACCTTTCCGTTAGAAAATGGATGGAAAAGGTGATGTTGTACTATACTTTTTACAATACCTATACTACTCTCACCAGACTCTTTACCCCTCTCATTTATAAAATATAAAATACAAACATATCTACACTTTGTACTCATTTCACTTTGAGATTTTGTCCTTATTTAAAAGGATTCATATTTGTTAATTTTCTGTCAAACTCTTGTGAATTATTGGTTCGTCTTGATAAGAGGAATTGAAAAAAGTAAAAAATTAAGACTTTTACCAAATATTTTGAGAAATTCAATATTTTGGGTAAAAGTAATAAATTTATACTCTTTTGATTCCTCTCGTTGAGACAAACCAATAATCCACAAAAATTTAACGCAAAACTAGCAAATACGAAAAAAATTTAAATATAAACAAAAATCAAAAAGTCTAAAAATCCCACAAACAAGCCTGCATGAAAAAATTGAATATGAACAAAAACTAAAAAGCCTAAAAATCCCACAAACAAACCCAAATTTTTTTTTTTCGTGCGGGCTTGTTTGTGGGGTTTCTTAGGCTTTTTGGTTTTTGTTCATATTCAATTTTTTCATGCAGGCTTGTTTGTGGGATTTTTAGACTTTTTGATTTTTGTTTATATTTAAATTTTTTTCGTATTTGCTAGTTTTGCGTTAAATTTTTGTGGATTATTGGTTTGTCTCAACGAGAGGAATCAAAAGAGTATAAATTTATTACTTTTACCCAAAATATTGAATTTCTCAAAATATTTGGTAAAAGTCTTAATTTTTTACTTTTTTCAATTCCTCTTATCAAGACGAACCAATAATTCACAAGAGTTTGACAGAAAATTAACAAATATGAATCCTTTTAAATAAGGACAAAATCTCAAAGTGAAATGAGTACAAAGTGTAGATATGTTTGTATTTTATATTTTATAAATGAGAGGGGTAAAGAGTCTGGTGAGAGTAGTATAGGTATTGTAAAAAGTATAGTACAACATCACCTTTTCCATCCATTTTCTAACGGAAAGGTAACGGCAGGGGGGTCCCTTGATATTGTCGGGTAAAGGAGGGGAGGGCAGTGTCATTTCAGAAATCTCAAGGGAGGTTTCTGTTCGTGTCAGAAACCTCAGGGGAGGTCAGTGAAATTTGCCCTTTTTTTAGTGATACAGAATGAAGTACACGCAAATAGTCAAACTCTTTACCCTTGCAGTGAAATGATACTGAAAGATACAAGTCAATGTTTGCAATTAAAGTAAGGCAGTGTTTGTGTGGAGAGAAACATGAACACGTGAGGCACCCAAAAAAAAATTCGAGAATGTGCGAAGTGTTTTTCGAAAATATTTTGTTTATCACAATTCACAATCAGAAAAAAGGGTCCTGCTAAAAAACCTATATATGACCCAACTCTCTTCCATTTAGAAAAAAGAAGAAAAAATATTCCTAACTCCCAAAATTTTCTTCCATGTGATTCGGTTTTTTTTTTTTTTTCCACAACCAGAGAAAATACTCCTAGTTTAGATGTTAGAGAGAAAAATAAAGATTACTATCAATCATTTGATATGAGATTCGAGCATGCGCCCTGTAGATAAAGAAGTTGAAGCAATGTCATTTCTCGAACAAATGTCTTGACATTAACCTTGTTGGGTTAAAGAAAAAATGAAACGGTAATGAATTACCATAGTTGAATAAGTTTTTTATTTGATTACAAAAGTCATTTAATTTTTTTTTCCCTCCACTAAATTCACACCCAAACATAGCAAAAGGCCACCTTTGACTTTTAAGTATATATATGTGGCCCAAAAGTTTTTTCTGCTTGTCTATTTCTTTTGCGTGTGAGATTGTAGTCCACAATTACAGTATGGGTGCGCGAATGAAAATGGACTGGACTGGGGACCAAAAGAAAAGCCCAAACCAATAGGTATTGGACCTCTGAATTAATTGTCTTGTTTAGGTCACTATCTTTAGGGTATTAATGCTAACATCCACCCTAGAGGCAGAGGAGGATAATAAGTAAAAAGTGCATTGATTTTTGAAAAAAAATGTATCGACATCTGTGAAAATTTATTAATATCCGGAGTCATGCTATGAGTACCGACTAGGGGGAGGGAAATCGTACCGATATATACACAAAAAAAGGGTGTTTAGATCAAGCACCCTACACACATCAGATGCCGTTGATTCTCGCGTGGACCCCATCGGATTTTTTTTTTATTTTAATTTTTGGACAGCTCGGATCGGCAGTCCGGTGGCCGGAGACGGCCCGGCGAGGCCGGTCGGTACAATTTCCCTCCCCCGGTCGATGTCTATATCATTTTTGTAATATCCGTGAGATGTGTATTTATCGTCTGCAGGCAAAGGTTAGCAGGACCGGACCGGAGCTAGGAAAATCTAATACGCGCCGTGTGTGGCAGGTCACGACTCTCGCAACACATCTGGACGTCGTGGTGACATGGCACAGACTGCACAGAATAATTACTCCATGAGTAGATACTGGCATACATTTTTTACGAAGAACATTTTCCCCTACGCAGCCATTGTCCATTGATGCACGTATACGAACACAAATGAGCCCGCAGGTTGATCCCTCGTTATTTTGCAAACTCAGGTGCATTAAGCGATTCCGAACACATTTATTTTCGTTTTATACATCCGTGCTTGGGCACATAACATTCCCTTTACCAAGAGAGAGTGCCTGTTTCACTAATAAGTCGATGGTATTTGGGAATAACTTCTCTTTTGTCAGACAATCAAACTCTGGACCAGAGTAACGAACCAACCACACTAGCCGTGGTGTTCGGTTTTGAGCTTAACTGAAAAGCCAAAAACGCAGAAGCAATCGGATAACCAAATTATCTTGTTCCACTTGCAACTGCAAATATTCCACCTCTTGCAGATTTCATTGTCCCAGTCCCAGCAACTTCACTCAATCAGAGTGCAATACAGCATGGTAGAAGAAAGTGAAGATTTTCATCTTACTACATTCACTAATTCAGTACACAAGTGCTGCTCCATTTGGACCATTTCAAAGCCCCGGGATACAGTATGAAAATACAAATGAGGAAATAAGAAAAATAAATAGTGTTAGGACTTTTATTATTAACCTTTCTTCTCTATGTAGTACTGATGCCATTACTCGCCTCTATTTTTCCTTGGGGATATATGATTACTGCTAGAGTCTTGATGGGGCACCCTTCTTCCCTGGAATCTGCAACGCGTCGTAATGGCCAAAGCCATGATATAGTACTTTGATGGGATTCTCCTTGCCATACTCTTGCCCATACTCAGCAATGGTTATCAACCCGCCTGAATCCGGATCATGCATGAATACCGTTATTGGCATCCTGCAGTTATGAGATCGTTAGTTTGGTTATGGTTAGTGTAATTTCATCAGTACTTTGGTCTATGA
Organism: Rhododendron ovatum; assembly: GCA_019656835.1. Classification (NCBI taxonomy): domain Eukaryota; kingdom Viridiplantae; phylum Streptophyta; class Magnoliopsida; order Ericales; family Ericaceae; genus Rhododendron; species Rhododendron ovatum. The sequence continues at coordinate 1,516,405 of CM033791.1, forward strand.
AAAGATTTGTCTTCTTCACATATCGTCCCAGGTGCCTAAACTTGAAAATGTGTTGTCTGGGATTTGCGGGTGGCCCTCTTTCTATTGAGAGAGCAGATAGCTCTTCCCTTTACTCGATCAATGAAGTTCTAGTGGATTTCGACCTCTACTCTGGATTGAATCCAAATCTGCAGAAATGTGCAGTCTTCATTTCACATATCGTCCCAGGTGCCTAAACTTGAAAATGTGTTGTCTGGGATTTGCGGGTGGCCCTCTTTCTATTGAGAGAGCAGATAGCTCTTCCCTTTACTCGATCAATGAAGTTCTAGTGGATTTCGACCTCTACTCTGGATTGAATCCAAATCTGCAGAAATGTGCAGTCTTCATTGGGGGTGGCTAATGAGCCTAAGGTTGAAATGGCATGAGAGACAGGTTTTGTCCTCAAAGGAGAATGGAAGAGTGGAAAAACGCGACAATGTTGAGGCACTTATGAGCTCTATGTAACGAGACAGAGACTCAACCGGTTAGAGGGTGCACTCTTACAGCACTAAGGATCAATGTCCATAGGAATTGGAATACGGCTCCGCAAGATGACTCCTCTTGGCCATTGGAAAGGTGTTCAAGCTTAGAAATACGGTGGGAGCTCTGATAAAGCAGAGAATTCGAAAAGGGTAGTCCACATTCTTATGGATCAAAAATTGGTACCCATCGGGTCCCTTATATAAAAGGTTTGGAGATGGTGTTTTTTCTTGATCGGCAACAAAAATTTTATAGAGTAACTCGACAAAGGGTACATCGAGAGAAGGTCAAATACTAGCCACAAAAGATTGAGGCAAGGGACAAGACCAAGAGAAGGTTTGGGGATAGTGTTGTGAATTATCTTGGAAGATCCTTACAAGCCAAAGTCTCTTCAAAAATTCAAATGGTGAGTGGAGATGACCTAGGGCAAGGAATAGAGTGACTCAGACCGTTTTGGCTCAAACCCCTCCTAAACAAAGGCCAGATGAATCTAAAATAGGCTGTTTGGTGGCGCCCCACCCCAGTGGGGAGTACTCTGTGAATTCTGCATGGGAGTCAATTAGGACCGGCGCAATGTTTTTAAGTTGGATTAGTTTTTGGAAGGGCCTCATGTCGGGTGATTTTGTCCCAGTCTTGAGTTGTCTGTATGCTGGGGTATGCCCCTTCGCTGTTATTTTCTTGGTTTGTGGAAATGGGATTTACTTACTACTTAGTATCAATCGCTGAAGCATAGATTCAATACTAGAGCAATCAAAAAACACAAGGCCAAATGTGAATGAGAAAAAGGTTTTATACGTAAAACTACCGCCATAAGAGGAGTAGTAGTAGGAAAACAACTCTCAGCTTAGAACATCTCCTACCCTCATTGTAAATTCTTTTTGAGTGCACCTTATCTAACTGAACATTGCTGCTGTTAGTTTACCCGAAATTTTCACTCTCAGGGCAGTGATCCAAAGATCATACAAACCGAGATTGGTGACTGGATCAAGTCACCAAGCATCTGCTTTGCCTTTGAAGATAATCAGCTGACTTGATCTCATAGGTTTCAAATACATGTTAAGTTTGTTAACTATATGGCTGAACAGACACAACTGAGAGAGAGAGAGAGAGAGAGAGAGAGAGAGAGAGAGAGAGAGAGACTTACTGGAGAACATGTGAAGCCATGAATAATTCAGGCTCACCTCCCCATACATGTGGCTTCCGCATTTGTGATACGTAAGTATCAAAATTTCCCTCTACAAACCTAATCACATTGGTAGACATAGTTACATCCGAGCCATCAGAAATTCAGAGATATACCTTGGTTATGTTTCATCTCTTCAACAAGTTTAGTAATGAGCATAACGGCCCTATTGTTCCGATGGAGAGAAGAACCTATAATTAGCTTTTCTGGAAATTTCCAAACAAACAATTTCAACGAAATCTTTCAATTTCTTATCTTACTATGTTCAATTCTATGTATTCCTCTATCCGTAGAGTACGTTGAATGTACAGAAATGGCTATAACAGAGTTTCTCTTATTCATATTAACAGCTACTCTAGGAGGAATGTTTTTATGCGGGGCTAACGATTTAATATCTATGTAGCTCCAGATGAGTAAAAACGAAATCAGAAAGTTACGTTGCAAGATTGAAATAGCTCAGAGGACTAACCACTCCGTCTCTGTTCGTCTTTTAACAAATTCATCAGCCACCTGAAAAAAATAAAGAACAGAAAAGATCAGCATCTTGAATGCACTACACAAATAGCTGGATACTGCAAGGAAAGCGAGTTCAACATATATAGCGGGTCTCGCATAAATATATATATATATATTCCCATCTTACCAAAAAAAGGCTCTCTCCACACGTAAATATGTGAAACATTTACTATGTTACATGAAACCCAACAAGAGTGTCCCGTGTGGGTACATACCTAGGATTGGACCCATAAAACTGAAACACCTAGGCATGCCAACTTGGCTAAAAAATTTGTGGCAAAGAAGGCAATTAGCTCACTGTACACCGTATAGCAATTATCCAACATGATGTAAATGACGACAATGATAAGAACAAATACACAAATATTAAGTGATATGAAATGCAGCTACAAATGAACTTAATGTACTTTGATTCAATGTGTTCGATTTTAAGTGATTAACTGTGTTATCAAACAACACTGAATGCTGAAACTTTCAGATTCAATTAAGTGGAAGAACGACCGTGAAAATAGTCAAAAAAGTTGTGGGATATCAGGCACATACTACACCCTTGATCAGGCACCAAGCATCCGACAGGGGTACTTAATTGTAGGAGTCCATGTAATATAGGTTACTGATGCCCGCATAACAATCTCCTCTAAGAAAAAACAATAACATACACAGGACAATTTTGCTACCTCAATTTGAACATCATGCCTTCAAAAAAACCATGCCTATTCCCTACTTAAGTCTGTAAACCCTACACTTTCTCCCACCGCTACGGACTGCATCCCAGTTGTGAAGAAAGTGGAAATATTTCCCATGGTGAGAGTCCCAGTATATGAACCAGCACAACGGGTATTAGTTTACCACTGGAATGAAGTTCTGATGTGTGGTCATAACTGAAAAGTACAAGCATGTAGGACTTGTCTAAAAATTGCAGAATGATTTACTAGAAATTTAAGTGAAAGGAACAAACAATCTTCAACATGTCATTATGATCTGAAGGCATGTGAACGCACTCTAGCCCGTAAATCATCTGCTAATTCCCTCTGAAGGCTCTCATTTGGAGCAGGTTTCCCTGATCGTAGACAAGCGCCATGAGCAACAGAGCGAAACAAACATCTTCCGTCCCCTGGTATGCCTGTATGCAAAGGAACATTTATTAACATCAAATTACAGCCGCTGGAAACATCATCCAAAAGTTTATGGAAAACGTTGAAGCACAAAAAGAAAATAAAAAGAGAGCGCAAGTCGTGGTAGTAACACTCTGCTCACCAGTTATAGAGTAGTCAGTGTAGACTTTCTTCCCATGAGAAAAGGTGACAGATGGGTCTTCTTGGTTGTCCTCTGAATGGGCAGCTTCAACATGTACTGGTTCAGAAGTCGAATCACAAACCAATAGTCCACCAATTAAGCCTGCAGATGCACATCCTCGCGGCCAAGATAGTGGTCCCACGTTACATTTGACTTTGTGAATAATCCCGAGATTTGGAACCGAAAGCTTGAACTTCATGTTTTGGCACCCAGATGAAAAATCAAAGCATATCTTCTGGGGTTGTGTAGATCTAACTTCACTTTCAATAGTTAGAGAATGCCAGTTGCTCCTCTGCGCTAAACTGAAAGGACGAAAACAGCTCCCCTCTGATGCTTGGAAGCCAATAAATGATGAAAAAGAGTTTGTCTTGGCAAAATATTTGCCACTATATTTCAGCTTGGATTGGCCACTGGAAATACAGAAACCACATGATGTGGTCGGGGTTTGAAAAACGATTCCATTTGTGTGGTTACTCATCCGTCTTTGTGCACACCCTCTCAAGCGGACCACATTTTTCACATAAGAACTGAAGCGAGAACAAACCATTATGTTGGCATAACCATAGGAGACCCAGCGCCTCACAGCCACGGCACCTTACGTGGCCAAACTCAACACACCACTGCACAGCAGAAACGCCACTTCATTACCAATCTTACAGGAAAAAGAAAAATAGGGGGTTACTCTGAATAGATTATTAGTGAAAAGAATTAAAGATCTGAGTTCAGGACTCTTAGTCAGTCAAAATCGCAACTTTTACCAATTCGAAGGCAAATGGATCTAGTGGGCAGAATTGAGAACTGTAATATTCAAGGGAGGAAGGTCATTTCCCCTCGGGTTCAACATAAAATTTCAAAATCTCTGCTAGGTAAGAGGGTTATTTCTACAGAGTACCAACTAAGTTAGGCATCTGTATAGGTCCTAGAAGAAAAAAGTGTGAATATGCCAATATAAATACTATCTATTTTCGGAACCCATTACGATAAATGATAAAATAACTATTTTTCCGCAATGGTCGAGGGTTTAAAACCTCGTTCAATCTTTCAATACACAAGTCCAAACGGAATCAAGCCACACTTATAATTTTGCCTCATTCTACTTAAGTATTATTGTTGTTGCAATAGATATCTGACATCAAAACCCATGCCAATGCAAGATTTGAAACACTCTGAACTCCAAGTGGTTGACCAGATTGAGGAGCAAAACGTTCAACGTTACGTAGATGGTGAGACAATAAGAACAAAAGCATAGAACTAGAGCAGCCATTTCGGCCCCAGAGACAGCTTCACAGCTATGGACCTATGGCTAGAATGTGACAAAAATGTACTAGTTGTGTTCTTTGCATCTTAAAGTCTATTCTAATTTGACATGTAAACTTGCTACAACTCATAGTTGGGAAGTATTGAGGCTAATCAAATAAATGAAAATCTAAAATAGGTTCAATATAGCCTCTACGGTTGTGACATGACCAAGTCCTTGAAGCAGATAGACCAAAGATCTGAAAAGATTGGAATGAAATGCTTTCTAATGGACACAAGCACAAATACTACTGTAATTGAGGTGAATTACTGAGTACCAGTATGTATGACAACACAATTATAAACAGTATTATGCTCTGACCGCTGTAAATTGTGAACAGCATAAATCAAGGAGTATTTTGATGGACAATTTGCATTTAAAAGATTTAACCAGAACAAATGTCTCGCAAAAGTGATTCAATTGGCCGGATTTGGTATATGTAGCTGTGAAATTGATAATAACAATGAAATTGGAATCCAGATATTTCTTCTCAAACTGGATAAAAAGAAATCCTTGATTAAACTAGCAACTGAATATGTCCAGAGCATAAATGTATCTAAAAGTACAAAATGGGGAATTAAGTGAAATGAAACCTGTTGAATCCTCAATTAGCTAGGAAAAAACGCCCAAGAATTTAGAGGGAAAACATACAATAAACCCAGATAAAGTAAGTCTTCCAAAAAAAAAAAGAAATTTGACAAATTTGACAATGAAACCAAAAGAAAGCCAGAAAGATTCCAGAAGAGGAAGAAAGGCTCTTCAAGTAAAGAATTACCTTTGACAAAACCCTCGGAGACGTTTGAAGGAGAAATGGGATAATCTTGTTGAGGTCCGGTTTGGCTGAGCTAATGTGAATACCAGAAATGCTACACGCACAGCAAACACACACAGATTTTGTGCACAGATTTTTTGTGGGGCCCATTACGGGTTTCACACAAATAATCCGAGCCGTTCATTAAATGTAAAACATTTTTTCAAGGGCCCCCGCAAAAAATCAGCTCAATCCGATATCTATAAGTGTTTGATTCAATCATTTAACTTTTCATTATCCGGAGATTCGAATGAAAAGTTAAATGATTGAATCAAGCATCTATGAGTATCGGATTGAGCTGATTTTTTGCGGGGGGCCTTGAAAAAATGTTTTACATTTAATGAACAGCTCGGATTATTTTTGTGGGACCCGTAGTGGGCCCCACAAAAAATCTGTGCACAAAATCTGTGTGTGTTTGCTGTGCGTGTAGCATTACTGACGTAATACTCCAGCAGCTTAGCTCTCCGTGAAGGTGAAGTTTACTGTGTATTCGACTCTCTCGAAGCCTCCAGCACATATGGACCATGGATATGGTCCCCCTCATCCGGGTGTCGGAGGCGTAGTCTGCACGGTGCCGTTTGGATGTCAACAGGACACATAGGAGTCCAGAAACTTCTATAAACTCTAATCAAGTGTACCCACCGAAAAGTTCGTTAATTCACGGAAAGATCCCTCCATCTTTCAAAGTACGAGTACAATATACTCCTAGTTGAAAATTTGCAATGTCTATATTTCTTCAGAAATTGATTTTCAGATTCTATTTTTCGTCATACAAAGTTACACATTCTTTATTTTTTGTTTTTTAGTATCGAAAGTGTATCTATTTTATTTACTAAAAGACAAAAAAAAAAAAATTGAGTGTAGATTTAGAAAAGGAGAGTGTAAAAACCAATTCTCTTTTTTTCGAGATAATGTGCAAACATAGAAAGTATCGATTTCTATCGACTAACGGGTCATTTTCCACGTACCAACAGTGGGGCGTTTCTTTCAAGCTTGTCAATTACCTCTTCAGAAAGATAATTAATACTGCATTCTAATGTTGTTTATTGAATTTCCGATGAAAATCCACTTTATATGTGAAAAGTGAATGTGTTAATAGTTTCGTAATTTTCACGTATTTGAAAACACCGTAACATGAGTGCAAGAGAATGAAAAGAGAGCACAAAAATCGTTTCCCCTCCATATCCTCTCTCGTTTGCAGTTATGAAAATTAGTTGAAAGAGATGTAGTATTTTTTTTCTTACCTTTTGTGATTGGGGTGTAACGGAACTGCTAATCATCTGTTGTATTATACGTTTTTCTCCTAGTGGATATGGGCCGGTTGCTAATGGGCTGGCCATTTCTTAGGATGTTCGGGTCTGCTCATTGTCTCTTGTAGGCTAGAAACTGATGGAGTCTTCGTATCGGCCCACTTTACCACTCTGATGAGATCTTAGTTTCGGTCCCGACATAGGTATGGTGGGAACGCCTACAATTAGTTAAGGGATGTGACGGTACAATACTTTCTAACAGTATGGCTGAGCTAAAAAAAACGAAAGTTCAAACTAATCCAAACCGAATGGTTTGGTTCGGTTTTTTAGTAGTGTTGTTTGGTTCCGGTTTAAAATATCATAAACAAGTTAAATGGTGTGGGCTGTGAATATACTTGGACGGTTCAGATTCCAAACCAATATGATCCGTATACATTTATATTCTGATAACTAAAAATTAAAATATATAATCTAGGTTGGTTAGGTTCTACAATTTCATAGTCCGCATGTATTGATTTGGTTGTTGATTTGCTATAAAATTGAACCAATTCGGTCCACGCTCACCCCCCTATCTGATGGAGGTGTCGGGTGCCAAACCAACACTTTCGTATCATTCACCCAAAAAAAGCAGTGGCTTGCCTTCTAGTATTGCACAATCATAATAGAGTACTAGTGATTGAATAGTGCGTGCTCACTTGGAACATTCTACTAGCGACCTTATTTTACATTTTACCATTTTGTTCATACAAATTGACAATTTATCTATTACCAGAAGTAACTTGACGCCTTCAACTTTATTCACTTTCGAAAACAACTAATAACTTGATTGTAACAAATTCTTTCGCAAAACTTATTCATTACCGGAAACGCTTCTTTAGTGGGCCCAAATATTTTTATCCCCCACTTCTTCATTGGGCCCTCAGTGATCTGACATTTCCAGACAACTGTTTTTTTCATTTACCCAGTAATGGGCCCAACCTACTTTTAAGTGGTACCACGGATGAGATATTTTTAACCACTCAAATCTTTTAGGTTGGGTCTTTTTCATTGCCCAAGCCGGACTCTGGCTGTCTCTGTGTTTTCTTTTTGGGCCCATGGCCCAGTGCCAACAAAACTGTTTGGGTTAAACAAGTGGTGGGTCACCTTGAGGGCCCATCAGTCCGACAGTACCTTCTTTTTTTTATCCAAAGCAAAACTTCATTCGATAAAGCCAGGCATCTACAGGATTTCCATTTAAAAAATAGGAGAGGTTTTTTAATTTTTAGTGCCGGGTGAGTATATTCCACCTAATGTCCGTTCGTGCATTTTAAGCCATTTGAAAGTGTTTTGGATGGTTCAGATTTTAAAAATATCTTTTCAGAGAAGAGTTTAACTCTTCCGGGGAAAAGTTTTTTTAAAATCCGGACCATCCAAAACACTTTTGGAAAGCCTAGATGCGTTGACAGGCACCACGTGGTAACCACCCGGCATTGAAAATTTTCTAAAAAAATAGAGATAAGGAAAGCGTGCCGATCCGAAAAACTAAAGATAAACAGTAAGCACAAAACGAGACAAACTAATGTCTCTTTTTTTTTTTTTTGAACAGCGAGACAAACTAATGTCTAAGACCTAGTCGCGCGCCAACACAAAGCTCCCAACACGTTACTGTCAAGACAATCAGACAATACCTGGCCTGCCGACCATTGGGTGTACTTCCCTCCTCCCCTAAGTCACGAAACAGCACGCATGAGCGTAAGAGAAAGCGGAAATTAAAACGTGAAAATGTACATTTTTCAATAAAATCTTATACTATTAGAATAAGAGCATAGAGCAATGATTGAGCGGGCAGTAACGTTCAGTAACCTATCAAAGAATTACCATGTATTTAAGTGACCTATCTTTCTTCTCCCAAATAATGGTAAGTTATAACTAAATCTTTTACCCTAACGTGTTGCTCAATTCGCCCTGATTGCCCTCTCAAGGGTGGTAAATGTACAACCACCAATTTGCTTATAATAAGAAAACTGAACAGATCGATGCCGAATAAAACATAAATGTGTAGCACAACCACGGGCCCAGAATGAGAAAGAGACCTCATCGTTGGAGCCCTTTAGAAACAGGGGGAGAGGCCTGTGGGTCCACTTGACTTTTGGTGTCTGGGCCTGGTTTCCCATCAAAGTCATCCCAAGAAAACAATCTCTGCAGTGAACAACATGGGCCATGCTCACGTGGATGGCACATGCCCTTGGCCCACTATGTGTTTTTTAAATATTTTCTTGCCTGAAATGCCAACCAATATTTATTTAGTTTTTTAATATTGTGTACATTAGCGGAGGTCAGTGGAGGGTGTTACCGTGTTAGAGTTAGCATAGGGGGGTCTAAAGGCTATTTATAGCTTGGCCCCCAAAGTTCCCCTCTTCGTAGGACTCGAATCTTGGTCACCATTGAAGGGAGAGAGATGAGTTACTAATTTCACTAGAAGTAGTTCTTGCCAATCATTTTTTATTACTCTAGTTTTCGGGTCATCTTATACACATCTCGACTAATTAATCTTTGGGACCATCTAGTTCTACTCGCAGGGTCTCAATAAAAGATCAGAACAAACCTAGCATCGCATGGACTATCCCAAAAGATTTGATATTACCAGAAAGATTTCAAATCTAAAATCTCAAAAGAAGACCATGAGTTTCAAGTCTCGACCATTAGGATAACCCTTGGGTGCCTAAAATGCCAACCTTGCTGGACAAAATCTGAGAGTCCTTGTCTTGATCATGACTTCGTAGTGTTGATTTTGGGCCAACTTTTAGGTGGTCCTAACACTGAACCAAACCCTTTAAATGGCAAAGCTGCCCACGAACCCCAAACTTGGAATTGCTGAATTGAAGTGCCTTACGCTGTGTTTTGGCCAAATTTCATGTTCAGGCCTTCAAATTCGGGATTTTGCCATTTTAGAGAAAGTCTTATTTTTTGCCAATTGCTTGGTCAAAACAAAACCGTTTTAAACTTTTACGGCACATTTTTTATGTGTTTTTCATATGGAATAGTAACTTTTGTGTGAACATGTTTTCAAATTTTTATACTTTTTCAATTCATCAACGAATAATCAATCTAAATAGATCCATGAGAAACCTAACAAGAATTTAGAAAAGTCAACGACAAAAAATATCATTCGCTTAAGTTATGACAAAACACCCCCTAACTTTACTATACTGCCAAGGCCTGCCTCAAATTGTGGTGAGAAAACGAGGAAAAATGACCCCAGCTTCCAGTCTGGCTATCTTTTTCTCGTCTTTCTTTTTTTTGAACTGGAGCTAGCCATCACGAGGACAAGATTTCATTTAACTACTGGTTGAGATAATTTCTATTTGCCAAAAAAAAAAAAAATGGAAAATCTACAATACACACACTTTAAAAAGGTATACCATATGCACTTATTTTATGGTTCATTCATAATATTTTAGTGTGTTTCGTAACTTTTGTTTTAGAATTCGTAACTTTTAAGCAGTACGATTCGTAACATTTTCATTATGATTCATAACGTTTTTGTGTATCTCGTAATCTTTTCACGATTCGTAACTTTTTAGCAATACGATTCGTAACATTTTCTCTACAATTCATAACATTTTGAACGGTTCATATGATACACACTCAAATAAAAGATGTGTATTGTAGTCTTTCCAAAAAAAAAAAACCTGTTTTCATTGTTTGGTATTGTTATTTCATTTTCATTGGACAACTAGTACTGATGCAATTATTAATCTGCCAACTTCTGCTTTCTTGTTCCCTCTCTGCTCCTTTTGCTGCAAAATACATTCACTTCAAATTTTTAGTATCTTTTTCGGAATTTTTTACGGATTTAAGTTTTACGTTTTTTGGATTAATATCAGAGTAGGTGACCTGCACAGTACTCTTACGTGCCATTTACAAATGATGCGAAGTATCATGTGTCGCTTATATGATACTCTTGACCATTGAGTTTTCGCGACGAACACTGCGGGTCACCCTTTATCGATCTTTCCTTGCCAATAAAAAGGAGCCCTTTCATCTTTAAACTGCTCAACATGCAATAAGGTTTGCTGCTGATGTTGCAGCAACAAAATTCTCTTGCTAGCTACATGATTTGTTGAGACTTAGGCTCTGTTTGGAACTTAGGGAAATGAAAAGAAAGGAAAAGAAAATAAAAGAGAAGGAAAATGAGAGGAAAATAGGAGAGAAAATTTACTATTCACTACACTTAAAATCTTTATTTTCTTCTCTCTTTCTCTACAACCAAACAATAGGAGGGAAAATTCCTTAATTTTCCTTTCTTTTCCCTGAGTTCTAAATAGAGCCTTAGAGAGTACCATGTGAAAATGTCACTAAGTACTCCGAGAGCATTGGATATATTTAGGGACGGATTCAGGAATATAGCCTAGTGGGGCACTTGTTAATTATAATGACGAGAGTTCATTTTTTTAGTTAACCATAGTAAAATCGTACAAAATTAAGGCATGCATTAATAACTATATAAGTTTATAATGCATACTTAAGTTAAATTAGGTAAAAATGAGCACCAAATCTCATACAAAAAATTTAAAGTGTGTTTTAAATGAACATCGACAAATTTTAGAATGATCAAGCTGGTTTTGTAAATGACTTCATTTTAAAATATTTCTCCCAAGACGGTTAAAAATAAAGAGAATCAAGAAAGAATATCTTTAAATAAACAAATAGCTCGTAAAACAACAAATATAAATACACCAAATGATGAAATTCAGGCATAAAACTAATTCTATATGTGTGTTTTCGAGATATATGCAAGTGTGTATGTTTATATATTAGTACACTTTCATAATTATGCTAATATATACAAAAAATATTTTATTTCAAGTGGGGGCACGTGCCCCGGCTTCGGTCCGCCCCTGGATATATTATGATCACTTAGATGGTCCAAATTAGCTTTTGCTCAACTTAAACTATTTTCGGAGTCTTAAGAGACAATCCCAACTATTCACCAACGGGGAACCCGATTAAAGTTGGAGTAAAAGTTTGAACTTTAATTTCGTGTAGACTGCCCCACAAGAATTGATCATTACACATATAGTAGAAAGTTTTGAACCTGAACATACTCGTAAAGATTCTTCTCCACGAGATATTGTATGAGATAGACAACGTTGATACTCAATTCCGGTCTGACCCCGTTCGTTTTGGTATTTTTGATTTGAATTTGAATTTGTACGTAACGAGTGTAGAGAGAAATAAAGTAACGATTGAAAATATGGGTAATGATTAGAGAAAAATAAAGAGAAAAATGAAAGTAATGATTGAAGAAAAATATGATAATTAATGATTAGAATTCAAAATCCAAAATTCTTAAAACGAACGGAAAGATAGTTTGACCCAAGGTCAAGATTTGCAGACTAAATAAACATGGTTTTAACTGAAGTTCAGATCCTATGTCTATAATAGTAGCAGTAGTAGTAAATTGTTCTGAGCATATACTATAGGAGAGGCTGCCAGTTCCTGAAACTGTGACCCAATTATTGTCCATTGCTATTTTTTACCTACGAGGACCTCCTTTTTAGCCTGCAATGCACTAATGGCACTTAATTTGGAAATGGCACAGTGCCTTAATTCCAGTTCCAAATTGGGATCATAGCCTCATATGCTTTGTGCCAGTGTAGGTCTCCCTCCCAATATCTAATTTCAAACAAATGCCTGCATTGAAGGTCAGGAGACTCACAAGTACAAACCATACAATTCAAGTGCATTCAAGTTTCACATAACTCTATCTTTTTTAACCTTATTCAAAAAAATAAATAAAATAAATTAGGTCATAACATCAGAACACTATATTTGGGGTTTGTGAAGTTGTTATATCAAGGGGTAGGACGATGAGGTATCAAAAAGAATTATCCATAAGAACGCTCTTAGGACTATCCATGAGAAAGACTCCAAGGTTGGTGGAATTTGCAGAAGCATAATATGATACACGTAAGCTAATCCAATCTACCCTATGAAAGAGAAAAAAACCATGCATGGCCGAGGCCACATCAAGCCGGCCCTACTTATAAACTGTGGTTTCGTGTTCGGCTGTGCTGTTTATTTAGTTGACATTAATTTTTTGGGCTTGTTCAGCCATTCCAGGCTAATCCACCACTCCAGATTTCCAAAATATATGATGCTTTTGGTGTTTCTTTCTTGATAGATATCTCGTTAGGCCTGATCTTGGGCCTTTGCCTTCAGTTTATTTCAAGATCGATTGAGATGGGCTAATTGGCACTATTATCTCTCTTCAGTAAAAACTAGTCTTCTTATTAGTTGCACGTCGTCTTGTGCTCACTTTAATTTTAGAAATTACCACATAGGAGAAATTCTGATCACTTGTATAACTTCCTTTTATGAGAATCCTGGTGTTAGAATACGTGCATTGCACGTCGTCGACTCGTGGTGTTCTCATCACATGCTTGATATTGTAGTACTTTGGTTAGAATTCATTTTTGATAACCAACAAAGTCCACCACCACAGCCAACGTAGACCACCATAGCAACAAAGCCTCACCACCACTGGCGTAGACCACCACGGGAAACAATCAACCATCATATTGAGCAAATTAGCGCCCACCTTCAACAACCAACCCCAGTGCCCCACTAGCAACGGAAAGCTAGCTGAGATGCGTGCTTTGTATCAAAATTATGTGTTCTTGATTTGGCTGAAGGAAAAAAAAAATGAATTGAATCTTATTTGGCTCAAACTAAATAAAATTGTAGTTTGACTGTGTTCTTTTTGCAAGTCAAAGGTAACGCAATCAGATTCTTATTGATATACAATTGATATGTTTTTGGCATGGATGGTTTGTACAAGACTAGGAGACCTATTAAATGGATGGTTGGAATCATGGTGATTTGAAGTTCGCATCACTTGAGACTAAACGGAAGTAATAATCTATGGGGATCGATCCAGAAGACCTATGATGAACTCTATAAGTATGAGCATAGATCGGGTATAATGCATTGCACATAAACCAGTGACAAACCGAATAAATATGACTGTGGTGGTCTAAGTTTTTTCATAACACGGAAATTACAGGATATATCATCACATAAGGGGAGGTTTTTTTTGTTGAGAATTAACATAAGAGGAACTTGATTGGACCTATGGTGGACTCTACAAGTATGAGCATGGCGGTCCGATGCATTGTACAAGACCTAGAGACAAAACATTCTTTCGATTTTTCCTCTCTATCATGGGTGCAAACGAGCTGAGCCGAGAGAAGCTTTAGGATGTTTGAGCTCGGCTTTTTTAAATTTTTGTGAGCTCGAGCTGTCGAGCCGACTCATTAAAGGAGCAACGTTGTAGTTCGAGTAGAGCCAAAATATTTGATCTCAAACTCGAGCTCGGTCCGAGTACTAAACGTCCCTCTATAAACAAATCGAGTCCTTAAAAAGAAGCAACGCTTAATTACACGAGGCAAATTAATGACTAATTTGACTCGTTTACTAAATAAACTTAAATATTTCAAAATTCAACCTTGGCTCATTTACGAACCAAAGAAAGTAGAACTCTCAACGAGTAGAATCTCTATCTACTCGCGAATAGGCTCGTTTGCTGCCCTCCATACCAAGTAAAAAATTTATTGATTTTCATTCTTCTTCATGGATTCCAAATTTGTTGATCCCCGCGCTAAATTTGAGGTACGTATATAGGGTATTTTCCTGGGAGTAGTATATCTACGATCCCTATTTCTACTACTTGATCCCTCTATACGATCCCTATATAAATGCAAGAAAATGACGTATCATCTTCTTCGATTTAAAACTCTGTCGGGTCTCCGTTCCTATCCGGTCCCCGCCCTACTCGAGTGCACTCCTATTTACACCACCACCAATCCGACGGTCTTCTCTCTCTCTCTCTCTAAACCAGACACCGTAACGGAGAGGGAGAGATATATATATATATAGAGAGAGAGAGACAGTATAGAAACAAGCACCCAAGCAACGTTGCCTCCGCTACACTTGATAAAAATTGTTCAGTCAAGTGAAGATTACTCCGCAATTATCATTTTCCCTCGTTTTTTCTGAACTGGGTTTATTTCCAAATTCCCTAATAAGTAGTGCATGAGTTGAATTGGACTAGAGCTCAGTTAGTTGTTTGAAATTGGTGCTCTTTTATGGAGGGCAATTCAGGCACTGATTCCAGATCCACGGAAAACGGCGTGGAATCACTCCAATTGGGCGAGGAAATTCAGAGGCTAGTAATGGCGCCGGAAACTGGGAATTCCTTTACAGCCCTTTTAGAACTCCCGCCGAACCAAGCGATGGAGCTGCTACACGCGCCGGGAGGAAACGACGAGACGCCGCCGCCGTTTAACCGTCTCCTTCGCTCCCTCGACAGCACCCCGACTTTCCCGTCGAACGCCGCGCTGCTCGAGCGGGCGGCGGTGTTCTCGGTCTTCGCGGCCGAGAACTCGTCGGAGACGAGCTTGATCCCGGTGAATTCGGTTGTGAATTCGCGCGAGAGAGTGAAGCGGGAACCGGTGGATACGGATTCGAACCCTAATTCGTCTGATCCGAACAGCAATCAGAAATCAACTAAGCGAAAAGAGCGAGAGAAGAAGGTATTACTATTACCAATCCTCTACTCCCAATTGGGTTTCTAGGGTTTCCCATGTGGCAGGGGTAGCTAACGACAGTCCACTGGATCGTAGACTCGTCGTAGATAATGCAAACATAATGTCAAGAAAGTTCAGAGTTACAATGCACTTTTCACATTACGTCAATACATTTTTCACACTGAAATCTATACATATTTCATAAATATCGATGCACTTTTTGCAATTAATCACTGTCCACGGGGTTGTGGTTAGCATTTTCTGTTATTGTTTACTCTCTACATCCTAATTTTTTCGTTCCTTATGGAAATTTCTCTTTTAATTGACTCAAAATTTTTGGGTTAAAAAGTGTTTAGTTTTCTACAAATACCCATTTTATTGGTTTTGTGTTAAACTTTGTATTTCCTTCAACTTAAAACTAAAGGGGTAAAATTGGAACTTTGGCATTTTGGTGGTTGCTAATTTGGAAAATTGCAAACAATCAGAAAGGAAATGTGAGCAAAATAAATGGAACAGAGGTGTACAATTTTGTTCTCTGTCTATATTGTTTATAGTGGGCTAGCTTCCCTTGTGGTTAATTAGGACTAATTCAATACTCTATGATGAATTAGGGAAAAGGGTCGACGAAAAAGAGCAAAAGTAAGGCAAATGAGACCTCAGACGACGGCGAGAAGCTTCCCTACGTCCATGTCCGAGCTCGCCGCGGTCAAGCTACTGATAGCCATAGCTTAGCTGAGAGAGTACCAATCTCAAACTCGAACCGATTTAAGTGACTGTTAATCGGTGTATGAGTTCTTGATAATTTTTTAATTGCAGGCTAGGAGAGAAAAGATTAATGCTCGGATGAAGCTACTGCAGGATCTAGTTCCCGGATGCAACAAGGTTAGTCACCTGTTAGCTGTCAATTATGTTCGTAAATTATTACTTTGTATGGAAGGGTACAGTCATTTAGAACAGAATTTGTTTAGGTAAATCAAAGAAGTAACAAGGATGTGGTAGTGATAGACTGATAGTGATAGTTTTTACTTATAGTATGCACCAACAATGATAGTGTTAATGCAGAACCGAAGAGTAGCAAAATCACATACTTTATATGCAAATTGTGCATATACATTCTGCTTTCTTCATATTTCATAACCCATGTCTTGTGGTTTATGTGTGGGTTTAGACTTAAGATAATGATCAATGTTGTTGATAATCTGTCTAGACTTGTTATCTAAATGTGTAAGTGTAATTATACTGTTGAAGTTCTGGTTAGGCTTTTTAACAAGTGTTATTTGGTTTTCACCTTTTAACAAAAAGATTTGGCAAGATATGTGGCTGTCCCGTAATTCCACTTTGTTTTTCCCTAATTCTTTGCAGATGTTTGTTAGGAGTCCTTTTAAGGTTGTTTTTGTCATTTTGAAGTAGTCCTTGCTTTTTCCCCCTCCACATGTTGGCCACTGGCTGATGTTGGCAATGTCTAGTACAAACTTAATTTCGTTGGACCCAATTACGCTTACAATGACACACATGTGGTCCTTGCATTTGGCTACTACCTCTTGTGAAGTACATGCTATTGTCAAGTTTAAATGAATGTACATGACTCTAGGGGGCCCTATTTAGTGGTGATATGTTGATTTGTTCAGTCAAGATGCTGTGTGTTATACATGCATTTGGAGGTGCATATGGTACGGTAGCAATGGTACACACATTGGATCTAAGTTAGGCATCAATCACATATGATTCAACAGAATACCACTTCCACACGAAAACACTTGCTGACAGCCCAGACCAAACTTGTAACAATGTGATGTGATGGTTTGCCACCACGAGCATAGTTGTTTAATTGGAAGCAGACAATACAAAAAGACTAGTGTTTAGTGTTCTTTGGCAGTAATTAAATGCAGATTTCTTTATCTCTCCCTCTAGAATCATCGAAAAAACCCAAGACAACTGGATTGCTTATTCAGGCCAGACAATACAAAAAGACTAGTGTTTAGCATTCTTTGACAGAAATTAAAAGCATCTGATTACTGCATCTCCCTCTGGAATCATCTGAAAAACAATGACCCAAGACAACTGGATTGCTTATTAAGGCCAAGACACAGTGTTTCTCCCAGGGACCACCAATGAGGTTCTTGAGATGCGTGGTGGTTGAGGTTTTTGTGATCAATTTGAGTATGGCTTTTCCTTAGTGTACGATCTAGATGCAGGTTGAGGGAGACAGAGAATTGAATAGTGGAATAGGTATGTGTACAAAATGGCTAATTTGAGGCAACGCGATTTTTCTTCTCCTTTTTAACAGAAGTGCAACTTGGTTTCCACATGATTATTGCGGGATCTTTGGCTTGTGTCTGCCCTATTGTGATACCTGTGGTCACCCCTCTTAAGCATCGCCAAAATCATAGTTCCCATGTTTACTTTCCTTTAGTGTCCAAACTTTTCAACATCGTATCTTGCACAAAGTTTGTTTCTGAAATTTGTGCGTATTTATGGCACGAATTGTGTATTATTAATCCTATTGAAATCAAACAGGCGGTTGAATCTATCTGTAGAACTCTGCAAAATTTGTTAGCTGTACCGGTAGGAGAAGACCAGTGGCCTCTTGTTGGCCTGCTTACGTTAGTATTTTGCCTTTTAATTGCAAAGTCTTTAAAACAGCCCAACTAAGGGGAGTACTGTCCTTTTCCTATGTAAGGACCTGGCTATTATAACAGAAAGCTTGTGGTGGGGCCACTTATGTTTCATCTCTTTGGGTTAGAATAAATTGGATAACTCTGTTAGGTGCTTACGTGAAAAAGGTTTAACCAATTCACTAAAAAATTGCAGACTTTAATGTGTTTCCATTTGTTTAAGCATCTTCATCTATGTACTGAGGAAAAGATTGCTCTGCAGATTTCGGGTACAGCAATGGTGCTGGATGAGATTATTAACCATGTACAGTACTTGCAACGTCAAGTGGAGGTTAGGCCAACACATCCTTAGCATCTGATATAGAACTGCTTAGTGTCGGTGTATTGTTTTGGATTTGATGGAATTTTTATTGAATTTCTATAAAGCCAGTAATTATGCTGAATTTCTATAAAGCCAGTAATTATGCTAAAGCAAAAGAGTACTAAGGAAGTTTCTGTATTATTAGATTTGGTTTATGTTTCTTTTGTGACTTCTTGAATAATTTGGTTGCAATAAGGTGAAAATATTTCCAATCTTAAAAGGTGATGATGCCAATGAATTGTTGAATTCAAGAACTCGGAATAAAGCTCCATGATCATATGGCAATCTCCGAGAGTGCTTCCACGATATATCTTCTTAGGTTTGATTTTCCTGGAGGAATATGTTTCTGATTGAATATTTGTTTGATCTTAGTTCTTATCAATGAGACTTGCGGCTGTTAACCCAAGAATTGAGTTCAACCTCGACAGTCTATTGGCTGCAGAAGTAAGTACTACACACCTTTCTTAACATTATGCTAATACTCTCTAGCCAATTTTGCGTTAGTTTCACTCACTTGTTTAATAATCGGACTATCGGAGTAATAGTTTTAAATTACCAATTTATCTGGAATTCAGAAGTAGTTAGAGTTGGAGTGTGGGACATCTCCGTATTTGAACATCTCTATATTTGAATTTCGAAGAATTCATGTAGCTCTAGTTTGCAAGGTGCCTTACTCTAGATTCCAAAGGACAAATTTTCACTATCAATAATAGCAGAACAGGGACCAGACTTGGACCACCTAAGCTTATCTGCCTGCTGCACATTACGATGTTCAACTGTTAATTAACATGTGTTTGACTGGAATGGTTACCAGTACTATGCCTGCTGCACATTACCATGTCCAACTGTTAATAACATGTGTTTGACTGGAATGGTTACCAGTACTATGCCTTAAAAGCTTTGGTTACCAGTACATATGCTATTATGAAACTAAGTGAATGGTTTTTCCTTTTTTCTTGATGATAAATAATCGATAAAATGACTGAAGTTCAATTTTTCTAGGTACAAGACACTTGTAGAAGAACTTATTATTTTCAGAAACTAAGTTCTATTTTTCCAACTTTCCTTGGGCCCCGGAATTCATTTTTTGGCTTCCTCACTTGGTGTGACATATACACATGGGTTTGTGCATGAAGCTACATGAGTGGTGAAAGGAGAAACGAAATACAACCCTTGACGTATATCTTTTTCCTTTCTAAAAACCAACTCACACGTATTTCTTTCTGTTACAACCACATCAAGCCTTGGCACTTTGATCTTTAGTCACCACTCGCCAATATACACTAAGGCCCTGTTCCGAAACTAAAAAAAAGTCGCTATTTTTTAAGAAGGCAATTTCAAGCTAAAAAATTATGGGTTTATTGAAATCTAAAAATATGTAATATGGATCTTGTTTGAAAGATCTTAATGAAATATTATTTTTCATTTACATTATTTTTGAGTTTGAAAATGTGAAATAAGCTGCTTATTTTTTAAGAAGGTTTCTGGAACGGAGCCTAAATTAATTGGTGATCACATGAAGTCAAGAGTGTCACAAGGGGCGATTCATCTAAAAGCTTCTCTGATA
Organism: Rhododendron ovatum; assembly: GCA_019656835.1. Taxonomy (NCBI): domain Eukaryota; kingdom Viridiplantae; phylum Streptophyta; class Magnoliopsida; order Ericales; family Ericaceae; genus Rhododendron; species Rhododendron ovatum. The sequence continues at coordinate 1,536,369 of CM033791.1, forward strand.
TGAACCAAGCTTTGTATGTAAATAGACCACATCTCTTGATATGTTGAGACACTGTTTGACTTTATTATCCCTGTCGACTTGTTAGGAGAGCGTTTCAATGGGAGCCCTCTTCCCTCTTTGCGACCTCATCTTGAAAAGAAGAGAAAAAAGTTTCAGATCCAATTTGGATATAAGAACTATTACCAATTTTCCATTAACCTTGTTAAATTCGCAGAGTGAATCTCCAGTGGACAGTAATTTCCCAGGCACGGTAATGCCATTGATGTGGCCAGACAGCCAAGTTAACGGGAACAGACCACACTATCAACAAATTTGGCATTTTGATGGACTTCATCAGCCCGTTTGGGAAAGAGAAAGCCACAATTTCATTAATGCAGATAACTCATTATTAAGCTATGACTCTCCAACAAATTCAGGTGAATTTCAGTTTTCACAATGCAGTATACTGTTCCTTTTCTTCTACTTTTCCAGCTCTTTTTATAAATTATATTAAGACTATACCAAGATTAGAGAAGTACCGATCAAGAGTTGCTAAACACTTTTCATACTGAATTTCATTATCGAAAGCAAAAACCCCGGACATTGGACGTGAAATGCACAATCCCTGACTCAAACTTCTCATGTGTGTAGCTTTCATAGTTACAGATGCCAGTTTTCCCAGGGCAAACACATTTCGGGACTTATCATATCATTAACTGTTAATCAGAGCAGGGAAAACATACCAAGAGTCGCCACTCAAATGATACAGTGTACATCTTTCTCTTTCTCCAATACTTGAAATTGGTTCTACTTATTACGAAAAAGGAAGGGGGGGCGGGGGTGGTTGTAAAACCCCGGAAAGCCAGACTACTGCAGTGATGGAAAATCAAGGAAAATAGAACAGAACTAGTTAATTAATTCATTTCCAGCCTTCCAGGTTTTGTACCATGTAAATGATTTCTTTTCTTCTCTTTTCACATGATGTTCTCGGAATTGCCTCTTTTTTTCTTCTTCTTTCTACATAATTGCATTTCCATCGTCAGCTGTGTTGTGTCTTCGTTTTAGACCCCCGAAAGAAAATTAATGTGGAATTAAAGAGCTAATTTGGGATCTCTATCTTGACACAGCATCTCTGCTCTCAAATCAGCTCAAAATGGAGCTATGAAGATATGGACTGAAGCCCACCAGTAGCTCCTAATGTATATATCAGAATTATAGTAGCAGCAGTTAGCAGAGAAGAGAGGGAGCCTTAACATTCCATTTGGGTTTCCATGCCTTCCTATTTACTAGTCAGCTGGAAATCCAGATTTATAATCTCAACTAGAGATGAGTAATTGATATATTTATATATTAGTTTCCTTTTTACTAACTCGAGAGGGTCACTCAATCTGATACTACACATGTATTGTTGGAAAACATTGTTAAGTGATGCCTTTCTGACTACATGATGGAATTTAGCCTACTTGTTCAAAGTTTTTTTTTTGTTTTTTGCTTGGCGAAAAGTTAGCATCGTTAGTTGTAGTTAGTGAGATTTAAACCCATCAAACGCATGGGAGTACATGATGCTTATTACTCCACTTGCCCTGCTCACTCGATGTTGATTTAACATTTGAATATCAACTATGCTAAAGCCATCCAATTCAGACATTTATGATGCCACCAAATTTAGACATTTATGATCTATCTAGATCCTGTATGTCAGCCATCAAATTCTTTTACTCACCCTTTCTCATTTATTTTATTTTTGGTGTTTTTTCTTCTGAGTATTCTAGACATCTTAAAAAATCGTTTATATTTTATGCTTTGTTGGTGATTTTGAAAATTCTTTGCACAAGAAGCAGCAATTTAGGCCAGAAGCAAAGGGGGTAAATGGCATTGTTACTTTTTCGATTCTTCTCATTCAGACAAATCAACAATTCATAAAAAAATTTGGTACAAAATTAAAAAACACAAATTCTTCTTAATAGAAACAAATTAAAAAAAAAATAGTTTAGCTTAAGCATGGGTAATCTTATCCGGATATATAATATATAGTAAATAAAAATAATTGTTCCCAACCCGTTAAAATCTGATCCGAAGCTCAAAGCTCCAAAATCCAAAATCAACAAACAGGAAAATTTCCAGATGACAACCCGATTGTTCGATTTTGTTCTACTCCTCCTCTCCTCCACCATCGTCCAATCACACTCCTCCACGTCACCAAACAACCTCCTCCCCCCACCAACCCTCACACTCTCCGTCACTGATCACGGAGCCGTCGGCGACGGCGTCCGCTACGACACCCTTCCCATCCAATCCACAATCGACGCCTGCTCCGCCTCCGCCGCCTGCCGCGTGGTATTCCCACCGGGGACTTACCTAACCGCAACGGTCTTTCTGAAGTCAGGCGTGGTTTTGGACATCCAGAAGGGGGCGAAGATACTGGGCGGGACCAAGTTGGAAGACTATCCGTTGGAGCAGAGCAGGTGGTACGTGGTGGTGGCGGAGGACGCGGCGGAGGTGGGGATAACGGGCGGAGGGGTGATCGATGGACAGGGGCTGGAGTTCGTGGAGAGGTTCGATGAGAGGAAGAATGTGATGGTGAGTTGGAATCGGACGGGGGCGTGTTTCGACGACGAGTGTAGGCCAAGACTCGTTGGGTTTTTGAGGTGTCGGGATGTTAGGGTTTGGAACGTCAGCTTGACTCAGCCGGCCTACTGGTGGTGCGTGTTTTCGACTCTTCTCTCTCTTTATCCTTACTCATTTGTCAACTTCAGAGATACTAGGCGTTTACGCTAAACTAAATGGACTTAAAGCTCATGTTTCATGTTTTTACGGTCATTCTTCTCACATACATCAATTAAAATACCTTTCATCGGAAACAACTTGACTATTTTTATTAGACTGTAGTCCAATAATATACCCTTAGAGTATTTACAGCCAAGTTCATTTCTTTATTTTGATTGTTCAATGAACAATCGTTATTAACTAACCATACTTGATTTGAATTCTTTGAAATGAAGAACCAATTTTGATTCTCCATAGATGAAGAATCCAAACAATGAAGAACCTTCTCCATTTTATTTTCACGCTTCAAAATGTTATAAAAACTAGTATTATAACTCGTTTACCTAAGATTAGTATAATTGGAAAGAAATTCACAATATCTGTGAAATGAGATCAAAGATCGATATATCTAATAGATTGAAGCTTTAAATTTTGGAGGTGAAGTTGAGGTTTGGAGAAAAATGAATGAATCCCTGAAAAGTAGAGATGGAAATGAAGAATGGTGGTTGGAATTTATGTGCGTAGTTGTATTCTTCAGAATTACTTTTTGATTTAAATATGATGCTTTTGAGCCTTCAAGATGAAGGTTTTGAAGAGTTGCTACGATGCGTGAGAATTACACAGTTTAAAGTCAGCGCATCATCTACTGCCCCTAAAATCTTATACATATGCCTCTCCACTTTCAATTGTGACAAACAAAATTTTCACACATACGCCTTCCTTTTGTCTATCTATTGTTCATAAAACTGACAGAAGTTGGCTTGTGAGCCTCATTTGCATTTTCTCTGGGGCATGAATTGAAAATAGATTAAAAGTCGAGGAACCGATGTGGGATTTTAGTAAAATTTTGGAAGTGTAATTGAGGCGAGAAATTTCACGCGTGGCTCGAATACCAATTTTCATTAGCTTATTATTTGCCACAAGAGGGTGTGCACTCTCAATGCATGTGTGTGCGCGCTCGCGTGTGCAATCATGTATGTACTTGTGTTTGTCTACCATATTGCTCCGCTGGTAAAGAACTGAAAGAAAAAAACTCAAGAAATTTTTTTTTTCAATTCAGAAGAACATATGACAAGGAAAGGTGCTCATGTGAAGCAGTGTATGTGCAAAAATGCTACAGAGAAATGTGGTGCCTTTGTTTGATCTGAAATGAACAAAACAAAAGAAGAATCTTTAAGCAGAAAGGATAAATGACACTTGTGGTTGGAGAGTTGTATACATAGAGAAGCAAAGCACTCTCTTTGTTTCCCTTAACTGGAAGATAAAGACTACCAGATGCATCAGTTCCAAAAATGAGGCAGTTTCTAGAAAAATGCTACTTTTCATGTTCTGCCCCTCCCGTTAATAAGATTGGAAGTCACTTATGCAGTAACAAGATGATTTGTAAGGGGCAATATAGGAAAATTAGAAGTCCATACAACTTAAATATTAGAGTTGACACCAAATTGGTTTCTTCCTTTATGCTCTTGAGATTCAGACTCAATATGGAGGAGATGCGACATTGAAGTTTGACTTCAAATGAAAGTGAAGGGGGTAAAGTGAGATTTGGGCAAAGTACAGGGTTGTTAGTTTTATCAAACCCTTGATAAGTTCATCCTTGAAATTTTTTTTTTCCCAAAGGGGACCTATTCTGTTTGCATTTCCTTTATGTTTTGGAATAAGGTTAGTTGTTCAAGAACTGTAAGTGTGATATGATGACAATTACTTCAAAGATTTGTAATTGAGGGCGTCAAGAAGGTGTAAGCCCGCAAAATGTTGAACTTACCGAGGAAGAAGGTTACAAGAAAACTGATTCTAATCAAGTTTACGACTTTCTGTATATGTGCGTATATGCATTCCAAGTAAATTTATGACTTTCCATGTAGGTACGTATATATTCATATCCTTAGATGTGAAGAAGAATGTGCATCAACAATCAAACTTTTATCAGTTGCTCATGGGATTGAATGTTTGAACTTGGATGAGTTCAGCTCATCATTCTTGGCTAAATAGTGATCCATTCTTGGGGTTGTTATTTCATATTTTAAAATTGGGTCACATTTCTATTTAACCAGTCAAGCTAAATTGGGTACGAGCGCACATATTTATTGACATGGCCTGCTCTTGATTTCCAAAGACGTACATTCATCAAACAGGGTGCATGATTGAAGTTAGTTTCTTAGTTATAAATGGTTAAACTTCTTTTCCCTTTTCTTTCTTAAGTTTTGTGCTTCTAACTGAAAAAAAATAGTTATGTGACTGCAGCTTGCACATAGTAAAGTGTGAAAACACATCCATTCACGATGTATCAATCTACGGAGATTTTAATACACCTAACAACGACGGGATAGATATAGAGGATTCAAATAACACCGTCATCACAAGATGCAACATCAATACAGGAGATGATGCTATATGCCCGAAGACTTCTACTGCCCCTCTCTATAACCTAACAGCAACAAATTGTTGGATCAGAACTAAATCTTCAGCGATCAAGCTTGGTAGTGCTAGTTGGTTTGAATTCAAGGGCTTGGTTTTTGATAACATCACCATTGTAGATTCTCATCGGGGGCTTGGACTGCAGATTCGTGATGGAGGTAAGTTGAACAGCTTCCATGCATTGCTTAGCTAGTTTTTTTCTTTCCTTTTCTGAGCCAATTTTCTGCTTAGCTTTTAATGGTTCTAGAAGTAGATCGAAATAAAAACATTGCTAGGAGCCAAAAGAGTATGATAATGCCTCGGCTGCATGTGTGTCAAGTTACAAAACAGTAATGCTAGAGACCTCAAAAAATACCCCAGAAAAGTGTCCCAAATGTAGTGTGAGTATGTGACAGAACTTCATTGATCTGTGTCTGGCCCATCGTAATGATTCTGGACTCTCTGTAAAATTTGTGGGTTTTGGACTCTTTTCTGCTGGATGAAGCTTTTACAAATTTAGTGTGTTGCATTGAACAGAAATAGCCTCTCTTTCAGTTTTGATTAGTTAGGCTTCCTCTTTCGTGAAGTTGGTCTTGATTGTGTTTACAGATCCTTCATCTTTGGTTCTATGCATCACGTATACGTTATTTTTGTTTCAGAAGCTGGAAATTATAAGACCTTTACGAATAAACTATTAGTTTATCTATTTTCATTAATAATTTTTAAGTTTAAACCTAAACAAAGATGGTGAACTTTGCAACTCTCATCCAATTTATATTGCATATCAACGATCTTCCATTATTTTCTTCCCTCTTGGGTCTTTGAATCTCTGGACAACTGTGGCTTATTGGTTTCAAAATGAAAGTTCAAACAAAACAGCCACTAAATCAATTTGGTGCGTAGCTGGAAAAGATATCTGCGCGCCTAGGCTTGATGAGAGCCACATCTGTGCTAAATTAGTGATGAAGAATTTTGGTGTTCTAATTCCATCTTATTGTGCAGGAAATGTAAGTGACATTACCTTCTCAAACATTAATATCACTACAAGATACTACGATCCCTCGTGGTGGGGCAGAGCGGAGCCTATTTACGTAACAACCTGCCCTAGACACGAAAGCTATACAGCAGGTTCAATCTCAAATGTGCAGTTCATAAACATCACAGCAATATCGGAAAACGGTGTCCTTTTATCCGGATCAAGAGGGGGGCCTTTACACAATTTGAAATTCTTAAATGTCGATCTCACTTACAGAAGATGGACAAATTACGACGATGGATTTGTAGATTATAGGCCGGGATGCCAAGAACTCGTTAATCATAGCACTGCGGGGATGATAATGGAGCATATCCAGGGTTTGGTGGTTGAAAATGTTGCTATGAGATGGTCCGAGGACCACTCGGGGCGGTGGAATAATCCTCTGGATTTCAGGCCTTCTACTGTAAATAACATTTCTTTGCTTAATTTCCACTCTGGCCTGACAGTAGAGGATTTCTCAAACTTGGGAAATGAAATTGTTTCGATGGGAAATGAATTTTGAGTTCAGCTGGAGAATTTCCCTGGATTGTGGAGATGAATCTAAGCAAGTTGTTGTTAGTTAGTGCACAGGATGGAGCTTATGTTGAATATCAATAAAATGCCTTATTCTTCTAGACTACTTTATACCATTTCAGATTCTCAACTATACTTTTTCAAATTGAAACCTGGAGAGTAGCTTCAACTTGTCATAGTGACAGCCTCTTTCGATTTGAGTGCATCGAAGTAGCTCCTTTTGTCGCTTTTTGAGTTCATCGTTCTTGCCCAAAACATGATTGATCGGATACCAGCACATTCATGAACAAAACTCATTTTTCTTAAACTCTAATCCGTTAATTTCCTTTTAAGAAAAATTTGTTTCTCGGTGGCTAATCAATCCCTTTTTTGTTATGGATGGCAAACTCCACGAGCTAAACAAAATTAACAGTTCCATTTGTGACTGGGAATGAACCTTTCTCCGTGGGATGGAACGGAGGAGGTGTTGTGCGGCATGGCACGGCACCGTGCTGTGCATATTCGGACCGTTGATCTCGACAATCTATGGTTTGAATAAAAAAATGACGCAGCGGAATTCACGAGAGACTAGTTAGCGTACTAGTTCAAACGAGATAAATAACTCGTCGCAACGAGCAATTTTTGCGCACAAAAAAGAAAGAGAAAATCTCTGTAATATTATTGATAAAAGTTTAAAAGTTTTTTAATTGAATAACTTACACCCCTATTCATACTAATAGGAGTCCTAACAATAAGGTAATTATTTAAAATGGAGACCAAATAAAACAATGCTTGGAAACAAAGACTAACAAAATTTAAAAGATTAATAGGAATATGCCTAAACAAGTGACATTAAAAAGAAAATTCCTAAAACGAATAATTTCTAGAATAAAGTTTTCATAAAATTGAAATTTTCTGAATTTTTGTCCTACGTCAGAAAAGTAGGTACCATGGTGAGATAGGACTCATAGGAGGCATACCATAGCTCCGCGGCCTTGAAAATGCTCCGGAAACTGATGTTTCGTTTCTCTCAAGACAAACGTAAATTTTCTTCAACAACCGTTAGTTTTACCCGCCAACCAACCCTCTCTTCCTTCCCTCCAAACCCAGCAGATTTAAAAGCTCTACTCTCCAACGGCCAACTAGAAGACGCCCTATTAGAAATGGCCATTCAAGGTCTTGAAATTAAGTTCGAAGGCTACGACACAATCCTCAATGAGTGCGTAAACCGAAGGGCCATTCGAGAAGGCCAGAGAGTCCATTCCCACATGATCAAAACCCATTACCACCCACCTGTTTACCTCAGAACAAGGTTGGTTGTGTTCTATACAAAATGCGAGTGTTTGGGTGATGCAAGGAAAGTGTTTGATGAAATGCTCGACAGGAACGTGGTTTCTTGGACTGCGATTATCTCGGCTTATTCTCAGAGGGGGTATGCCTTCGAAGCTTTGAATCTTTTTCGACAGATGTTAAGATCAGGTACTTGGTTTGATATTTTTAGGGCTTATTTTCTGCTTAGGTATGTGGAGTCAGACAGTGTAAATATTTGATCATGGGAAAAGCAACCTGCTTTTCCTATGCAAGTTTGATAATTAGAGGTCCCTTTGCCCATGGATGCTTGCAAAATTGTTTTATCTAAACAAGTATCACATTTTATTTCTGCTCGTGTAGACGACTAGCTTCGTTGAAGATAAAATTCTCCATTTAGCGAAGTGTTTAGAGGGGAAATTAGTTACTAGGAAGAGATATATTCCTCAGAACACATCATTGTTTAGCAACTATAACGTAACAGAATTGTTTAATTAATGGTTTCAGTGTTGCGTCAAATGTATTTAAGAATGTCAACTCTACTGGAAGGAATCCCTTCTATGTTGTAATGTAGAAGTAAACCTTTTACAACTCTTTAGGCCATGAAAAGTGGAAAATTTCCATTTCCATTTACAAATTTGAATACTCTAAGGCCATGTTTGATTTGGCCGGCTACTATGAGGGATCAGTGATCCCAAGCATTTTTCCCAAGTTTTTGTATGTCCTGCGGTTGGTTCTCTAATTGCTCCATTCAAAGGCTCGAAATGCAGATCCAGGGATTTGTAGTCGAATTCCATTTGTAATTCGGCCAGTCAAACAGGCCCTAAGTTCATATTCTATGCCTAAAGCCAGCAGGTGTAGTTTTTAGATGGCTAAGTTACCTTTGTCATAAGTTGAGACACCGGTGGTCACTCATCTGTATTAAACGTTGAAACCCTGTTCTAAACTGTTTGTCATTTAACTCTTGTAGGTTCAGAGCCAAATGCGTTCACTTTTGCGAGTGTCCTAACTTCGTGTAAGGGTGCTCTTCGAGTTGAATATGGCATGCAAATTCATTCTCTCATAGTTAAGAGTATGCTTGAATCACACATCTATGTTGGGAGCTCACTTCTTGACATGTATGCCAAATCTGGTAAAATCCATGAGGCCCGAGGAGTTTTTGAAGGCTTGCCAGAGAGGGATGTTGTTTCTTGTACTGCTATAATATCTGGTTATGCAAAAATGGGTCTTGACGAAGAGGCCCTGGAACTGTTTCGCAGGTTACAAAGGGAAGGAATGACTTGCAACTATGTTACTTATGCAAGTGTTCTGACTGCATTATCTGGGCTTGCTGCCGTAGATCAGGGCAAGCAAATCCACAATCATGTCCTCCGCTCTGAGCTTCCATTCTATGTGGTTCTCCAAAATTCTCTTATTGATATGTACTCAAAATGTGGAAACCTCACTTACTCAAGAAGGATATTTGATAACATGTCTGAAAGAACTGTCATGTCTTGGAATGCAATGCTTGTGGGTTATAGTAAACATGGGAAGGGAAGGGAGGTAGTTGAGCTTTTTAAACTTTTGAGAGAACAAAATAAGGTGAAACCTGACACTGTAACATTTTTGGCTGTTTTATCCGGTTGCAGCCATGGAGGTATGGAAGACAGAGGACTTGAATTCTTTGATGAGATGGTGAGTGGGAAAGATAGGGTCGAGCCAGAAATCGAGCATTATAGTTGTGTTGTAGATATTCTAGGGCGTTCTGGCAAAGTAGAAGAGGCTTTTGAATTTATCAAGCAAATGCCTTTTGAACCAACGGCTGCCATGTGGGGTTCACTTTTAGGTGCTTGTCGGGTTCACTTGAATGTTGACATTGGGGAATTAGTGGCTGAGAGGCTCATAGAAATGGAACCTGAAAATTCCGGAAATTATGTTTTACTTTCAAATCTTTATGCTTCTATGGGAAGATGGGAAGATGTGAGAAATGTAAGGGAGTTGATGAATGAGAAAGCTGTTATAAAGGAGCCTGGGAGAAGCTGGATTGAGCTCAACCAAACTCTTCATACTTTTCATGCTAGTGATCGAACCCATCCAAGAAAAGAAGAGGTGTTTGCAAAGGTGAAGGAATTACTAGTAAAGATCAAGCAAGCTGGTTATACACCTGATTTAAGTTGCGTGTTACACGATGTGGATGAGGAACAGAAGGAGAAGATACTCCTAGGCCACAGTGAAAAGCTGGCTTTGGCGTTTGGGCTTATTGACACTCCTCCAGGAAAGCCAGTTCAGGTTATGAAAAACCTACGGATTTGTGTTGATTGTCATAATTTCGCCAAGTTTGTATCAAAGGTTTATGGAAGAGAAGTGTCTCTGAGGGATAAAAATCGATTCCATCATATTATTGGAGGAATCTGCTCTTGCGGAGACTACTGGTGAACTTCAAACATTCTTTAGAGGCATTGCTACAATTTTGGGAATATCATAGGAATTTTGTGCATTGATTATGGAGGTAAGCATGTGGATGAGATGAAAAGACAAGCAAATCTTTGAAACATGAATTTACTTTTGATGGTGTTCCATGTAACATAAATGAAGATGGAAGCAACTTGGGTTTGTTTAGATGAGTGGGAGAAAAATCCACGGAAGTGAGCAACATTCTTCTGGGCCAATGGTTCTTAGTGGGTTATTCCCAAGCGACTGCTAAATAGAATGGGGGGAGGCTCCCATCCAGTGTAGGTTGCCTCCAGTCCCGTCCAGCTTTGGCCAAGTGTACCAATGTTTGCAAACAAAAGCTAGCAGTGATCTGCAATGTGCGTTTTGGAAGCATGAAACTGGAACCTTGAGATGACTATTTGTCGGACTGAAGATGTTAAACCAAGTTTGAAGATGCTGGGTGGGAAGAGTTAAGACCAGTTGCGGTCAGTTAGTCACCAGTCCGACACAACAGGAAGCGCACCCCTTGTTTCAAAGAGGAGGACGGGTTATTCACATTTCTCAAATTAGTCCTCTTGATTGATTTTTTTTTATTGAATGAAGAGGAATACACTAACCATAAACAAAGGGACGTCTTTGAATAGGAAATAGAGTTGATCTGCAGGGTCATAGGCACAGTGTGCGAGTTGATCTGCCTGGCACACATTGGGAAAGTTCATAATTGTAAGTTTGTAACCATTAACTGATGTTCAGCCGCCTTTTTTTTTTTGGTTCAAGGGACAAAGCCTTGGGGGGAGAGTGCACCACAACTCGAAAATCACTGCCCCTATTGGCTGAACAATTAAACAATCCAATCTTATGCGAGGTTTGCATCAAGCATTATGTTTTGATATTTGTCTTGATTCAAAAAGTCTGGAAACTTGAAGTTTTGGTTGCAGAGATGCAAACCTTATAGGAGTATATTTTTTAATGGTTTGTGGAAGATGGAACTTGGCCATTGCCCCATAAGTTAATCACTGTTACTATAAAATGTTCATCCAGGTGGGAGTTTTCTGAGGACTTCAACTGTTTTTATCACAGATAAGCTAGAAAAATATACCCCATTTTGTTTTTGGTAACTGATAGCTTTATCATAAAAACAATTGTCAAGAGGAAACACCTCATCTACAACAAAGCAAAAGCCTGTACATGGCTTCAATAAACAGTAGCAAGAAACATAAATCAACCTATTCAGAAAAACTACAATGGGAGATGTGCCATTTTTTTCAAGTTAAGGAAGACAGATATGTCGGCCTGACATTCCTACTTTGGGTAGCTTAAATTCTCACTTCTGATCTGATCTGGCAAATGACAGTTAGGGGATCTTAGAAGGCCCTTGAAAATTTTATTGTTCCTTTCTGGCAATCTGAAATAGGCCGTAGCAGCTAGAAAAAGAATTTCCGAATGCTGAGAGATCATTTCCCACAGTACCACAGCATTCAACAACCAGAGAGTTAGCCTTAATTAACAACCACCAAGTCCTAAAATTCTCTGACGCAAAAACATGACAATTTGTATACTTGGGACGTCATTGATACATTGACTTGGCGGCCAAAACAAGTCCTGACACGGCGTTTCTTGGAACCGTGGCCAGCTTGTCTAGCGACCAATATTTACAAGCATGGATTGACAGAGGATTCACTTCCCTTGCATCAGGTGGCTTCTCATCAACACCTTCAGAGGATTTTGATGAAGGATTTCAAACAACTTTCACACTTTTTTTAGTTTTTATTGGACATCTTTTCGGTAGTTGCTTTCCCACGCACTTCATTGGGAATTATGCCTTTCTTTGGAATGTAATTAGATGCCTTCGTTGGCAACTTATATCTCCAATCAGATATAACTTTCCACAAGAACAGAACAGGCCTTCAGCAGAATTCTTTTTTATGAGCTTTACAGGAACTAAAAAAGGTCTTCCCACTTTCTCATCTTCGGCTGTCTGCGAATCATTTCATGGGATTTCAAGTCTTTAGATGCCCCTTCAAAATTGTTCACATCATCCACATAATGCATACCCATTTTTTCATAAACTTCAGAGAAGTCTGTGGTTAGTGTTGGACTCATTTACAGATACATCGGAATCTGGTTTAGCATATGATGCTCTAGACTTCTCTGTTGGAGTCAAAGTTTTGGCAGGCATTTTGTTGTGGCACTTAGCAATCTCTTCTGTCAGATCTTCCATCATTTTTTGCCTGAACAACAAGCAACATGAAGAATAATAAGAATCCTCTCAAATTCATCTCAATCTTTCTAGGAACCACAACATACGACTTTCGAACCATGACCGTTGTTAAGAAAGGATTGCATGACATCGGTTAAAAAGGATTCCATGACATTCCGCTCTACGAACTATATCCAACTTCGACCAGGTATCTTCCTTATCCCTCTGTCGTCCATTTTATTCCTAACAACAGAAACATCCAACCACCGATCGGTTGCTGCATAGATGTTGGACAACAACACATAATTAGCAGCATTCAGAGGCTCAAGCTCAAAAAGCCGTGAAGCTATCTTCTTCCCTAGTTCGATATCACCATGCAGTTTACAAGCCCAAAGTAGTGCACCCCAAGTACCAGCATGAGGTTCCACAGGCATTGAATTCAGTAACTCATAAGCTGGTATTAACTTTCCCGACCGGCCTAGAAGATCCACCATACAAGCATAATGATCAGTGGAAGGAACCAAAGAGTACTCATTTATCATGGAATCAAACAATCGACAGCCCTCTTCAACCAGTCCTACACGACTACAAGCAGTAAGAATGACTGTGAAAGCCACATCATCTGGAGTATGGCCTTCTTTTATCATCCTATCGAAGAGGGAAACTGCCTGAGCGCCGCATCCATGAATAGACAAGCCGTGCATCATAGAACAAAAAGAAATCAAGTTCCGTTCAGGCATCTCCTCAAACAACATTGTCGCTCTGCCCAAATTCCCACACTTGGCATTCATGTCTACAAGAGCAGAAACAACGTAAGCTTGCCGCAGGTCAAGTGAGCTTTGTTTGTTCACATAAGAATCAACCCATTTAGCCAATTCCAAATTACCAATCTGAGAACAGGCAGACATCAAGTTTACTACTATGAACTCATCCGGCTTAACATTCCTTGACTGCATTTCAAGAAAAAGTTTAACAGCGTTGGTAGGCTGCCCATTTTGGGCATACCCCGATATCAAAGCTGACCAAGAAACAACGTCCCTATCCCGACACTTCAAGAACAAATCCCTAGCTGAAGCCATATCACCCGCCTTAGCATACCCATCGATCAATGCTGTGAAAGAAACCACATTCTTATCCGGCATCTCATCAAACAACTTCCTTGCATTCTTCAAATCACCCAACCTCACAAACCCACTAATCATCGCGTTCCAAGAAAACGCATTCTTCTTGGGCATTTCGTCGAAAACCTTCTTGGCCTCCCCAACATGTCCCACTTTAACATACCCAACAACCATAGAAGTCCAAGAAACCTCGTTCCTGTCAAACATTCCATCAAACACCTTACGCGCGCACTCAATCTCCTTACACTTCCCGTATAAATCAACCAGACTCGACCCAACGTAAACGTCGAAGTCACAACCGTACTTCACAACCAATCCATGAATCCCAATCCCTTCCTTCAACGCCAGTGCTTTAGAACAGGCTTTAACCAGCGGAGGAAAAGTGTATTTATCGGGCACGACGTCGACACCGTTGAGTCTCATGTTAAGAAAAGCGGAGAGAGAGAGTGGGAGAGGGGAGTGGCGGGAGTGGAATTTAATGAGGGTGTTGTAGAGGTAAATGCTGGGGCAGGAAACGCGGTCGAAGACGGTGGAGGCGTAGGAGGTGGTAGAGGGAGGAGGAGAGAGAGAAGTGAGGGCGGAGAGGAAGAGGGTGATGAGGAAGTGGTCTTGTTCGGAGCCTCTGCGGATGATTTGGGTGTGGACTTGTTCAAGGTTGCGGAGGGTTTTGCACGAGGAGATTAGAGATGGGATTGAGAGGGATGGAGGAGATGGTGAAGATGAAGATGTGAGGTTGCAACGGTGGCGAAGAGTCATGTCATCTGCCGTGCCTTTTAAACTGCCCTCTGACTGAACTCTAGAATGTGAAATCTATACTGTTTGGATAGGGTGTTAGAGTTAGTGCGAAATATTCTGTATTTTAAAATTAATTTTTTTTTCAAACATTGGAATTAGTGTAGGTGTTAAACCTGGTACAAGGGTCCAGACTCATAAGGCTATTCATATCTCAAGTTCTCAAAGTTCCGTCCCTTGAGACTCAGCCTTCATCACCATTAGGGGAGGGAGATGAGCAACCAGTTTCGAAGTGGTTCTCGCTCTCTTGTAAAAGTTGAAACGGTGGAAGCGCGAGGGGTAAAGCGGGTTGGGTGGGAAAACAGGAAAGTGTAATGCGTAGTCACGTTTCTATGCAAGTGTGAAAGAAAAAGCAAAACATTGCGGTCAGAAGCACAAATGTTCGCGGCTATGAGCAAAAAATTGCAGATAGAAACACAAAAGTTTGCGGTCATGACTCAAATAGAACCGTGTTTGCGGTTTACGATTTTCGTTTTCCTCCTTCCCGCAACAAGGAGCAAACGACACCGTTTGCCAACCTTCTAAAATGAACTCAGATCCGAACAAAGATATATACACAAACGCATCTCACCACTCGATCCCCTCTCTCTCCACTCGCCAGTAGCAGCGCAGGTCTCCAACCAAACCAAATGCCGTCGCCGAAACCCTTCGCGACAGCCGCCGGTATGCTCCGCGCCCGCCTGACCCCCTCCATCCGCACCCGCGGCGGCCACGACCACGGCCCGAGCCGCTGGACCTCCCCGGGCCACCAGGACCGGCCCAACGGCTACCTCTTCAACCGCGTCCCGCCGCCGCCCGGGCAACCGAGGCAGTGGGAGGACTGGGAGCTCCCTTGCTACCTGACCAGCTTTCTCACCATCGTCATCCTCGGCGTCGGGCTCAACGCCAAGCCCGATCTCACTATAGAGACCTGGGCCCACCACAAAGCCCTCGAGCGCCTCGAACAGGCCCAGCAGTTGGCTGCCTCCGCCGTTGATGATGCCGAATAGTCGCCCCGATCGTATCGGTACGGGTTTTAATTTGTCCCTCCTTTGGCCGGTCTATGTCGAATTAGGGCTTTTTTTTGGCAATGATATGTTGATATGGGGTTTGTGGTGGTTGACTGGTTGTAGTTGAAATAAGGTATCAACTCTTGAACTCAGATTTACCTTTTATTACTGTCTGAAAAGGCTAAGTTACAGCGATTTTAGCTGTTAATTTTGATTTTCGCCGTGATAATCTTCCTGGAGACTATTGTCTTAATTATATGATTTTGTGCAACTTAAATTCTCTTAGTCTATGGATCTATCCTCTTACTTGGTGCCTCAATGATTACGATGGAGATTTCATTGTGGAGCTTATAAATCATATTTTTTCTTGTTGCAAATTTCTATGAGATTATTGATAGCAGATGTTTAGAAATAATTCTTGAATTTCATGTTTTGATTAGCTGTTAGCCTGTTAAAATTAAGTGGATTCAACGACTAGTTTTCTTCGACTTCAGATGAGGAGCAATAATGCACCATGGAGATCGTTGGTAATGTTACAAGTTTTCGGTTTAGCCTTGTTGTAACTGCTAAGAAGGGCGAAACAAACGCAAGACACATTTATACTAGTCAAATCAAGAATTGCATCGGGTGTTAAAATTACCTTTGAATCGTTACGGTTGCCAAATATACATAAAAATAATAATTTTTAGCATATTAGAGACACATTATTATGAACAATTCAACAAAACAACTTGCTTTGAATGACAAGCACATGTGGAATGGGTAAGACACTTGTCTCTTTAAGAGAAACCCTCATCCTGTACAAGATTCACGACTTCATAAGTTTGAGTAATAACATCTATTTTTTGTACCAAGACTATAGTGATTGACTGATTGGATACCCTATACTGTGAATAGTTATGTGTACAAAACTCTACTAGTGTCTAAAAAGACCATTCAAAAAGTAAAGGTTATGACTTATGAGAAAGACTAGAAAAAGTAAAACCGTTTGTATTTTTTCATTCTTCAATCTTCATCAAATGCACGACAATGACAACCCTTACAATTATCTGAAAGAGCCCACAATACTCAAATCACTACTTTTTTTGGATACATCGTTTTTGATGACTTCGAGATATTACATTTGTTGGAGAAACGTTAAGTAAATGTAACAGATGTTTGGTTTATGGTGTACCGAACTGAGTCTTACAATATGCATTGTTAATCGCATTGCTTAACTTCAATTCTTGCTTCCATCAATTCAATCCATAGTTTTGAATTGATTGCTTGGTGTATCTAACCTATTCACATGATACTATCATTCATTCTTTTCAGAGGTTGACCGCAGCTACTTGATCCTATTCATGTTTCATTGACTTTTATATGGGTGGTCTAGTTTTGTAATTTTCCAGGTTTTTTTTCTGTATGAGCTATAGTTTAGACCTGAAAAAGGATTTTTTAGGTTGTAGTTTGGTGTATGAATCGACACAAACATTTGCAAATTACCTTATGGAAGATTGTTAGCCTTTTAACTCAAGATCCTGCCCTAATGTGGCTGCATATGGTATCCCAGTCAACACGATAGTTGAACTCTTCTCCCAGCCCTATAAGAAGTCCATTTACACTTTGTACTTTGTAGCTTCTCCAACTTCTTGTTCACAAAAATGGGGATGGTGTTGTGGACCAAGATAAAGTAAGTCAGGATGTTCACCACTCTGTCAGAGTCAATCTACCCCTCTTCCCGTGGCAACGTGGATCCCAACCCTAGGCAAGTATTGCTTCTTTCAATTGCCAGCCTCTAAAACCTTTCCACCACATTGGACAAAACTATGTTGGGCTAAAAGGAAGAGTTCAAAAGACAGATTTCAGAGGTGGAACCATACTGAAAGTAGTTTAATTGATGTTAATCAATGCCAAATTTGATTGCATTTTGGGCTTAGATTGTAAGTCCCTTTAGCATGATCTGAAAAGGTGAATTATTAAAAATTGATAAAAATTAAATTCCTAAACTCCATATGCTAAGGTAGTGCACTTGTAAATAACACTTGCATAGCAATATTTTGTGTATTTTAATATGCTCTAAATAATTAGTCGAGTTGGTCAAGGAAATAGCATTGAAGATGCATAAGCATCCTCTGTAACCTTGTGGTACTAAATGAAGGAAAAATTAAAATCCATTTCCATCAAATTCCTCAGAGCTCATATCTAGAAGCAAAATTCCATGGTCTACCCCACTCATCCGAAGGAGTTCCTATTCTACCTGTTTTCGTTGTGATTTTTAAGTATATTCAAGCTTCTTATGTTAGCAGCAGGAAACCAGCTGTCCTTTTAAGCTTTATTTCCGGGCTCATCTCTTCTTTTGGTTCATTACACTTTGTTTGGTTTGAGTTTTGAGGGAGCTTTTTTTTTTTTTTTTTTTGGGGGGGGGGGGGGGGGGGGGAGAGAGAGAGAGAGAGAGAGAGAGAGAGAGAGAGACTTAATGGCGACCGTGCGTAGAAAGAAAGATTGATTCTAGAGGCTCAAAGCAAACACAGTCTAGTAGGTGTTTGGCTTTTAGCTTTGAATGATATCGTGCGTCCTATTATTTTTTGTCAAAAACATGTGTTTGCTGAAGTTATCGCTTGTAAAAGCTCCCGTAATTTTTTTGGCATGTATTCTCGAATTTAAATCTTGCATCATATTATTTTTCGTCAAAAACATGTGTTTGCTGAAGTTATCACTTGTAAAAGCTCCCATATTTTTTTGGCATGTATTCTCGAATTTAAATTTGGATTTCCGGAGCATTGCCATCGTGGATGCTTTGCTATTATTAGCTAGACAACACAAATTGGTGTTGCTAACTGCAATATCCTGCCTTAAACAAAGATCTTTCTAGTTTCCCCCATGTAGCATATGTTGAAGTACCAAATGTTCAAAGTTGGGTTCTTGAGTCATGACACTACCGCTAAATGAATTTTTATATGGCCACTTAAGTTGGTACTTATTCGTGTTGTAAGGCTTCATTTGATGAGAATGACCAGATGATTGAATTTTTCGGTCGTGTGGGTTTATATTCCTGCCACTGTTACATAGGCTCTCAGTTTTCAATTCCACTTATCAGAAATGCCCTTCTGACTGTAGCCATGTCCCTTGTGCAAATACAACAATAATTGTGTCATAGTTTTCATACAAGTACTCCTTATCATTTTGCATTCACTCCTCCTGTATGTTACCTTAGCTGCTAGATATGACATCAGTAGCCTCTGGATAGAAACCATGGCGAGTTTAGCTTTTGCTTATCAGAGTACGGTATTTAGGGTTCGAGCCGATTAGTGCTTGATATTTTGCAGAGGAAATGGATGAAATCTCCATATCTAATTTTGATCTTAGTGTAGCTTAGCAGCGATAGAACTAGCGCGGCTTTAGACAGAAAGAAGGGCCCCAGCTGTATTCAACTTTATGTTTAGTACGGAAAGTGCTTTGAGAATTGAGTGATTGCTAGGTTGCGATGGGCTATCTATGCTATAGGCAGAATGTAAGTTTACCTTATCCTTGGTAAGGTTTGCATATCTGGTTTTGTCTTTGTGTTCTATTGTTTCTTCTTCTCTTTCTCGATGTTTTATACTTTCCCTCACGAAATCCATGAATGTCAATTAGGATATAGCCTTCCATTTCTGTCATTACAAGTGATGATGAAACCTCAATGCTGATGTGCCTCTTTTCCCATCGACTGATTCTGACGTTACCTTTCTACAATGGACCACTCCGAAGTTGGTGATCGAGATTTGAGTTTCTGTGCTATTGTAACCCTACTACTTATCTTCATTTCCCCACTCCTTTTTGAAAGAAGGATTAAACCCAGTTTGGCATAAAAAAAAAAAAAAAAAGAACTCCATAGATAGATAAATGTCAATACATGAGTGTTAATATTACAGGCCCGACGAGCCAAAGCCAATCAAACTAAGAGAGTACAAGTTAAAAATCAGAGTACAACAAGCATAAACAAGGAAAGCAACTCCCAAAGCAAAAGATCCACTTGAGAAGACTATCTGTTGTCAAAGGGATAGGATATATCGGCTTCCGAGTGACTGATTCTGAAGAGCCTGATTCTGAAGAGGAAGAAGACCTCTTCGTAGAAATAGGTGACTGCTGCTGAATGGCAGTGCTTAAGGAGAGGTTGGTGGTAGCCTCCCCAGGGCTTATAGACTGAGAATCAAAGACCATAGGAGCATCATCTCCATTAAAATCTGGAGCTGCACATCTAAAAACCTCGGTGATGGAGGATTGTTTGGGGATTGGTTCAGGGGTTGTCAGAGCCAGTGAAGTGGCAGATTGTGGAGGGTTTGTGTTGTTGCCTTGTTGGTAAGGAGAAGAAGGGAGCTTTTGGCTTTGGTTTCAGAGGTGCTATTTGCATGTGGGCTAAAACGGTGGGTTGGAGAGGGTTGGGCTTCTGCATTCGAAGGAGCTGAAGGGGAAATGAGCATTTGTGGTGAGGTGTTAAATAATCTTGATAAACTTACAGTAGCCCCAACGATTCATTCACCTGATGTTTTTGCGAACTTCGGATTCGACA
Organism: Rhododendron ovatum; assembly: GCA_019656835.1. Lineage (NCBI taxonomy): Eukaryota > Viridiplantae > Streptophyta > Magnoliopsida > Ericales > Ericaceae > Rhododendron > Rhododendron ovatum. The sequence continues at coordinate 1,556,392 of CM033791.1, forward strand.
GTCCCTCTAGAATTACATTTTCCTTTTAAGATTGCATTTCAAAAATAGAAAAAAAAAGTACATATTCATAATTTCATACTGCACTTTTAACTACTTAATAAAAAATTCAGGTGCATATCAAAATTTTTTTTTTTTAATTCGTCAATGTGAAAGTAACGGATATTATTCAGATTCTCTTTCTTTTTTGGGACCTGATTAGATTGTGTTTTAAAAAATTGTCGGGTCAATGTAATGGTATTTTCGTTCATGTGTATGCTTTCTTAGCTGGCAACTTATGGATATATTCTCCTTTCCACCTGTGTTTAGAATTATTGTCCCCACTCATACTATTTGGGTGATTTGTGCGTGTGAGAGAGAGAGAGAGAAAGCGACGGACTGATTTGCTCATAGGTTCGGGTGACCGTTGTAGTTGTAGTTACGAGCTTTGGATGTATCTTACACTTCAACTAATGTTTTTTTTTTTGGAAATTTTAAAATTATATATATGTTCGCCGGTCCGACGTCTTTTTAAAAAATTGAACACCTGCCCATCCTAGACTTCTGTGAAATAAAATTGATGATCGCTGGGTTAAGATTTTTGTTCATCAAATTTTGAAGTAACGAAATGACCCTAGCATTTTCTTTGACAATACACTATTGTTCTTTTTCAAAATGGATGTCAATGGAACCCCAAGGGATAGTATAGTTGGTTGATCGGACAAGACGAAGGGGCTTATCATTCCGAGATCCTAGATTCGACTCTAATGCATTGCAAAAAGTCTTTGGGGCCACTCCATGCGTAAAAATCCATTGAGTTAGCAAAGGCTAGTGGGAGGCTAGAGAGATTAGTCCTGTGGTATGCGCAAACTGGCTCGGGGACCACTCTTCATTAAAAAAAGAAAAAGAAAAAAGGATTTCAATGAACAAGGTTATGGCCAATTTTAAGGATATATAACCACGTTTTGGAGAGAGAGAGAGAGAGAGAGAGAGAGAGAGAGAGAGATTACCTTTGAAAGTTCTGGATCCGATAGATCATATAAGCCCACAAATCATTTTCCACCAGAATCATTATCGTGGTTACGTATTACTCCTACTAGTAAAAATCTAAAATATGCTTAGCTGGGGGAATGTCCACCCATGTGCTCTAAATGATTTTGGAATATCTATCCCTTATTAAATAAAGTGGAATGTGAAATTGAGCCCCAATATTAATTGGGATGAGCGTAAACTGACTCAGATAAATAATTGAGTTATCATAAAAATGGTGGCACAGATGCTTCAACCAAGTTAATGATTATGAGATGATTTAAAAATGTTGGCACAGGTTCAAAAAATTTGTTAACAAAAACTCTTTTTGCTACAGTAACTCTACTCACAAACCCATCAACTTATTCCCTACCGGAAATAACTTGACATTTCTCAACAATTTATTCACTACAGAAAACATTTAACAACTTTTCATTCACAAATAAAAATTTACAAATTTTTCACTACCGAAAACACTTCATTAGCCACCATCCAAAGGAAGGGCTGTCGTGTCCAGATTTTCACTTTTTTGAAGGTGTAAAGTACTTCGATCAACTCATTGTTGATGGTTGAGTCGTATGTACAAAGCTGGACAAGCCGAATAACTGCTTTTCTTTAGTAATCATTCATGGAGTAGCAATTAAAGACTAATTAAAGGTGCTTAAATTCCCCAAAGTTGTACTCCAATGTTGTTACTTCTGGTTAGTGAATGCTTTAATTGCTTTGGAAATAATGATTAGGCCTCTGGCCTCTGATTACAAAACAGAGGAAAGACTGAAAGGTGAAGATGAAGGGTACATAATCTATTCTAGCCTCGTCATTATCGTGCAATTTCATGTGATGTTTATTTTAGAAGCTTACATTTTGTTTTCGTTGTGCATTTGCACGTTTAACAACTGGATGTCTGGGCCGTTTTATGTGCACGTCGACTTATCTAAAAATTTTAAATAATTAACGGCCGGCCAGAGATTCATTTGGTCCCAAGAATTTTCGCCAGTTATTTGAGTCAAACCTAAAAGATTGAGAGAGCTACGTCCCTTACTAGCACCATGTTCTCCATTCGATCAATTTCGGGTTTGTTTTTGTGTGC
>CM033791.1:1558586-1600887 GCA_019656835.1 Rhododendron ovatum
ATTAAAAATAAATATGAAGGATTCTTTTGAAATAAATAGATGATCTCGAAGGAATATAATTCGTTGAACTATTAGTACTAATTTTCAATTGAAGCACGAATCTGGTGAGAGACAATAGGTTCAAAAAAAAAAAACTCCCCGTCCTATATTGTTTGTCTATTTTAAATTGTTTCATTAATTGGATAAAATAAATTGCTGTCAAGCATAACTTTCAATTGTATGCACCCAAAAGAAAAAAAACCCTTAGTAGGAGCAAAAAATTAAAAACCATGGCTGTATTTTATCTTTTAAATTTAAAATAAGTGCTTGTTTTTTGAGTTACAGGTGATATATTGTAAGAATGACGTATCTCGTAAATTGAAAAAATAAATACTTAAAAAATAAGAAACTTAACGAAACAAAAATATAACATACCTTTAGAATTAGAAGAGGCCTGTACATGATTCCATCCCCCTGTCGGTGGTGCTCGACACCATACCAACCATGCATTAACTTTGACCTGCCCCACTATAAAGATTGTCCGCCAACTAAAAGTATTATTTTCAGAGCATATAAAAATGTTCGGAGAGCAATTTTGTTCGTCCTTGCCTTAGGTGAGAATAATTTTACCCACATTCAATATGATACATTGTGGGTTCCAATTTGATAATCAGAACAACTTATTTTGTGTGAATTGATTTGTTAGGAGACTAAGTAATAATTCAGGTCAATTGAATAACGAGAATGCCGAACCCATTGCAGTGCAGTTATTTTGAGTCATTGTTTCTCAATGGAGGTGTAGGTTCGAGCCCCGCGGGTGGTGTGTTTGGGGTTTATGACTATAGATAGTCTCTAGATCCATTGTAGACTAACTTGCTAACTTACTAAACTCCCATAATCATGTTGATGTATACCATATGACAAAAAAAAATAAAAATAAAAATAACGAGAACGATATGAATAATGAAGAAAAAGGAATTTTATTACCAACTTTTGCGTTTGAAGGAGATTTATTCCAATAAAAATTTGCCTGAGTTCTATTGCCTGGATAATTACTAGTAGTAATTACTAATTACGCAACTACTCGTAAGTAGAAAGTGTAATTATCTCCAATACTCAACTCTACCAACCTCTTCCACTTCCACGTGATGTAGGAAAAAAAAGGGCGCCGCTATTCGCAGCCCTCTATTTACTCCCGTAGCCCGTTAAAAATTTTCAATTATACTCGACAGTTAGTTACCGAAATTGAGATATATTTTTAGCGTCCAATTACCGAAATATAATATTTTTTTCAACAGATGTTTACCGAAAATGCATGTTCGGTAGTTGTTTACCGAAAGTTGAACATATTTTCGACATGTAGTTACTGAAACACAATCTTGTTTTCAACAGCAATTTACCGAAACGTTATTTATGATTTTCAACAATCATTTACCGAAATGTAGTGGGCTACGGGAGTAAATAGAGGGCTGCGAATAGCGGCGCCCAAAAAAAAAATGATACTTTTTACGTACTTGTTAAAAACAAAAAACTTGAATGGAAAAGTTAAAACACTTATACTATATATATATATATATATATATATATATATATATACACACACACTCTTAGGATCCAATGAGGGATCCCGCACGGGCTTACCGTGCGGGACTCCCCTTTTCCGATTGAATTGTGAATATCCAAGCCGCTCAAAGTGTGCAGAACGTGATTTTAAGGGTACCCACGAGAAATCAGCAAAAAAAATGATTGGGAAGGGCTTGATCCGAGCAGTTTTTTACTGAACCGTTCAATGAAAAACTGTTCAGAACAAGCCCTTCCCGGTCATTTTTTTTGCTGATTTCTCGTGGGTACCCTTAAAATCACGTTCTGATCACTTTGAGCTGCTCGGATCGTCATGATTTGCTCAGGAAAGGGGAGTCCCGCACGGTAAGCCGGTGCGGGATCCCTTAAGAGATCCGGACTATATATATATATATGTGTGTGTGTGTGTGCGCGCGCGCGCGCACCAGATTTTCCCTAAACTTTTTGTTGGGTATTTTTCATTTTTTGTAATTTTTTGTTTAGGTCAAAGAAATGGGGCTGTCACCAAAATGCGTACAACTAGTAATAATGATTTGTTATTTTGATTTACCTAACTTCAATAAATTGAATAAATGGTCTCATTTTATGTTCTTATTTTCCATTTTCTCATTTTGTTTCCTATGAACTCAAAATTCCTTCCTTTCCTTTTTTTTTTTCTTCCTGAAATGATACAAAGAGACTCAACTTCAAACTTTAAAGGTAACGTTTGCATATAAAGGAGTAAGAAATCAATAATTTCAAGAGAAAGACTACAATACACACATTTTATTTTGGTGTGTATTATATGCACAACCCAAAATGTTATGAATTATGGAGAAAATATTACGAATCGTATTGCTAAAAAGTTACGAATTGTATAAAGGTTACGAGATACACCAAAATGTCATGAATCATAATAAAAATGTTACGAATCGTACTGTTGAAAAATTATTGAATTCTAGGACAAAAGTTATGAAACACGCTAAAATGTTATGAACAAACTATAAAATAGGTACATATGATACACACTTTTAAGAGGTGTGTATTGTAGACTTTTCCTAATTTTTCAAACACCCTCTCTAACAGTTGCCCGCTATTGGGGTTTACTGCATCTAAAATTATGATTCCCTCTATTATACAACTTTAGTCTCTCTTTTTTCCTCAAATCTTTCTATTTTTATAATTAGAGACACTTTGGTAGTATAATCTGTTTTCAAACTTTTCGCACTAATATAAAATTTCCCAATCATTCTTCAAACAGAAATGCTATGTGCAAAGAAAGTCATTTATGACCGATCATAAATAATATATTCTAGCTCATTTCTGGATAAAATTTCTTTGTATATAGCATTCCTTCCTTCAAAGTCATACTATTTTCTAAAGTGGGAATTGGGAATAGTAATTTGGGTGGGGGCACAGGAATCTTGAAGGACGGATCCCCGGGGTACAAATCTCAGCAATCCGTGATTTTTTTTAATAGTTTAGAAAAGTTTTATTTGAATTCGAACTGTTAAAAACACTCACAGACGGCTGTAATATGCTTTACACACCATATAATGCACCCTGTAATATAGGTTTTCGAATTTGGTGGTCAAGGGGAAGGTGCGTGGTCAAAATCAGAGTCGAGCATAGCACGGTTAGCACCACCAAACCAACGGTTTTTAAAGGAGTAGCAGTTTTTTACTCCTAATTGTTTAGTGTTAAAATTACGTAAGCAACGTTGGCGCGGCGGTTGATTAGGCAAATACTCCTAACAACAACCCATTAATGACGCGTAAAGTAACCGGCAACACCCGGTCACGTTTCCTCCCCACCGAGTCACCGACAACTCCTCCCCGGTTAATCATGCTCTCTCTTAGAAAATTATTAAGTGCTCCAGAAGACAGGTGCTCCCGCGACCTTATGCACCACTCGAGCGAGGACTAGATCCCCTCAATTTGTCTCGAATCAGTTTGGTTCATTTAGTGCATCTAAGCTGTTCAAAACACTTTTGAACAGCTCAGATGCACTAAATGGACCAAACTGGTCCGAAGCCAAATTGACCGGATCTAATCCCGTGTAATTCTTACACTATTGTAGGATTCACGTTGTCTTACTTTAGATCTACGTCACCTTGGATTTTCATATCGATCATTCCAATCGCTTATAATGTTAAAGAAAACCCATCGAATTGTTATTAAGATCGATCGAAAAAGTGCATTAAAATATGTGCAAAACATACCGGAGTATATCGTATTTAATTTATATATTATTCATATATCTAAGTAGAAGTTGTATCAAATTTTCTGGTTCAAACTAGTTTATTTTTAAAACAAATTTACTAACAAAATTTTCAAACATAATTCGAGACACAATTGTATATTATTCATACCGGAGTATATCATACTTAATTTAGTATTGTATTCATAAATCTAAGTAGAAGATGTATCAAGTTTTCTAGCTCAAACTAGTTTATTTTTTAAAAAAAAGTTTTGTAACACGATTTTCAGTTATATTCTGAACGCAATTATATCTAGAATCATCCGATGTTTGACGGTCATATGTATCAATTTGTTCCGGACCCGATTGTTTCTAAAGTTTTGTTTATAATAGTGTGATTCGAATAGCTGCTAAAAAAAATCGCGATTCAAATCACCTGAGATAACTTAACAATATAGTGTCGGTGCCAAATTAAAAATGTTAGAAACACGAAAATCGTGTATCGAATCAGAAGGTGTAACCTTTGAGTATGTTTTTGAGTACTTTTATGGTGAACGTGAAGTCGTGAACGGTGAGCCCATCCCATTGGGTGATTTCGAGAAATCCTTAAAAAAATCGAATTTTTCCATATGTAGGCTGTAGGTGCGCTGTATACGAGAATAATTCCAGCGGTTATTATAATCATTTTAAAAAAAAAACTTTTTCCCGCATTCACAACCTTCCAACTGCTAATCAGAGAGAGAGAGAGAGAGAGAGAGAGAGAGAGAGATTAGTTTACAGAGGTTGCTTATATAGAGAGAGAAAGTGACTAATCCCATTGCGTAGAGAGAAAAAAGTGACTGATTTTGTTTATGTTCTGATTACTGATTTCGAGAAATGCAGTAGTAGTAAGATCGAAGGGAAGCGGAAAGCCGACAACTCCCTCTCTCTCAAACTCTGTTATGGTGGGGCAGAGTGTACTCCAGGCTTTCCTTCTTCTTCTTCTTCTTTGATCTCACGAAATCCGAAGTTCGGGGGCAAAGGCATTTTTTGGTAAGGTCAATTTTTTTCGATTGTGTTTCTGTTTGGGTGTTTTTTTTTTTTTTTTTTACCGGGTTACATCTTTCCAAAAATCCAAATGCAATTTCTGTTTTTGGCCCCATTTTCTCTGTTTCTCCTTTTTTCTCTGTCTCTTGGCAGTTTTTTTTTTCTTCTGTGTCTGAGGAAATGACCACGCGGAAAGCGTACTGTTTTGGCCATAGTATTTGATTTCTTGTGATCTGAAGCGATTTAATGCGTAGATCTTGTCAATCCCTTTCTCTGCTTCGTCACGTTCTGAATTTTGACTCTCTCTCTCTCTCTCTCTGCTTCGTCACGTTCTGAATTTTGACTCTCTCTCTCTCTCTCTCTCTCTCTCTCTCTCTCTCTCTCTCTCTCTCTCTCTCAACCTCCCACTCCCCCACTCTCCCTCTCTCAGCACTTTATTTTCAGGCTTTCAGTTATTGCTTCAGAATGGTCTCTCTCTCTCTCTCTCTCACACACACACACAAACACATTTCGGCTTCCTCTGTAATTGGGTGAGATGTGGTAATAGTAATAATCATTTTCCGTCATATGCATCATGCCCATTGGTGGAATTGGAGGTGCCAAAACGATTTTATGCTCCCTTCCTGTGTATAATGTGATTTTTTAATTTTTTTTTTTGCTTTGATAGAATTAGTCTTGTATAAGGTCCGAATTTGAAGAAATTGATTTGATTGCTTTTGACCATTCTAACTCCTTTTCTCAATTTCACTCCGTTGGAGCGAAAAACTCTTCATTAGACACGAAGTGCTGCACTGGAAAATCCCAAATTTAGATTAATGGCAAAGATGGATAGTTTCTCTGTTGTAATTTGTTTGTGTTGTTATTAATCTTGAGATTGTCTGTATATCCATTGTGCTTATCACCCACAATGACAAGAATTCTAGTACTCCACGAATTTATAGGAGCCCAATCGATCATTTATCGACTCCCATTCTGCGGATTTTTGATAGTCCTGGGCAAAATGTTCATGTTTGAATGCATTTGATTGATATCTGCACTTGCTAAGACAACCTATCTTTCTTCCTAGGAACGGCAAGTTCAAATCACGTTCCGAATCGATTCTGATATTGTTTATGTTTCCGCCCTGACTCTACCTTGTCTTTTGGTCAACGATTATGATGGCGTTAATGGGATTTTCTGCGGGTAGAATATGTGTTTTTTATTTTGAATTAGCACCAGAGTCATAAAAAAATTCAGGGTTTTCTAAAGGTATAATCGGAATATTCCTGTCATTGTTGATCCAGCTCATGGATATACTGTACATGCTTGCCCACATACTTATTAGTGTTTAGGTGTAATTTTCAATTTATGTGGGGGAACGTCGGCCTCTCTTTTATTAGTAATAATGTGATACGCTGTAGAACTCTATGAATATATGTATTATGTCCATGTTCTGTTTGTGATGCTTCAGCTGATTTTATATAAATATTTGAGTTGCTATTGGTAATGGATTCTATCGAAGATTCAAAATCTAGATGTTTGACATTTATTCTTAATCTCGTATCATTTCCCTTTGAATTTCAACCAAACTTATAGTTTAATGGTTCTGAGCTGTCTTCCCTGCCTTTACAAGGCTTATACTCGAGGAAACTCAATCCTAAAGTTGTTTGTTGTGCTTCCATCAAAAATTAATAGTAGTCTGTGAAGCATGGATATAGATATGGGGTACCGATTCGATACGATACGGACACCGCGATATGAGAAAATCTTAAAAGAGTAGGATACAGATATGGCTAGGATACGTTAGATTAGAATGTATTTTAATAATTGTGTAGCATTATATTACACATAATCACAGAAAATGGTGGTAAAACTTTTTTTTTTTTTTATGCTGTTTTCTAGTTTATTTGGTTACTTACTCAATTATTAAAATGTAAAAGTTGTTAACCACACATATGACGCGATAAGGATATTGTAAAGAGTAAGTAAGTTATCAAAATTCTTTACTTTTCTCTATTCCTAACAATTTTACATTAACACTATGTAAGAAGTGCCGCAAGTTTGGTTTCATAAAAGTTTGGATACGTGGCGTAGAGTATCCAAAAAGTATCCGATACTTCGAAAATTCAAAATATTACTAATTTTATTTTGGGGATACTTTCGGGATACGTCTCTAGGAGTATGTGGCAAGTATCGGTATCGGATAGGGATATGATATGGACACAACTGCCCTCTAGAAGTATCCGTGCTTCATAGATAGTAGTTTGATTGCTTGTGTGTTAACCTTCATGATAGAGTCTCTCATGTGCATTTATTTGTTATTGCCCTTCATGAGCTTTTCAAGGGTTCCTAATTGTTTATTTTCTCCATCATTACAGCTGCTTCTTTCATCACAGTTGAAAAGGTTGATATATATCTAGGATGAGGGAGATTGACAACAAGAAAAATCCAAGTAGTCTTCAAACAAAACGTTCCGGAAGATCCGAGAGAAGAGATCGCAAAGTGCCACAACAAAATGCTGTCAAAACTTTGACTGGAAAAGAAAAATCTAAAGCTTCATATGCTAAACCAGATTCCAAAACATTTGTAAGGGAGCCAAACACGGCGACAGACTCCACTGAAGTTTATGAAAACATGGATATACATTATGTCGATGATGTGAACAGTTTTGAAGGCGCATCTCAAGATTCCAAATCCAATGAAATGATTGACAAGGAGAAGATAACTGTATTAAATGAGACTCCTAGTGATTTGGAGAAAGAATCAGATACTGTATCATCGCAAGGGGATTCACAAACAGCTGAGGATGAGAAAGTTGAAAGACTTTCAACCGTTCCTGTAAAGCTTGCGAGAAAAGATTCCGCTGAAGGCCTTTCCAGAGTGAAATCTGATCGGAGAACAGATAAGCTGCAGATGACAGCATCAAATAATACTCCAAAGAAAGACATAGATTCCAATAAAGGGCCTGGTAATGGAACTTTGGGAAAAATGTCGGATAAAAACTCGGGAAGTATGGAAGTTGCTCCGAAACCTTCATCAGAATCCTCTGAAGGTGTTGATGAGAAGCCACTTGATGGAAAGGAAGTGGATGTTTTGGATGAGGTCTCAATTGGTGCCCAGAGTATCAGAAGTGATGATGAAACAGTTAACGAGGAGGAAAATGGTGCGCATGAAGATCAAGCAGCTTTAGACCAAAAGATTGAAGAAATGGAATCAAGAATTGAAAAACTTGAAGGGGAGCTCAGAGAAGTGGCTGCTCTCGAGATTTCGCTCTATTCTGTTGTACCTGAGCATGGTAATTCTGCACACAAATTGCACACGCCGGCTCGACGCCTTTCTAGACTGTATATTCATGCTTGCAAATATTGGTCGCTAGACAAGCGAGCCACGGTGGCTAGAAACACAGTTTCAGGACTTGTTTTGGTTGCCAAGTCATGTATCAATGATGTCCCAAGGTATGAAGATTTCCGTGTTTTTGCATCAGCGGATTTCAGGACTTTTTTTATTTACTTCAGACTGATTCTTTTTTGTTTCTTTTGTTAATTAAGGTTGACTTTCTGGCTGTCGAACACTGTGGTACTGAGGGAAATTATCTCTGAAGCATTTGGAAGTTCATGTAGCTCGAGTTCCATTTCAAAGGTTTTTGAGTTAAATGGGGGAGGAAAGAAAAGTGAAGGGTTTTCGTCAATTAAATGGAAGGGGAATTTCGGCAAGAGACAGACAAATAAGCATGATTTAATTCAACTTGTGGATGATTGGAAAGAAACACGAACATTCACCGCAGCACTAGAGAAAGTCGAGTCCTGGATTTTCTCTAGAATAGTCGAGTCAATATGGTGGCAGGTAAAACACGACAGTCTTCTTTGTTAGAGCTTTGGTTATCATATATTGTATAGCAAAATACGACAGTTTTTAAGTGACCTCTCTACATTTCATCTAGGCCTAGTAGAATCGACTTAGGTCCCTGATTTTTTAAGAGATATGCAATGTGTCTGCATTTGAACTAGTCTTCTAGTCAACCAATTAGTTGCTTTAATTATTGAAGTTGCTTTGATGTGCTCTCCTCTCTAAAGCTAACTTATTGTGGTTGCAGACCTTAACTCCCAATATGCAATCTCCAGTTGAGGATTCAACTAAGACTAAAACCATTGGTAGATTATTGGGACCTGCCTTGGGTGACCAGAATCAGGGGAACTTTTCAATTAACCGTTGGAAAAATGCTTTCGAAGATGCTTTCAAGAGACTTTGTCCGGTCCGGGCAGGAGGGAATGAATGTGGTTGCTTACCTGTGTTGGCAAGAATGGTATGTAATTTCTCTAAAATGTTCACCCTCAAATCTCAATATGTAGCTTAATTTTTTTTTTTTCGGAAATCTTTTTGCTGGCTGGATAAATAAGTTAAAGGATGATGCACTATTATTTTGCATTATTTCCATATCTCATTTTCTTTATCTAGCAGTGTCTGACCTATTTCAGCATTTTGTAATTCTGTTGCTAATTAGATGTTGCATCTTTGTTTAGGTAATGGAACAGTGTGTTTCCAGACTAGATGTGGCCATGTTCAATGCTATTCTGCGTGAGTCAGCCGAGGAGATTCCAACTGATCCTATATCAGATCCTATAGTCGATTCCAAGGTTTTGCCAATTCCAGCTGGGGATTTGAGCTTTGGATCTGGCGCACAACTCAAAAATTCTGTATGTACCATACTCTATTTACTTCTACCCAAAATACAAATTGATCTAAACTTCAATTTCACATGGCTTGTGCCGTCGGGAGAATATGTGTATCCCCAGATAATCCTATCCTTTGACCTTCCCCTCCCAGGTGGATTGTGAATGTAGGAGGGGAAGAAAAACCTAGGCTTACCATTCCTGAAGTTTCCTATAATAATTGGGAGAAATGACAATACTTGTTGATTTCCCCCCATCTATTATGGACGCACTTATGTTTATAGTAACAGCAAATGGAGAGCAGGAAGTAGTTAGGTTGAATAAATTTCTTCTTGGAATGTGAGAGTATGTACATAGGGTTCTGATTGCTTTTATCAGCAACTAAAATTTCAGTTTGTAGCTAAAACATTAAACGTCTGATAGACTCCAAAATGAACAACGGAGCCTTTCACGGAAGATAGTATTTCATGAAGGAAAATTTGTGTTAGTCGGTGACTAAAAGTTTTTTATTGGCAATCTTTCTGAAACAAGTTACATCCAAGTTCCAATAGTCACACTTTGGTACCATCAACTCTGTACTGTTGCAAGCTGGCTTCTTTTTGCATTATTTGATCACTTATTTCAAATATTTTCTTCAGGGTAATCTCAACCTAATCAATTTTATCCTTGCACGTCAGGTCTTTCTGAATGTTGTAAATGCTGAAGTTCTCATTTCTGCAATGTCTTCCTCCAAATCTATTTTGTAGAATTTAAATTCTGAAATATTGCATTAAATGTGGAAAATGATCTCTTTCTAATGCTGGTTTCTGAAATAGTGGTACTTGCGCACATGTAGTGAAATGGTTAAGGAATCTACTTCAGACCAAACATGTGTCTTGGTAAATATGACTGTTCTTAACCGTGGAAATACTCTCACTTTGCAGGTTGGCAATTGGTCCAGATGGCTTACTGAAATATATGGCATGGATGCTGTTGATTCTCCACGTGAAGATCATCACGCAAATGAGAATGATGCCATGCAGGGACCCAAACATTTCCGGCTTCTCAATCAGCTGAGTGATCTTTTGATGCTTCCAAAAGATTTGCTTATGGACCGTTCGGTCAAGACAGAGGTTCTCCTTATAAGATTACTACATTGGTGTTAAAGAGATTGATTAGCCTTCCCTCATTAGGTGTTTAACACTTATGTTTTGTTGTGCTGTGTAGGTTTGCCCATCCATTAGTCTTCCACTAGTTAAACGAATACTCTGCAACTTTACTCCAGATGAGTTCTGCCCTGATCCTGTCCCGGGTGCTGTTTTAGAGGAAGTAAATGCTGAGGTATGATTCGTGTACCTCTGAGATGAGTATATTTTTCTAGATTTGATTTCCATAAAATTGGTGGAAGTCCTCGACAGCTTCGCATATTACTTTACATGGTCTCATATCGTGCCCACCAGAAATAAAACTTCATTGGGGTCAAATGGTCTACACTGCATACATTTTTTTTTTCTTGTTATAACATGAATTTCTTTGGTTTTATGAAGCCTGATTAGTATTGTACTAAGGCCCTTGAATTTGTGAATTTTGTAAATTTGGTGTAAACCCTACATGTATGATGTTGGCTATTCTAGCAGCCATTGTAGCATCTCTTCTTCAAACCAGAGTTTTTTAGGAAATCTAGTATGAGCTGTGGGCTAAGAATCCTTATCAAATGACATTTATCAGTGTTGTGCTTTCATGTTGGGAGTGATTTTCATCCTTCGTACTGTTGTGTTTGTGTTTGGTTTGTTGTCCAACAGATTTTTCAGCTTATTGAGCTTGTTATCCAATTTCAGCTCTTCGTTACCTCTATACTGACTCCTAGTTTCTGTTATGCAGTGTATCATAGAGCGCAGAATATCCGGAGAAAGCAGCTTCCCTTATAATGCTTCCCCTGTTGTCTATACCCCTCCCTCCCCTGCTAATGTGGCGGAGGTACTAGCCGAGGCCGGAGGGAAACCGCAGTTGGCTAGGAATCTGTCTGCTATACAGAGGAAGGGATATACCAGCGATGAAGAATTGGAGGAGTTGGAATCTCCTCTAACATCGGTCCTTGATGAGTCACCAACATCTCCATCTGTTTTGTCAAATGGAAACAGGAAACACAAGGACCAAACTGATAAAAATGGTGGAAATACGAGGTATGATCTCCTCCGTGAAGTGTGGTTATCATGAATGATGCTGGAAGTTGTACGTGCATAATAGTAACGTTTGTTTTTTGTATTTGAAGATAACAAATTAAAGTAAATAGGAGTCGAAATGAGAGGATGGTTTTCTGGATATCCTGAAATGTCGTCTTATAGCAGTAAGCTAGCTTTCTTGTACATTAGGATTTTGATTGTGATGATGTTACGACTCAAAAAGGAAATCTTGCGTTCAATAAAAGTCTTTTCAATTTGTTTTGGAAGAGTTTCATGTCTCTCTCTTTTTCTAGCCATTTCGGAACAATTTGAGACCTTGCAATCCTGTTTTGAGTAACGCCCCATACAAGCCCGGCTGCTTCTTCAAGCATACGGCTTAAAACAACTTGAATTCGCATGTTGAAACCCGCTGCTTTCTCCTTTACCCTCTTCTTCACGATTACTCCTAGTGGACTCAAATTGGAAAGATGGTACTTCATCCATCACCAGAGCTTGGAAACTTGGCCTCAGAGCAATCACTTTCTTCACATCAAACGAATCCTCTTGCTTCACCGGCTTATAAGCTTCAAACGCGCTGGAACTTGAATGCTGGAATGCTGGGCGCTTATAGGGTTGAAATGGACCAGAACTTGAATGCCGGAACCCTAAGGTCGTTGACCTCTCACTCGACTCTTTTGATCCAATCATTGCCATCTTTTCCGGGTACCATCCGTTAATCCCAATAGCAAATCTTGAATCTGAAATAGCAGCAATTCCATCTTCTTTCTCGAAGTTGGGGTTAGGTTTCATAGTTATGTTTTTGTTCAAAGTGCCAGGTAATGACGTTGCTACATTAATTTTCCTCGCTGTTTCTTCTTCAACCAGCGGTAATTTGCCTCGCCAAATGGGTTCGGCATCGTTCAGATTTGTTTCGAAATTTGTTTCTGCTCTTGAGCCATTTTCTCTTATGGTTGTAATGCCAAATGCCATTGCTGCTGCTTCTTCTTCTGTATCTGTTACATATCCATGGCCTTCTGTAAGATGGAGATTGAGACTTCGGAATTAAAATTTGTAAAGATGAACGTTACTTAACTATAAGTCCAAAGGAATGCTGCTTCTTTGCATTTTCCCTTGTTTGCTGCCCATTTTCTAGAGCCTAGTTGCCTGTTTCAGCCATAGATTACAACTTTACAAGGAGATAGACACAGACATAATAGCTTTAGATTTTGGGTTGGAAATAAAATTTTATATGGTATCAGCTCAAGACCCATTTCACTCCACATTTAAAAATAATAATCTACAATCCACACCCATGATTAAAAAAAACCAAAAAAGCAAATGGGGGATCCTGATGACCGTCAAAAGTCCGTATGTGTGTTGTCTCCCATCCAGACCGTCCGGAACATTAATTGCTAAATGGACGGTCCGAATAAGGGACAACACACATGCGTCAGCGGGACTCCTGGGTTACCCCAAAAGAGGCTACCCTTGAGTAAATTGTTTAATTACCTTCTAACGTAAGTAAGAATTTCTTGATCAGCCATGTGTGCCACGAGTAAAAGTTCCTCTTCATAGTAACTTATCTGCATGTAAAGACAATAATTTAGGTTTGAAAACAAACTATCCAGAAAATGCGTGAAAATTGTTGTTCCTCTTCATAGTAGCTTTGTCATCTCTTGCTTGCAGATGAAAAAATGACAATATAGGGCAAAACACAACAAAATTATTTATGCTTAACATATCACCTGTATCCTTATTTTCATGAGTCAATGCTCTCTCTCTCTCTCTCTCTCTCTCTCTCTCTCTCTCTCTCTCTCTCTCACACACACACACACACACACACGCACACATGCACACGCGCACACTCTCTCTCACATACACCCTCAAGATTTTTTTCCAGGCTAAAAAGATTTCCTATACTATTGAAGATGATGGTCTTAACTTTTACGAAATCAGCATACAGTAAAACAAAAAATATATTGAGAGAGCTTCGAAGAGTAAACAAGAAACTGTCAGCTACATACCGGAAAATTTGTTACTGCGTAGATTCCCCAGTACTTGAGGGAGACCAAATCATATGCCCGTGCCGCATCTTCTTCATTGTCAAATGTACCTGCTCAAATAAACATATACTAATATAAATTCTAAATGAACAGCCATTTTTATTTGTTTGAACATATTGGTTGAAAATATACGGTTGCTGCTGTCACCCACCCAGATATACTACTGGATCAGATGAAATACTAGCTGGATAAAAACACAAAAAAACAAGAGAGGAAAAGTATTAATCAGTTGTGCGCAAGTTATTGATATCGAAATCTAAATAGATAGAGCAATTTTGGAATGACGGAAATTTTACCTGTCCATCCTCTGTCGCGTGAAAGGCCGTTACAGAATATATATGCTATATATACATCTTTATTTGCCCTGAAATAATTTTACCAACACTAATTAGCCCCAATTTTTTTATTTTGGTTTTCCTCAAAGGAAGTAAAGATATAACACAATTAATTCTATTAAACTAATTTGAAGAAAGATTGAAAAACTGAACTTATGTACGCCTCGGTATTTTGAGGTACGTTCTCTGATCTCTGATCCTTCCGCTAAATCCATTCTGATTTCACTAGAATCATCCATTAAAACCCTTTTTCTGAAGTTTGTGACTCTGCAATACAAGAAATAGCGTGGGTACGTACGTAATATGATAAAACTCAAAATATGGTAAAATTGCAATACGTAATGTTGAAGGAAAAAAAATCCTCTAGTTGTAGTTATTTCTTTCCATCCGGGTGAGGGCATGCATGAGGTGGTCATGATGGAAGAAAGACTTAATTAAATAGCGAAATTATGCGAAAAAACAATATGCATCGAAAAATGATGGAACTCATAGACACGTATCTCGATCCGAGTATCAAAAAACACTTGTACCTTTATAACGGTTTATGTGACTTGTGAAATAAGTAACTCATCGGCGTCATTGACAAGTAAAATCGGTTAATCTAGACTTTAGATGCGCCTACGTGTAGCGACACCAAAACTTACACACACATATATACTTTTTAAATTTATCATCAAAAAATTATAAAAGTGAAGATTTCGCCTTATTTCTCCAAGGATCAACATAGATTATGGAGATGGAAGAATGAAATTTTCTTATGATGGCCCTAGTACTTTAAAAAAGGAAAAATAACAAGGCAAAGTTTGAAAACGTTTTGAAATTCTCTCTCTAAATCAAATTTTTTGCTTCCTGGTTTCACTATTTGTAAAATACTGCAACAAGACCTTAATTATAAACAGAAGAACTGTTCTTGGCACTTTTTGCATGTGTGTTTGTGACTTTGTGTCATACTATTAAGTTAAATGCATCTTTAGGTAGACTGATTTGAAGGATAAAATAACCCGCAAATTGATACCAAAATAACAAAATGAATGTTTCAGAACCCGGAGATGGTTGTACGAGCGAGCTGGTGTGCTGTGCACCATCCGAGCCGTCCATTTGGCAATCCAACGGTCCAGATTTTATAGCGGCACCGTGTAGCATCCGAGCCGTTCATTACTGAGATGAGATCTGGACCGTCGGATTGCTGAACAGATCGACGGCTAGCACCGCGCTGTGCACCAGCCCCAACAGTACGCTGAGAATGCACCAAAAGATAAAATACAGCACAAGGCATATGATAGTTCTAACAAGAAATGAGATGAAGAATTTAAAAAGAAGAAGAACTAAAGCAAGGAAATTGACAGAAACATAATGAAGAACAGTAGCTCACAATTGTTCATTCCCCTGGTTTTGCACAACAAAATATATCTGAAATTGAGGCAATTGGTGTGTCTATAAGTGTTTTTCTTTCACCATTTTATAGGTACGAAATGACAAAAGCTTACCCTTTTGTTTGGTAAGTAAAATCTGAGAAGCTAGAGCGGATGGATTCGGTGATAAATGCTTGCGGATTCTGTAAATTATCCCCATTCGCTACGCATTTAATTTTCGTCGTCGAATCGTTTGACTCTGTATATGCAAGGATAAGAGGGAAATTAAACATTATTTAAAAAGTTGCGGATTATCTTAATCCACCATGAATTTCAGAAAGTTATATAGCATTTTCAACTATATCTCTAAAAATGTCGTTCCTTCACCGGACTGGCGAGTCCATTAATATATGTGTGCGTAAGTTGGCTTGGACACGTACACCTTGCCGCTATATATATCATGATAAAATGTTGTTCTTTTTTTTTTTTTTTATACAATTTGGGTGTTCGAAACCAACTTACGCGCGCACACGTTGAAATATAATGATCATGTGTTGCATTTCACTATTCGACATCAGATTGATTTGCCAGAGATAGCATGACGCCATGTGGACTGATACCTACGACGACGTCCACACTAGTTGTCTTTTGGGGGAAATAAGGTGTTTATTATTTACTAACGCGAGTTAATTTTTAAACTTGTACCACGCAAGTGAAATTCGCCGTTAAATGATTGAATATCTGTGAGTCGTGACATAGTTCATTGGCGGCGTTTTTAATTGGCATGGTGACTTAGTTAATTAGCGGCGTTGTCAATTGGCACAGTTAATGCCGATCGCTGATGATATACCAACCATCGATTGCATGCATAAAAAATATGTAGAGTTTGGTAACCATAGTAGTACTTGTAGTACTAAATCTTATTGGCTCAGAGCATTCGCACCCATGAATATCATTTTGCCATTGACATTCTCGTTTTTGAAAAATTAATAGTGTTACATATTTTGCAAGAAAAATGGTGAAGGTGCTCCCAATTTGCTACTTCAGAGAAATGGTAAGAAATTCTGGCATTTTTGGCATGCAGTGTGGATGCTCTTAGAAAGTAGGAAAAAGCCACATGCAACCGTTTCTCAATTTGTTTTTGACCGCCGAGGAATCTCTTTTGATTATGGTTTTTTCAAATAATCTCTTTTTGTTTCTCTGTTTTACGGTTTGATCTCGTCTAGTATTATTCAACCTTTTGTTGGATGAGATTTCTTGCTTTGGGTCTATCACTTTGCCTCATGTATCAATATCATGTGGCTAAGTGTTTTTTTCCCTTTTTTTTTTTTTTGCTTATCTCGATGTACCCTTGTCGAGTTATCAATAAAATCTTTTTGCCGATAAAAAAAATTGTCTGAATAATAATTATTTTTTATTCATAAATGTCAATCCTCATCTGTTATATTTCAAAATTATAGAGTTAATTTACTTTTGAAGTAGCATACTTATTTCATAGTGAAAACAAACCATATGTGGTTACAGGTTTTTTAACCAATTTTATTTCTCCAAACAAACCATAATGACATCATTGGACAATGTAAACTCAATGTGATTATACATAAAGTCTCAAATACATTATGAGAGTACATGAAAATTAAAGTTACAACACAATAAGCATTCATCCAATTTTATTTCTCCAAGCTAAGAGCCTAAGATGACACCTTATTTAAGCTCTTTAATTTAATTTAATATTTTTACAAACTAAACAAACAACGAAAACGGGGTGGGTGTTGTGCAAGGGATGCACAACACCGCGTTGTGCACCATCCGAACCGTCCGTTCGGCAATTCAGCGATCCAAATTTCATCTTGACAATGAATGATTCGGATGCTATACGGTAGAGATGAGATCTAGACAATTAGATTGCCGAACGAACGGGTCGGATGGTGCACAAGCACTTAGGCTAACCTCATCCAAAACACTCTTAATTGTCGTCACGAAGAATACCTGTTGCTAGCAAGAAGTCATCGGTCCATTCGGAACCAAGGTTAACCTCATTCTGATCCTGCTTCAAGAGATCCAGACCTCCAACCGATCTTCCCACGGTGGAATATACGTTCACATACTCTTTAACTGTAGATTGCGGAGGATTAGGGTTTCCCTCTCCTATTATCAATGCTTTAACAAAGTCATCACTTGAGTTTTCGCCAACTTTCTGTCCACATCCAATGTCAATCACCTAATTATAGAGCAGAGAGACATTAGGGTTAGTTTGAGTTTGACTTTGATTTTTCGGCCTTTTGTATTTTGTTTATTTTGGTCTTTGCTGAATTTTTATGTTGTTGGTCATAGTTTTTTTTGTTTTCTTTGCCTCGTCTTGACGAAATAAATGTTGTAGTGAAATATGAACTAAAAATATGAACTAAATTTGAAAAAAAGGAAAAAGAAGGGAAAACTTTTATAAATTCAGATTTGTTTCAAAATATTTACTTTTGAAATTTGTAATTTCATCGAGACAATTTGAAAAAGTCTAAAATTTTGACCCCCGAAGAAAAAGTTTGTTTAAAAAGTAAGCTCATTTTGTTTGTGAGAATAACTTATTTACGGAGGAACCGTGAATAAGTTTTACGGAGCTCAATCTCGTGCGTCCAAGACGATCCGGATTAAAACTAACTATTATCGGTCAGTCAGAGATATCTATTACAGGTCAAAATTTAAAAATATATCTCAATTGATTGCCGAGACGGACATGTGAGATTGCGTGCCTCCGTCCCGTGAATAAGTTATTCTCTTTGTTTATATTGCCCAATCTCAGCTTGAGAAATGGTGTTTAGGCAATTAGGCAGGCAATATAGAAGAAGAGATAGGGTTTTGTTGTAAGACCTGGTTGGTGCAACCTTTGCTCTGATAATCATGATTTTCAAAATCCTTGTTCTGTGAATCTGGGAAGATATAACAATCGCCATCATCAAATATTGGTTGCAAAGGATTCAAATCCTCCCAAATTGCAGAATAGTCCTCTTCACTGTCCAATATAACAAAACTCCCCTCTCCACTGCCCTTCTCTTCCCCATTTCCATTTCCGTTTCCGTTTTCCATCTCAATTCCATTGCCTAAATTGAAACTAGGGTTTGTTGCCAATGCACTGTTTTGACAACCTTGATAAAGCTGCGGCGATTGTTCGGTGAAGTTGTTGTTCTCGTAAATCTGAAAGGTTTGATTCTCCCCTCCTTGTTGTATTCCATAACTGTAGAAACCGCCGGTAGTATCGCTAGTTTGCATCCAGTTTTGAGTGCCATTCGAGTCGATTGATGGGGTGTTCGAAGCTTGAGCATCTGTAGTTTCATATAGAACGGCCGGTAATAAAAGCAGTGATTGAGCTAGATCTTCAATTCGATCAGGGTACGATATATACTCTTTTTTTTTTTTTGAAAAGTGAAGAAAAGATCTATTAGAATGAAGAAATACAGGAGATACAGGAGAAGGAAACGAAATGTCAAAAACAAGAAGAAAGGGCGTCACAATTGAAGGCAAACATCCTGACTAGGTCGGCACCTAAGCCACGGATAATCACTTGCGCGGAAATAAATGCTGAAAAGTCATTTTATAGCATCTTTTACCCATTAAATGAAATAGAAAATTCAGGACAACGAAACAAATTAATCTAGGCCATTCTCAATTATGCAAATTCGATTTTAATTATATATTTGTTTTTATCAGCAAAGAAAGTAACAGTAGTTCGACAAAACAATTCAAAATTAGTACTTTCCGTTAAGCCATACCTCTACAAACTTGAGCACTCCATTGTATTGATTTCCGTTTACTGTATTCCGAATTCGACACCGATAGCGTAGAAACCCCAAGATTGGAAATGTCTTTACTCTTCTTGCTGAAATTTAAAAAGGAAAAAAAGCTACATCTATAAATTTTTACTAAAAGTAGAACATATTGTTTCCCATTTGTGCCGGAAAAACTACGATCCAAAGTCATGACAACAAAAATGCAATCAAATGATCTACTGATTATTACGTTATGTATCATCAAGGAGTTGATTTGATGAAGGCATTAATCAGGAGTACAGAACGATGCTGCCTCGTAATATATTCGGTTTCGCAGAGCAACTTAATTTGAGGAAACATCTAAAATGTCGACTTCAAATTTTTTCTTGGGTTTTTGTTTTTTATCATTCCACATTTTGAATCAGAAGAATTCATGAGTTCAAAACAAGAAATAATTGAGCACTCAATACGTCTAGATCGAAACTTCAACGTACTTCCAAACTTCAACGGGCATGGTCTACATTGGGTGAAATATTTCATTGATCTGTTGTGCTTGTGATTTTACTTTTGATTTAGTTATATGTCAAGCTCGATCAATTAATCAAATATATCCGGTTGTTAACTTCATGATTCTTCTAATACTAATCGAGGTGTGCGGGAATAGGCCAAAGACCAAACTTATAAGAAAAAAAAGCTTGTCAAAACCATACCTTTGAAGGGATATCCAGTATTCATCTTTCGACACCTCCTTTAATTCATCATTATAGTACTTTGGCTGAAATCCATAGGAAAAAATTTCGTGAACTTTGGCAGTCAAATTCATATCTTTATTGCAAAATATTGGCAAAGCATCGAAATATACAACGAAAATTTGTGAAGAAGAGTCGCCATGGAGTTTGCTCCTTTCCATGATCCGAGTCCAGACAGATTTCTCTATGCCCCTACAACCACCTAATGGAATTCCAGAAAAAAAAAACAATTAAATAAAAATAAGTAACTTTGAGGTGAAGTTACCAAATGTACGTATATATTCTTTTTCGAAGGTTTTGGAAGAAAATTCAAAGAAAGAAAAAAAATTTTTAAAAAAAAATACATATATCTAAAAAAGTAAAATTAGCAAGATATATTGGAACTAAAATGCTGGTCACCTTCTATTTGCTGAGGACGAGGTGATCCCCGTAAAAACGCTTCTAGATTTCCCATATACCTGCTTCTTCATTTTTCCAAAATTTTAATAAGAAATTAAAGATGATAATAATTAAATTTCACCATATTTACCTAAAAGAATTATCTTAAATATAGTGATAGAAACATGCCTACTAATTTCGGGGTACATTGAGGAGGTTTTGTTGTGCGCTCCAACAGTCCCTCCAACGTAGCAGCCACCATGCAATTCATTAGGATTAGGGTTTCCTTGTTCAACGAGCATGGGAGGCATCGGCTTCATATAGTTAGAACTAGGGTTTCCTTCTTCGAGGCGAATATAATTTTCTTTCTTAAGGTTAGCACAATATTGACTCCCCGTCGAAAATATATGGTGAAGTGAATAATCATCAACAGCTTGAGAAATATAGGAAGGGGTTTCAAGGGGCGCCGGAGCTCCATTTTCAAAGGTATTTGTCGTGAACTCAACCGAGTTTTCGCTGAAATAATTTTCTTGGCCTAAACCGGAATAGTTATTGAATATATCTCCTAATGGGGAGGGGAGAGAATATTGAGGAAAAGGGAACTCGTCATTTGAGTTTTCGTAACTCATATTAGTTACTCTTGCAACGTATTAGATATCCTGCAGAAAAAATGAATTCAACAATCAGATCAAGAAGTTTGAGATACGTGAATGTCTCATTCTCATGCGTGTGTGCACATTTTTTTTTTTAACGGCAAATTTTTTTTTTTGGAACGACATTTTTTTTTTGTATGTCTCGTTCACACATGTGTGTGCACATATATAAAGCCCCTCTATCTAGTTTCAACGATAATTAGGTGAATGAATCCTCTGATTTCTTTTTATGATAATAATAGAATATTTATTAGCTTGAGTGAACATTAAATATTTATAGATTCAAAAAAGGGACAGCGTCAACGATTTCCTTGCCGTTATATAAATATGGGCCTTAGAATAAATAATTTCCCTAAATTCAAGCTATTTATTCTTGCCATGATTTTCTTGGAATGTTTTTGCATTCATTGCATTTAGGTGAACACCCCTTTTAATCCAAAGGAAATTCCCACACTATGGAGTCTTTAAATTTGGCTGTAATACTTGCATGCACAACATTCAAATTTTAAACAAAAAGGCGCGAAACAATGCGATTAGTTACACTGAGTTACTCGTTGGGGAAAAAATCTCACAGACACCCGCACTTGGGTGTATAAGATATAAACTTGTTTTGAATTTCACGTAGACGTTCATAACATCGACGCAGGAGTTCATGATATTAACATGAACACAAAAACTCAAAATACTGATACGATATAAATTCAAAGGCCGCTGTTAAATGTACGTGCAAATTTTATGAGTTTTTCATACATTCCCAATGATTCATACCACACACATCTAGTGCCAAAATTCAACTCTTAAAAAGTAAATGAAACCAAACAATAGAAAACTTGCCTTACGATTCTTTTAATTGGATAGGAAATTAATCAACATAAGTGCAACTTACACAATTGAGAGATATATATCAATGAAAGCTTCATCTGCCAGACTGCCTCCACCTTCAAAGGCAAGTTTCGAGACCTGAAATATAAAGGTGCCAATAAATTAAAGCAAGAAATGTCAATCATATTCCAAAAGTCACAAAGAGTTAAATCGATACTCAATTGTCTAGCTATGAGAGAGAGAGAGAGAGAGAGAGAGAGAGAGAGAGAGAGAGAGAGAGAGAGAGAGAGAGAGAGAGAGAGAGAGAGAGAGAGAGACCTGATTATAAAATGTAAATTGAACAATGAAAATAACTCATAGTTCCACTAAAGAGAATGAAGTCTTTCATCTCATTCTCTCTCTAAACATAACTCTGAAGAGATGTTGCCATGAATATATTTGCCACGATACCCTAGTAGTTAAATAATGCCCAAGAGATTTTGGTAACCCTGGTTGTTTTATTGTGATACATTCTTTTTTGTTTTATTGTGATACATTCATGCCAGCACGTAGCACTCTCTCATACATTAAAGAAACAACTTTTACTAAGTGTTTGTGGCCCTCTTTTTCTAAACCTGTGTGATTTTTAAACGTTTTTTTTTTTTGGAGTAAAAGAAAGCTAGGTGAATCTCACTATTGGTCCCTTTAGGGTTAGGAAGGTCTTGCCGTGGTTGCGCAAAATTGTGATTCCATAAATCGATATCTTAGGCCCTCATTTCTACTTCAATATTTACTCTCCATCGTATTCTATTAGCATTTCAAACTACAACACAACACATTGACTCGTGCGACAATTTTCTGATGGTATTAATTGTATGGTTTTCACAATAGCTCCAACCTAAGAAAGAAAAATGGTAGATTATGGTACAAGCCTTTGAATTATTTGTCGCGCGCGTTTCACTTCCCTCAGTTCAAATGTTTTCCTTCCATTGGACATACTACTAGAAGATGACTCTACATTAATTGAAACAAAAATAGAAGCGAAAGTTTTAAAATTGAATAAATTGAAAAATGTGGCCTAATGTGAAAAATAGATAAGATTACAGGGAGATACGGATAAGAATGGGTACGGATCAAAAAAAAGAGAAAAGCGATAAGAATGGGTATTTACTCCTATGTATGGTAACTAAGTTAAGTGGGGTCAATTAGAGATGGACTTGACAAAAGGTAGGGACCACACTCAGTAAATATACGTGATAAAGAAGGAATCAGGTATAATTGGAAATTACAAGTCATTCTTAATCGGCAGTGCCCAAGCCTCCTTGACCACAATTTGAACCAGATTCTTATTACCCGTTGGGCTAAATAAAGTCAATTGACTTATTTTTTGTTCTTATTCAATTTTTTTCGTATTTATTAATTTTTTTTATCAATTTTTTAGAAATTATTGTATCATCATAATGAGATGAATCTATAAAGTAAAAAATTATGATCGAAATCTAATTTTTTTTTGAATAAAGACGAAAAAATTGGCTTATTAGCTTATTTATGTCTTTATTCAAAAAAAATTAGGTTTCGATCATAATTTTTTATTTTTTAGATTCTTATTGTCAAGACGATGCAATGATCCCTCAAAAATTGACGAAAAATTAACAAATACGAAAAAAAAATTGAATAAGAACAAAAAAATTAAATAAGTCAGTTGACTTATTTAGCCGAACGGGACCTAATGTTGGGGGTCTGGAATTCATCGAATTTACCCTACACAAATTATGGCCAGGAAACAAGAAAAAATGTGTATGAGGTAGTAGTGTTCGAAATGTTTATTACTCCTACTATGGGGATCCTGGAATTAATTTTTCAGATCGAGAAAATCTAAAGAATTATGGAGAGTTTTGCAATGTGGTAGCTTGATTATGGTGAAGGGTTATAGAATACACTGGATTGGAAGAATTATATTCTTAGATACTATTTTAACACATTCTTCTAGAGGGTGATTTGTGGCCCTTGGATTGAAACTGATGGAAACTGTCTGTTATTGGGATTGATGACTGTATAAGAGAGACGGTCGTCATTTGAGAGATGAATCTCTGCCGTGGCGGTGGAGGCGGAGGTGGTGGCATGCAAACTAGTATTGGATTCATGTCTGGAATGAATATGAGAAACCAAAACACAAGAAAGAGAAACTAAAAAACCTTCTTACCTACAATTAACTCTTGAAGTACGATAAACCAAAATTGTAGTACGATAAACCAAAACATAGTCTACGAATATAAGAAACCGAACATAGACGTCTAGTTCTAAAATGGCTGATCACTCACCATGAATTCCATTTGTTCCACCCATTTTTTCCGCCTTTGGTGGACCAAAACTGCCATGCCCGCATGATTGTAGAACTTGCACACACAATTTTGATCCACGCATGTTCAATTTTATTTATATTTTCATGATGCCATAGTTTCATGATTTCGTCATTTGGAAGCGACACCAATAGAAATGTTTATGCCTTTATCATTTAAAGTTTTGTTTAATTTTGTTCGGAACTATAGTACATTTATTATTATAAATAGAAAGAAGAAAGGAAGTCTAATCTGATGGCATGCATAAACATTCCATGATAAGTTGAAATATATGAACTGATTAAAATGAGTAGGCTCAGGATCAGTAGGCCCAAGCTTACTGAGTTGCACGCATAGGGAGACGAAATCTGAGGAGGCTCTGTGATATGTCCAGTCAGCCAGTCTACCATTCATTCCTTCCCCAATAATGAAAAATGGACTTAAACACCATGCCGCGCTCAAATGCTCATTCAAGTAGTGAGAACCACCAATTGCAGACGAACGAGAAATCGGTCGGCTGCTCGACGGTGGTTGAGTTCATTATGGTGATGAAGAAGGTGGTTGAACGGATGGAACTCTCTCTCGCATTTTACTGCTCTGAATTGTTCATCTCTTATGTTGAAAATAAAATGAGGGTTTTCTCTCTTCGTTGGGTTACAGCGAGATCCCTCCATCTAACGGCATAGTCCTCTTTTTTTTTGCCACAGCGATATACATCAGTGGGGATTGGTGGGGTGCTAGAGTTAGCACGGGGAGATTAAAAGCTATCCATAACCCTGGTCTCCTAAAGGGCCTGTCCTCTGTGGGGCTCGAACCCAAGACCTTCCACAAAAGGGAAGCAATGACTGACCAACTGCACTAAGTAGTGGTTGTCTAACGGCATAGTCCTTAAAGGAATCATCTTTGCACTTTAACTCCTAGGTTAAAGTTATCGGTACGGATACTACGCTAAAACAAACATGTTAAACTTCTACAAACTCAAGTACATTATTACTTCCTCCGTCCGTTTTTAAGTGTCCTGTTTCGTAATTTCAACTTATTAAAAAGACATCGTTATTATACCTTTCACATCAATTTTTTCCTCCACTTTCTCTATTTACCCATCATCATTATATTTTTACTTATTAACTTTTTAAAATGAAATATACTTTTAAGGACAAAATAAACAATGCATCGACTTTTACCCCCCTAATTTTACAAAATAGACATTTATTAAGGGATAATCTAAAATAAAATACTGTACTCTAAATAAGGGACGGGGAGTATCAAACTGTCCTGGTGGGTGCCAACAAGGACCCTAACATTCTGATGCCCTCGCGACAAAATCCAACATGCAATTATCTCAGTCTGGACAACTTGGACGGTCTGTAAGCATTATGTTCGTAAAGTTATACTGTACGTTGTTTTTATCTCTATCAATACTGTTTTGGACCAACAGTACATGTTTGTGAGGAAAATCTAGGAAAGGATTCACTCTCTAACAACTCTATCAAACGAAGGTCTTGATGGCTACATATCGACTAAATATAAGGATTGGGCAAATTTTTGGCGACAAAATCTAACGACGAAATTCAAATTTCGTCACCAAATGGTACCTTCTGTTAGAGATTTTTAAAATAAAAGAGTCGTTGGTTTTGGTTTTGTAAAATTCCTTAGTTTCCATAGAATGCTTATTTTCCTATTTGTGAGCTTTGTCCCACATTGGTTAGCTGAAAGATATTGGAGTGGTATATATTAGGAAACATTCCTAATGTAAGTAACTAATGATCTAGTGTGGTGCAGACCATCACACTCACTCACACGCGCGCGAGCGGCGTGGTCTGTGGGCTGTGGCGCTTTAGCGGCGCACTTTGCACTTAGCACGTCAGCGTTAGGCGCCTTATTGGCGCCATTTCTTATTGCGAGTTGGCAGTCAGGTGGCGCAGCCGTCGGTCGCGAATGGGCTCGATCCAACGGATTGGATCAAATCCGATTGGGTGTGAGTGAAACAGCACACCAGTTCGGTGTGACTGATCGATCTAGACCGTAGGATCTGATTCAACGGTCAGATTAGAACGGATGCATACCCATTCTCAATGGGTGCGTAGTGGCCTATAAATAGATCACTACTTAGCAGAATCCAGTGCTCATAATATACACACAAAAGGAATCCGAATTTCTTCCATATCTCTCTCTATATTTTCTAGCATTAATTCTGCATTCTGTTTTGCTACAGAAAATAGAACGCAGTGGTTCTCAGTTCTGATTTCCGTTCAAGCAGGTATTCTGTCCGTTTCGTTAGTGCAAACGAAAATGGAAAGAACTTCAATTCGAGCTTCGATTTATCTTGAAGGCAAGTTTGCTGTAACCCTTTGCATACCGGAATTGGTGGGGGCAAATACTGTCTTTAGGAAAGCGACATAGTCGTGACTCGAAGCGTTTTTCAGTATTTGTGGAGATTTCGTCAACAATTCAGATTGCAGCGGCCAATTTTTCCAACACCTTCTAGCGAGGAAATGTTATTTCGTCACCAAATTGGACCTATTTAACCAGGATTTTATCACCCAATGGTACCTTTCGGCAAGGTTATATCGTTCCTCCATTGAATACTTTGACAGCTATTTACCTCCCGGGGGCTAAAATAGGTTGCAGATTAGTTTGCAGCTGCGACGCAATATTGAAAGAGGGTGTTACTTCTGTAAATATAATAGGCTGTAACAAAAACATAGCTGTGATTTATTTAATAAAAAAAAACTGGATTGGTTCAATGACATGGGTGTCATGCAACCAACCAATGGGGATCGGAATTCATGTCATTTTCCCAAACCAAATATGATATACATTGCTCTCCAAATTCCCCCTACGAAAAAACCAGCACCAAACAAAAAAGGACCTTCAAAAATCAAAAGCCATGTGAAATAAGGCTGCATTAATTACAACAAAAGCTCAAGAACACGGATGAACAATTTTGCGAACCTCAAACGGAAAAAGAACTTCCTTCGCGAGAAGCAGAGAACTCGCTGTTAAAAAGGCAGGTTCTTGAGTCAAGGGACTGAAGTTCTCTCACAACTTTAGTCATTGATGGCCGTTTCTCAGGCATTACAGACGTGCACCTGAGAGCAATATCCAGAGCTCCCAGCATTTCTTGTTGACAGGAGTTTGAAATTGTGGGGTCAAGAACTTGAAAAGCCCCATTAGAGATGTTGATTTTCCGGCGAACCCATTTCACCACATCTGGAGAGTCTGGTCCTGATTCTGTTTGCTCTGCTGGGCGGCCTGTCACGAGCTCTAAAAGTACAACACCAAAGCTGTATGTGTCCATTTCGTCAGTGGCTCTCTTGCAGTATCCATATTCTGGAATCAAGTAAGATTGAAAGTGAGCTACTATTCAAACTCAAGCACTGATATAGCACTATCATATGAGCTCTGGCATAGGACTAACAACCATCTAATTTACTTATGCGTTGCTTTGTCAGTTACTACTTTTTGGTTATGAAAGGTAAGTTTGCTTTGAAGCAACTAGTGGGAAGAAGATTTGATCGCATTCTAAAGTGCGAGCAGCAAATTTTGAATGCTTCAATACAAAATTCCTGCAACTATTGCATTTTTGGTAATCGTTGTTTTGTTGCAGATATAATACTATCAAAACAAGAAACACTAAAGATAACCAAATCAATGAGGGAAATTTTCAACACCATACTTTCTAGGGAACAATATTCCCATAACTGCTAGTATACAGCATGCTACAAGATCACTAGAAGTCATTCTCACTGAGCTATTGCCTACACCTCTCAAATAACTAATATATATCTGAAAATGTTGGTAACCACAGCTTTATAATTCTAAGCTGGAGAATTGAAATGAACCATTACAAGTGAGGAAATCAGAAGAAGAGAGCCAATACCTGGTGCAATGTAACATGAAAATTCAGATTCTGATGCCAATGATGACTGAAATGCAGCCTCTCCCACAATTCTATCAAGAGCAAAATCTGTTAATTTCGGTTCAAAATCGGCATCCAGAAGAATATTCCTTGATTTCACGTTTCTGTGAAGTGTATGTGGAACGTAATCCCTATGAAGGTATGCTAGTCCTTGAGCAACTCCAAGTGCAATCTTCAACCGAACACTCCAGGACAACCCGAAATTCGGTCTGCCAATCAAATCCCCGAGGCTCCCCTTTTGCAAACATTCATAAATGAGAAAGATTGAATCATCAGAATGGCAAAAACCCAGAATTTTAATGATGTTCTTATGCCTGATCTTAGCTAATGTCTTGATTTCAGCCTTTAGAGCTTTCGAATTTTGGCTTCTGAAATTAACCATCTTTTTGACAGCAACAGGTTCACCACTTGGTAATGCTACAATGTGAATTCTACCGAAAACTCCACCAGTTCCAGCAGCATTTTTCTCATTCATTGCCATCATCAAATCATGCTCAGTTACTCTAAGAGGGTAGAAAAAGACCGAGAGCCAAATACCCATTTCAGATTTTCGCTTGGAGGATCGAACCACGTAAAGTACTATAGAAACAATAAGTACTCCAACTGCTAAAGCTAAAGAGACCAAAGCACACGCCAATTTTGAGATTTTACCAACTTTGTGACCTCGGTTTTGATCAGAGCATGGGTTTGGTAATCCGGGGCCACACAGGTCTGGATTTCCTTGCAAAAACGAAGCTGGAAGGTCGGAGATGAGAGAGAATGGAACTCGACCCGAAAGCCTATTGAAAGAAACATTAAAAAGGGCAAGTTTCAAGTTTTGAAGCTCTGGTGGGATTGGACCAGTGAGACTATTGTCAGACAGATCAAGGTAAGTAAGCACTGGCAATTCAGCAAGTGATGGTGGGATTTTGCCAACAAGATTGTTATCTGCCAAAGCTAATGATACTATTTTCTTGCAGTTTCTCACCTCTGGAATTTCTCCGGAAAGCGAATTGTGGGAGAGATTTATGATGCTCATAACCGGGGAATCGCAAAAATTAGGAGGAATTTCACCATAAAAACCATTGAGAGATGCTGAGAATCTGTACAAGCTCTTAACCATTCCAAAACCCTGAGGAATTTTACCACTGAAGCTGTTGTTATCTATCTGAACTTGCTCCAATTGAGCAGCATTGGAAATTGATTCGGGTATTTCACCCGAAAACCTATTGTTTTCAGCTCTGACCAGCTTAAGCTTGGGCAGTGACCATAAACCATTCGGAAAATCCCCATTAAACCCATTACTCTGAACTTGGAACCTCTCGAGATTGAGGCATTGATCGACAGAGTTGTTAGGTATTGACCCATTGAAGAAATTTGTATGGAGACTAAGGCTTATAAGGCCTTTAGCATCACAAATACCATTTGGGAAAACCCCAGAAATCTGGTTTTGTGAAACATCAAAGGAAACCAACTTTGTCATAAAAGACCCCAAATTCTGAGGCACCCCACCAGTTAGATTGTTTTGAGATAGGTCTAAAATGGATAAGCTAACCAAACCCACAAAGGATTCAGGGATTGAGCCATAAAAACCAGAGCTTTGCAACAAAAGCTGCTCAAGCTTATCAAGCCTCCCTAAATCACTAGGAATTTCACTAGCCAATAATGAATTTTGAGACAAATCAAGAACTACAAGCTCAGAGAAATTGCCAAAAATCAGAGGAAGACTACCTGAGAGCAAGTTACCACCCAAGTTGAGAACTTGAACTTTCTTCAGACCCCCAATGGTTTCTGGGATTTTCCCCCCAACATGGTTGTTACTCAAATCAAGAACTTTCAATGACCCAAACTGAGAAATCTGATTTGGGATTGTTCCCCAAATGAGATTGCCACTGATATTAAGACTTTCTAGTGAAGTGCACTGTGAAAGATGGAGAGGAATGGGTTGGTTGAAGAAGTTATTAGCAAGATTGAGATGGGTGAGGTTAGGGATTTGACAGAGAGAAGAAGAGATCTCTCCGGAGAGGTTTAGGCTGTGGAGGTTAAGAGAGGATACAGAGAGAGGAAGTGAAGTTGTGCAAGTGATTCCAGTCCAGTTGCAGTAATGGGTGGAAGTGGAGTTGGACCAAGTTGAGAGAGAGTTCATGGGGTCTTCAATGGAGGACTTGAAGGTGAGAAGGATGTCTGCTTCAGATGAAGCTGAGGCGAGTAGAATGAGGAGTGAGAAGGTTAGAGAGAGAAAGAGAGTGGATTTGGTGGTGTTAGCCATTGGAAAACAAAATACACTGATGGAAAGAGGTTGGAGTATCAGCTCTTTTCTGGGTGTTTCACTCTCTCCTCTGAACTGAGAGTGGACTAGGAAGGCGTGACACGGGATCTTATTTCTTTTGGTGGTACAGAAATTGAAAGTCTTACAACAAAGTAATGACATCATAATGACATCATAATGAAGAAAAAATAAACATAATATTTTGTAGGGTGAAATGCTTTCTTTTGTCAGAAGAAAATACATTTTGAATTTTGATGGGATGGGTTTTAATTGTTCAATGTCTATTAAGTAGAATTTACAAACAGGCTCAGTTGGTTATGTCACTACAACAAATTCTGGGTTTTGCTACAAAAAATTTCGTCACTACATGATAGTTTTTTGTCACAACAATGTTATGGTGACAAAATATTTTTGTCGCCCTTTTGTCACAACAAGCCCGTAGCAATAAGTTTGTTGTGACAAAAACTCAAACTCGTCACAAGAAACCAAAAGTTAAGGTGACGACAAGAGTTTGTCACAAAAGGTTTCAATTGTAGTGACAAAATATTTCGTCACAATAGGTAATTATTTTGTTGCCATTAGGTTGACTTTTGTCACAATAAATTATTTCCACAAGATATAAAAATATTTTGGTGACAAACAATTTTGTTGCAAAAACTCAAATTTCGTCACCAAAAAGTTGATGAGGCGAAACAAAATTGTTGCAATTGGTACTCTAATTTCATCACTATAAACTTGTGGTGACAAAAACCATTTATAACAAAAATGGAATAGTAGTCACAACATCATTGAAACAATTGTCACAAAAAGTTCTGTCCAGACACACCTTTTGTATTTTTTTTTTTCCGCTTTTGCATGCTATAAATACCAGTTTTCCTACCTTTTTCCAACAATAAAGTTGTAAATTGACATCCATAAATGAAAATTTTGTATCCCATCAACGCCAATAGTATCCAAACGCTAAATGTTGGTCAATATAATCATCCATTGCATAACATTCATTACATCAGCTTGTAAAGCAAATTTCCAACACAAATTGCATAAAAGAGTCAAGAGTTCCTACACTACTTCAGTAAAACGATTCAAATGTAATCTTCCTATCGAGGTAATCTTTGTGCAGATTTCCCATAGTTGAACCTTGCTTCTTTGCCTGATTTTTTCTCTTTTCGCTCCCAAAGCCAAAGAACACGAACATGATTGTATAGAACTGTTCAAAGGAAAACAATGAACACAACAAGAAGATTAAATTTAAAACCAGCTTGAATTTTTTACCATGCCTAACATCAACCTTTTCCATCACTTTAATTCACGGTAGGTACCAAAGAGAGGAGAAGCAGGACAAATCAAAGAAAAAGCAGGAAAATTAAAGAAATAAATGGTAGTACAAGCTGAAATGTGTACTTAATACGCGAACTCCATTAGGGACTTGATGTTTTAAATTTCTGAACCAAAAGCAGAAAGTATTATTAACTTTTTTATATACTCTCCAATAATAGGTGTGTCTCAAACTCTCATTTTTCATAAAAGTTCTGTTTCATTTGACAATAAGTCAAAGATCATTGGGTTAGTAACCACTGTCACAAAATTCCACCAATCGTAATTGTGTTCACTTCAGTTAGGGATTGAAGCACCTTTATTTAACGGAGTTATTTGATGATCACAAGTATCCTAGCAAATCTAAGTCAAAAGGGAAGTAAAGATTCGAGAATGTAATCTAATGGCTGAACATAGTTTCCCCCAAAAGTGAAATATGCAGTAATGAGAGTTGGTAGTGATTACCTTAGCATGAGAAAATATCCCCTGATCTCCTTGTGTCAAACAATTAGTCGTATTGAAACTCTAGCAACACAACTCATTTTTTCCCAAAGCCCTGAGATAGATCAATTTTATGAAATTAAGCGATTCAAGGTTTAGAAAAAGGGGCTTTAAGATTAAGCAATAGATTTTACAGAGAAGCCAATTAAAAAAAAATTAGATTTTACAAAGAAGGATATATAAGTACACACCTACATCTTGCTCTATTCCATGGGCCACATCCTCCCTAATTGTTCTTTCTTGAATAACACATCCAAGATATCCGACTGATCATTCTTTGGCAACTTCTGGACATCTAGTTTTACTCTACTTCACTCTTTATTCATTGTCTTGCTATACCTACACTCCCTACATGAATTTTTTCTTATCCTATTTTACCTTATAACTTAGATTCTACTAGAAGCTGTAACAACTCCTCTTGTTCCCACAACAGTAATCACTACCTTTATCTTCATGCATGTAGTCAATATATCCAATTGAAACTAGGGTCTATATTGAAACCCTCCACATCATTCCTCAAAGAACACCTTACCATATGCTTTTCTCTAAATAAATAAACATCTCAAAAGGTCGTCTTTGTGTTCATATCTTTGAATTAATCTCCTAATCAGAATGTAATAACCGACACCCAATCCAATTGTGTGAAACATATGCTGAGACCAATCAAGTCAGAATTCCCTTCAAAAAAGGGAAAAAACAAACGTATATCTAAGATTCTCCTAATTAACATACCTGTAACTGTTTTTCCTCTGCTTCAACAATAGTCCTAGATCTAAACTCCCTGTAAAAAGGAAAAAAACAAATACAAAACCCTTGTCATGCAAACATTGCCCCTAATTGAAAAGCATAAATCAAACAAGATCAAAATTAGGGCACCAAACTTTGTTAGACAAAAATTAGGACCAAAGAAGAAAGAGAAATTGAAAAGAAGTTTTCTCCTAACTGTAAAAGAATCTGCAAATTCAATATATTACCAAAGTTGCGAAGAGGGAGAGAAAATAGATTGTTGAGAGAGAGAGAACATCGGAGGGCAGGAATTTGAGGATGCGATGGGAGAGTTCAGGAGGGATCTTGCTGAAGAACCCTATCTCCACACTCGCGGTCGCTGATGCACCCGAATTTCCTTCATCTCCAACGCCTTTCCCCACGCGCAACCTCTTCGGCTGTCACTCCAATTCCTCCTCTGCTTTCGCCTCTTCCGGCAATCAACACATCAAAATTGACCTAATGAAGCTGCCAAAGTTCTTGATCTTATTATGCCAAAGTTCTTGCCGCTACATACGATCGTGGTTTAAGTTTAACAGGACGTGGGTTGTGCTTGGCTGTAGACTCCTCCTTTGGACGGGCCTGAATTTATTTATTTATTTATTATTATTTTTTTTTATCCGCTTCTTATTTTTTTAAAACAGAGTATGGGAATGAATTTGGTTGCAATCTTTTCCGTAATGGAAAATATTTATTTATTGAGATTCCGTAAATAAAGTTTACGGAGGTCAATCTCAGCCGTCCAAAAGTGTTTTAGAAGATCCAGATTAAAGACAAATTATAAACGATAAGAGATATCTATTACCGGTCAAAAATTTAAAACATATCCCAACTGTTGATTGCCAAACGGACGGGTGAGATTGTGCGTTTTCCGTGAACAGTAAATTTCCCTCTTCCATAATACCAACCCACCAACCATGGAGTTACCGATAATGTAACAGTGGATACGTGTGTTGGTACATTTTGAAGTCTAACACAAATGATTTGGATCGTTTATTAATTTAAAAATAATTTATTCAATGGCCTTTCAAAAAAAAAATTCAACTCAATAAGATATTTGTAAGTGTTTTGATCTCATTCTCTAATTTTTTTTGCAAATTTCATTAAAGTATTAGATGCATCCCGACCCCACTAGAGTTTTTATTTTTTTTATCCAAACCGTCTATCTTTTTACATATTGCAGAGTTCATCATTTGAATCAAGAATGAAGTTAAACGGGATATTGCTACACACTTGATCGGATCAAAAAATCCATTTTGTTAATGAAATTGTGTCTCAATAAAGACCTTTTCTAAACCCGATCGAGATAATTTTTTACAAGAATGATATAATCAACAAGAAAAACAAAATCAATGATTTGGATCATCGTAATTGTGTCGCAATCGATTGGCTACCATACGTTCAAGTATAGCACAATACTTCGTTTGTCAACAAGTACATTGAACGTATAGAATTTAAAGGTCATTACCGACGCAATTTTTACAGTGGTCAATCTGAACCGTTAGGATTTTACGTCTCACTGATTCCATCATTGTCACCAACGGAGATCATCGGATATCGGCGACCGCCTGATCGGACAACATTTGATGCATCCTAAGGCATTAAAGTATTAGATTGCAAGACCTGACCCCTACCAGAGTCTTTATTTTTTGATCCGAACCATTTATCTTTTACATATTATGAAGTTCATGATTCGTATCAAGAATGAAGTTACTCGGGGTATCGCTACACACTTGATCGAATAAAAAAATCCATTTTATTAATGAATTGTGTCTTAATAAAGAAACTTTCTAAATCCAATCGAGATAATTTTTTAACGAGAATGATATAATCAACAAGAAAAACAAAATCAATGATCTGGATCATCGTAATTGTGTCGCGGTCGAATGGCTCTCGTATGTTCAAGTGCAGCACAAGACTTCATTTGTCAACAATTACATTGAACATATAGAATTTAAAAGGTCATTCCCTACTCAATTTTTATAGTGGTCGATCTGAACCGTTAGGATTTCACATCTCACTGATTCCATCATTGTCACCAAAATCGGAGAACATCGGATATCGGCGACCGCCTTATCAGACAGCATTTGTTGCATCCCAAGGCATTAAATTATTAGATTGCAAGACCCGACCCCACCAGTCTTTATTTTTTGATCCGAACCGTCTATCTTTTACAAATTACGGAGTTCATCAATCGTACCAAGAATGAAGTTGATCGAGTATAACCACACATTTGATTAGACAATAACTATCATCCTGAAAACAAATTGCATCCCAATCAAGGAGCTTTCTAAACCCAATCGAGTCAAATTTTTACAATAATGATTTAATCAACAAGCACAATGAAATCAACGGCCTTGACTGTTAAAATAGTTGTTTTATTGAGATCCGCTAAATAATCATATCGAAGATTATTAAAAAATGTATATATAAATATAACTAGACATTGTTCGATCAGTGCCGGTTTTTTGTTTGAGTTTGTTCCAGCACTTTTTTAGGGCCGCTAGAAAATGGGGAGTCTATTCCAGCACTTTTTTTGAGCTGCTGGTAAATGTTCTTGCCATACTTGTTGCAACTAACTATCGTGACGAAATTAGTATTGTCACCATAGCTCTCCCTTTCAATCTTGTTGCCACCAATGGGATTTTGTCACAATGACTATATCTATTGTGACGAATAATATCGTTGCAAGAACTTATACCGGTTGCCACAAAGTTGTTTTTTGTACCTATAAGTACAATCACAAACCCTTTGCAACAAAATGAATTGTAGTAAGAATAATTTTCTTTTGTTACAAACGATTTCGTCATGATATCTCAACAACAAACCTTTGTTGTGACAAACTTATAGTGACAAAATTATTATGCGGCAACATCCAATTTCTGCCGGCGGGAAAGTTTCCCACCATACTTGTTACGACAAAATGTTGCAACGAAATTGATTTTGTCACAATAACTCCATCTTCTGCAGCTTGATGTTACCAAATGAGATTTTGTCACAACAAGTGAACCTATTGTGACAAAATTCATTTTGTAAGAATTAATTTTGTAGCAAGAACTAGAATTTGTTGTAGTGTGTGTTTGTTCTAAATTCATTGAAGTCTCGAGTTCGAGCCTTGACGTCTACTAATTTATTAACATATATTGCATTAGTTCTTGCATTTCCTTAGAAAAAAGTCTATTGATCGCCTTAAAGAAAAAAAATTCTATTGAGAATGCATTCTGAGGTAACAGAAGGAATGAACTCAATCATGATGTGAGGAAATCCTCAAGGGACTAATAAAGATCTTGTCACAAAAAATTATGATATTGCAAGGTGGGTTGTGGGGCAACTAAAGTTTAAAAATTTCCACTTTCTTAGAGTAAGTTTTTGGTTGTCAACCCAAAATTTCCACAAAACCATATTAGGAGGAGGGAATCCTAAGAGCGAGATTAAATTATGTAAACATAGGACGTGACTTTCCACAATCCACCAACCAGCTGACACTTGAATCAATGGGAAAAGCTGCTGGCCTGGTTTGTGATTTCCAGAAAGTCTGCCTTTTTGCCTTTTTCTGTTTCTCTTTTGGGCTCTACGGTTTGGGACGAGTGTCCGGGTCTGTTTATATATATGTACCTCAATTAATACCATATCTGATTCGGTAAAAAAAGATCATCCACTTTGTGATTAATAAATTCTTAAGAGATTAATTTCTAGCGGCTTGGTCTGTAAAATTGAATTCTGGTGAATTATGTGGAGAGTAAAATCCATCAACTAATTAGACTAACTCTCAGGCTCTTTTTTTTTTTTAGGACAAATATTGAATTATACATTGTAGCGTAAATAAAAAATAATTAAATTGAAATGATAACCTTACCCTACAAATTGAAAATGACAAACAAAGACAAATATTACTCGGCAATGGAACAAACACAAATAAAGGTACGCAGATATGTGTGTCTAGAGACTAGAACCATTCGATACATGAAAATTTCAAGTGATTAATGTCGCGTTCACACATCAAGATACCAAACACATCTATTGTTAAAACTGTAAATTATAAGTGCATAAAATCTCGTACCTTATGCAATAAAGTTTTGACAAAAATAAAACAGTTTTTTTGTCATTTAGCAACTCTCTTTAATTTTTGTTACTACTGTGGTAAAATTCAAGCTCCTTGGATGCTCTTCACAGAGAGTACCCGTGACTGGCTTGAGAAGAATCAGAAGATGACAGAGGAGGGAACACATGCCAACATTGAAACTCCTCTCAGCCAACTTTTTTACTCACGTGAGGTGATCTCCCAATGTAGTACTCCCCCATGTTTTACACATCGTTTATAGGATTAATGTTCTAACGTTTACAAGATAGATTTTTCCCTTGA
Organism: Rhododendron ovatum; assembly: GCA_019656835.1. Classification (NCBI taxonomy): domain Eukaryota; kingdom Viridiplantae; phylum Streptophyta; class Magnoliopsida; order Ericales; family Ericaceae; genus Rhododendron; species Rhododendron ovatum. The sequence goes on from CM033791.1 coordinate 1,595,685, forward strand.
ATTATCCATTTGGACTGTAGGCATTGGGTTGTTTTTTCTTTCCTTTTCTCTCTCTCTCTCTCTCTCTCTCTTTAACTTTTTACGTTAAATCATCTTGACAAAAAACACAAAAAAAAGAAAAATGATATTAATACTCCAAAAATTGATGGAGATACTCCAAAAAATAAAGGAAAGTGACTTCGAAGAAATTACATTGATTTTGAAATGCTTTCATCAAGTTTTAAAGTGCCAATATTAATTTTCAAAAAGAATGCAACTAGGTAAAGACCCTACTAGAATATGGCGTATGGTACATGAGATTGCGTGAAGTTGGCGTATAGGAAACAAAGTTCTATAATTAAAAATATTTGGAAAAAATACTGAAGATAAGAATAAGTCAATAGATAAACTTTTTTTTTGATTTTTTTCGTTGAGATGAATAAAAACAATAAAAATTTAAATAAAAAGGAGAAGAATTACAAGCAATAAAAACAAATTACTCTTTTCTTATCCTAACAATCCAAATAAACCACTTCAAAAAAAAAAAAAAAAAAGGATTAGTACAGATAGACTGTGAGTAGTTGACGAGTTATTGGCCAAGTAGAGGGGGTTGGTGGTGAAAAATGAACATGTCCATTTGAAGCTATTGTGTATTCTAGTTGACCTTTTAACCTATCACTTTTGACCTTTCGCCAAAAGGGTAAAACGTGGAAGACAGCCATCATTACATCACTCTGGCAGACACATGTCTTAGATCACCGTCTAGATCATAAACACTTACATATGTAAATACACAAACTCTCCACGCTTATCTCTCTTATTAAGTGTAGAGCTCACGCACATTGTGTGCGTAAGTGTTTGTGATTGTAGAATTATTGGTGGTACTAATGCAATTATTTGGACACAAATCCAGATGAAGATTTTGCTAACTTACGTGTATGTGCTAGCTCACTCGCATCTCGATTAGTCTTGGAGATTCAATTTCATCGTCCACTAAAGAGGAGCTCAACTAAAGCTAAAGCAATTGCTCTATACGAACTGGTTTTAAAAAAGTTGATAGCACCTGAGAGATTTTAAACACAAAATCAACTATAAAAAAAGAGAAAGCTCTTAAATCAAATTTTGACCATCAAACCGACTCCTCGAGTTACTTAAAACATGCAAACATTAGACGGATAATGTGTCCAAATCATTTTCAATCTACTTCGTATTGTACTAACAGCAGAAAATTTTAAAATCAGGCATACACAAAACTCTTTGAGCGCTACTATTTGCAGCTCTTTATTTTCTTCCATAGCCTATTACATTTCAGTAAATGGTTGTTGAAAATCATACATAACATTTCGGTAAATAACTGTTGAAAACAAGATTATATTTCGGTAATTACATGTCGAAAATATGTTCAACTTTCGGTAAACAACTGCCGAACATACATTTTCGGTAAATAGCTGTTGAAAAAAATATTATATTTTGGTAATTGGATGCTGAAAATATATCTCAATTTCGGTAACTAACTGTCGAGTATAATTGAAAATTTTTAACGGATTATGGGAGAAAATAAAGGGCTGCAAATAGCAACGCCCAACTCTTTTGCACACTCACGTAATGTGCATATTTAAAGAACCCTGAGAACTTAACCTCTGAAAGGGAGCAAGTTTCTAAAAAGGGAAATGATTTTGCCATACCATTTTTTGATAATGTCACATCCTATAAGTGTATTTTTGCACCAAAAAATACGCTTGCAGAGTGTGGCATTATCAAAAAAGAGTGTGGCAAAATCACTACCCTTCTAAAAAACATATTTTCATATTTTAACCACCAATTCAATTCCCGACAGTTACGTAATTTAATTAAATAACACTGATCATTTCCCCTTGGTGGCAGTGTAACTCGAATGATGAAGACAAGTTGCCTAAAGTGCACCAATTTATATATATAAAAGTCCATGTTATTCCAATATTGTCAATAAATAAGGTCAACATGTCCTTATCAGAAAGAGAAAAATCCAAAAAGTCACGAGTCATGACAGTGGTATCCTTCAAAAATGTCACACTTATATTCGCACAACTATGAAGTCAATGATGAAGGTTCATAAGATATTAGGAATTTGATGATAACAGTAAAAAAAGTAAAAAGTAAAAAGAAAAAAGAAAAAAAAGAAGAAAGCTAGGAGAAAGTAAAAAATCAAGCTATGGACTCTCTCAATAAGGTGATCGAGACGTGACTTGGCGCGTGCCACAATTACTACTATGGGTTTTTTCTCTTTTAACTTATACTTATGTTTTACTATGAGAGAAGGTTTAATTATGATCATTCAACTTGTTCAATTGGCTTTTTAGTCTTTGGCATTGGGTTTTTCATTCTTGTGTACCTTTTAAATTCATGTGTTGCATTAGTCTATACAGAATTTTTGTCTCAACTTTAAATAAACCTTCCGCTGATAGACGGTGAGATTTGCTTTCCGAAATTGTCGGTCCATTGCACCAAATACCGAGTTTATCAAAAAATAAAGGCTTTGTTCGTTTAAGAGTTTTGGGTATTTTAGTTTTGGTAGTGGGTGGAGAGAGAAATAGGGTAATAATTGGAGAGAGGGGTAATGAGTGGAGAGAGATAGAGAGAAAAATGAAATTAATAATTAAAAAAATAGAGTAATGATTGGAAAAAGATATAGAGTAATGATTGAAAAACAAAGTTAAAACAAAGTAAAGATGGAAAACGAACAAGGCCAAATCCATTGACAAAAGTACTTATCATAAGTTTGAGAGAGTTTAATCTGCTAGTTATATCTCTCCCAAAGTTTAGCACTTTTATCTGTCAAACTTTCGTATTTGACCTTACTGCTACCTTGGGCAGGGTTTTGTCTTGGAATCAGGAAAAGAATGGCACAAATGGCATACTATTCTATGCTTGTTCACTTAGTATTTTTTTAGGGTATTTTAATATGATTTGAAGTGTTTTTAATACGAAATTTAGAATGTCAAACCAATCGGTAATCGTGTTCAACCCTCAAAAGTGACCAAACTTTAGGATATAATAATGACTATTTTTAATTTTTAATAACAAGCATTTTGATAAAGTACTACTAATTAAAAATGTTTCCTGAAAGCATTTTGTAAATTAAAAAAAGCATGTTGTTTTGTTCCTAACAAAAAGCTTACACATATTCCCACAGACCATAGTCGAGATGGGTGCCTAAGGAATATTATAGACTTTTAGTAGGAAAATGCTACAACAAAAGAGTGCAGGAAAACGACGTAGTCTTGGGGTACTCAATCATAGAGAGATTCGAATATATGATCTATTGTCTATTCTTATACAATATTAGATTATTAATCATCAATTCATCTAAAAACTTAAGTTGTTAGAGACATGAACATCCTTATTATTTATGCACTCAATAGGATTCGACATGTTGATTTTTTTGGCAAATTATAGAGTAAAAAATGTTACACACCGATATAGACACAGGTACCAATATAGACACAAGTGTGTCTAAAAACCGTCCAATGTGTTTGGTCCTATATGCATTGTGTGGAGCTTATGTGCATTCCGGTTTTCTTTGTCTGTAGTTACTCTTATAAAGTAATCCTTAGCATATAGCTTTGGTAATAAGATTCCCTAGAGATGGAAGTCCTAAAGTCCCAACAATGGTTGGTTTGTGAGCGTGCCCGGCCATTTGTCTTTGGTGAACAAAACCAGACATGGCATTATTATGGTGGGGTGAGCCCAAAGACCCAAAGGTACTCTGCTAAAATAATCAATAGAAAATCACTTATTGCAATGAAGAAAGCTAGAGAAAGCAATAATGCACACAGTACAGTACTATTGTTTGAGTAACACTGTAACAGGCATTGCTTTCAGTAGCTGTTGAAGTGGGGACAATCCCATTAATTTTGCCTGTCATGTTTACCAATAATGCCCATTCTGTCCATTTTACTTTATTACTCCATTACTTAGTTGCAGTAGCATATGTTCTACCAAAAGTCTACGCCCTTCCCTCTCTCTTTTGTTGTTCCCTCACTACATTTAATTTCATCGCTCAAAAGTGTTTTGAACAGTTCATTGATTGTTGAGACAATGGTGAGATTGAGAGAGCGGTGAAACTGTGCGGTAGAGATAACATTGTTGTATTTTCTTAGGTTGTGTTTGGATCTCTAGAAAGAATGTTACAAATGGTGTCCTTGGTTTTACTCATATTCAATGATCCTGCTTCTCCTCATATTCTATGAACCTGCTAGTTTTTACATAGCAACGGCTTGACAAGAATTTGAACTTCAACGTTATGGTGTAAATATTTGAACATGTCATGGATCCTGCACATAGATTTGTATAGAACTAGATTTTACATGGGTTTTTTTATTTTATTTTGATAACTCGGTATCCGACCCAATATACCGACTCACTAAGGGACCAATTAGTCTCTATATGAATTGATCCAATACAGGAATTGCTAATAGTACAAACTTAAAATAGTTTTTAAATTTAATTTCCTGAATGTTCCAACTCGTATGTTTTTTGGCGCCCAAGGAGAATGCAAACTTCCATTCCCATCATTTCTAAGAAATGCAAGAATGGTAATTTCTTCACCTAGATTGGAATCACAAATTGTAATGAACTATCTTTTAATGTGAAATTTTTCGCAGTTAACTATATGTTGTGTTAATCACTACAAGTTTTTTCACTCTAAAGAAGAGATACTCGGGTGGGTTTCCACTCAATTTTCCATCTTCGTATTAATGGCAAAAGTCAAGTTGTTTTCATAGCGTTGGTCTGGGCTAGATTGGGCTTTTCATAGCGTTGGTCTGGGCTAGATTGTGCTTGAGCTATGCAGGATGGGCCCTTGTTGGGACAAGGTCTGAGTCCCTCCATCAATAAACGGGCCTACTTTTTTTGGCCCAAAGCTGGGATAAGGCGAATAAGGCCCCGTCTCGTTACTTTCAAGCACGTCATAGACTTAGGGGCTCGTTTGGATGCGGGATTAGAATTAGAGGTATTATGTAAGAAGGGGAGATTAGATAGTAGGGGGTATTAGTTAATATGGGATGGCCCACATTTATGTGATGTTTATGAATGGGGTATTAAATAGTACTTGGTTTAGATGGATGATTAATTTGGGGTATAAGAAAAGGGGATTGATGTAAAAAGCTATTAAATGACTTTTTTGCCCTTTATACAGTGTTTATGACAAAATTTGTTAGTTTCATTATAATTAGAATAAATACGT
>CM033791.1:1600987-1625987 GCA_019656835.1 Rhododendron ovatum
GCTTTTTTGAGGTTCAAGGGATAGAAAAAAGAAAAAACTGCAATGCTTGATTTTGGGGAAAGTTGAGAAAAAAAAATTAAGTGTTCCGAATTTCAATCCGTTTGAATGGGTGGAAAGATTTTATTTTTTTGATCATTTAATTTTAAAGGGTCATAATTAAATTTTGACTCTAGAACTCTCGTTAGTTAGTCTTAAGATATTTAGTTGTAGGACTTTCTTAGGGTTAATCAAAGAGAGTCCTAGAGTCAAAATTTAATTATAACTATTTAGGATAAAATGATCAGAAAACTAAAATCTTTCTATCGGTTCAAACGGATTGAAATTTGGAGCACTTAATTTTTTAACCATATTTTTTAATATATACACTGCAGGTTGAAAAATTAAGTGTTCCAAATTTTAATCTGTTTGAATGGGTGAGAAGATTTTCTTATTCTGATCATTTAATTCTAAAGGGTCATAATTAAATTTTGACTCTAGGGCTCTCGTTAGTTAGCCCTAAGATATTTGGTTATACGACTTTCTTAGTGTTAATCAATAAGAGTCCTAGAGTCAAAATTTAATTATGACCATTTAGAATAAAATGATCAAAAAACTAAAATCTTTTCACCGGTTCAAATGAATTGAAATTTGGAACGCTTAATTTTTTTTGCTTTTGCTCATAAAATGGGTTGAAAAGGGGGATTACAAGAGGTACAATCGTCTGAAATGGAGGGGAATTAGGAGGTATTACACAATAACAGGTCAGACCCCGTCCATCGCTAAGACCCCCTCAACCGGTCTTAGCAGGTATTATGGAAGAGGGGCTAAAGATAAAACCTCCTCCAACTAGAATTGCCAAACGGGTCCATAGCTGGGGCCCAGGTACTAAAAGGATGGATTGTGATATCCCCTTCACAATACCCCTTCCAAGCGGGCCCTTAGTGCGGAGAGGGTCACCTCTCAATTTTGCACTGATTTCATTTCTCAAACTTTTTTCATACCACTCTAAACTTTGAACACCACAGAATCTGCCAAACGGATCCATAGCTGGAGCCCAGGTACTAAAAGAATGGAGTGTAATATCCCCTTCACAATACCCCTTCCAAGTAGGCACTAGATGCCTTGCGCCGGCGTTGCCACTTCTCCACGCAAATTACGGGCCCACGTTGACGTGGTAAGATCACAACCCTACACTGACGGTGAATCGTGATGATTCATGATGGATCATCCTCTCTTTGGAGGGGTCCAATTTTCTCTGCCTCAAAGGCAAAAATTCCTTTGACTCTGAATGTGTGTCGAAGAATTTTTTGACCGTTAAATTATATGATTTTTTTTGTATGTTTTTAAATTCAATCGCCCGAAAATCTCATGGCAAAAGTACAAGCTTTTATACTGATTTTGTACTCATCTCATCTTGTTAAAAAAAAAAGTGACAAAAATCATTTAAAAAAAAGTAGTACAAGGTTTTAGGCATAGCGGATCTAGCTCGTCTTTGGAGGCGGGAAAGTTGTAAAGCTTAGCAGCGATATGGCGGGAACGTATCCCCCACGAAATCCACCAGATTGAAATCGGGCTCCTCTCTCTCTCTCTCTCTCTCTCTCTCTCTCTGTGTGTGTGTCTGTGTTTCTTATGTGTGTGTTTTAAGATGGGGAAAAGAAAACAAACAAGGGTTTCCGAAGAGAAGGAAGAGCAAGAGCACCAGGAGGATGTCAACGCACCTTCTTCTTCAACTGAGAAGAGCTTGTATGAGGTAAAGCCATTTGACAATTGTTGTGCTTGTTTGCCCTAATTACTCAATTGTGATTTCTGTATGGTTGGCTGATAATTGGTGTCTCTTTAATTCTTTACTCTCTTTTTTTCCTTGTTTAATGGTTGCTTGAACGATTTAATCTTATTCCACGCTTTGCGGTCGTATTCTGTCGGAATTGGGCTCCTTTTTCCTTTCAAAAAGTCTAAAAGAACACAGCTCCGGACACGCAACTGTCTTTAAAAGCTGAAGTATGCGAGCCCGCGTGCATCGAACGGTTTTGTACGGCAGTTGTGTTTTAGAGGGATGACAAACACTATGGGCTTTGCACATTTTTAGGATGGGTGGGGATAGTGGGGCAGTGGTTATGGTAGGTGGCTTTTAAGGATTACTATGCTGCACATAATTGTAATGGCACTAGTTGTAAATACTTAATTTTTGAATGGACAATTATAGAAATTACTTTTATGACAGGGCTTCGTAAGTTGGTCACACCAAAATTGCTTCTCCCTGTATAGATTAGAATAGATTGCTCTTTCTGTTTTCATATCACAATGTTTGTAGTATAAGAGCGCGAAATTTAGGTTTGGTATAATTAGTTTTTTGGAAGTACCACCCGCAACCTCTGATTGCAACATTGTGTGACCGCACTGTAAACTGGAGCTCTCTTCCCCGCAGAACAAACTTTTGCTTGTGGGAGTGTGGCCCAAAGAATTTTGCTCTTGGGAGTTGAATTAAGTTTTGGATATTGTTTTCCCGATCTAAACCATTGATCCTGTAGGACTCAACGTGAAATTCATGCACAATGTTTGTAGTATAAGAGCGCAAAATTTAGGTTTGGGATAATTAGTCTTTTGGAATTACCACCCGCAACCTCAGATTGCGACATTGCATGACCGCACTGTAGACTGGAGCTCTCTTCCCCACCGTACAAACTCTTGCTTGTGGGAGTGTGGCCCAAAGAATTTTGCTCTTGGGAGTTGAATTAAGTTTTGGATATTGCTTTCCCAATCTAAATCTAAACCGTTGATCCTGTAGGACTCAACGTGAAATTCATGCAGAAAATTAGGTTTATTGCAAATCTGCTGCCACAGTTAAAGTTGAGTGTCCTTTATGTTTCATCTTATGTCAGAAAAACTTATTCATGTATGGTCTTTAAATGTTCCCAATGCCAACACATACAGTATCTAACTTGTTTGATACATACCCGATATCTTAAGACTTGGGATTTTAAGGGGTTCCAATACTTGGACACACAGGCACCTGATATCCATATTAGTTGTCCATGAAACTTAGAGCTTCACAAAAACCTGAAATTCACCTGAATCGATTGGAATTTGGAAGAAGGGATTTCCCATCCCTAATCCATGGGAGATGTTTTCCATTTTCTTTTGAATCAAATCCGAGCAGTGTCCTATACCCTTACTGTTGTTTGGTAATGGACATGAGTATCTTGTGCTAAATATTGGAGTTCTCGTAACATGCTAACTCTTTTGAAGTTTGAAGTTTCGTTTGTTCCATCTAGTATTTCAAGTTCTATTTCTGTTGGAAGACTGACTTTAAGCTCTTCTAAAGGTTCAAAAAGGCTTATTTTACATTTTTACGTGACAAAAAAATCTTACACTTGTTATCCACTTACGTTCATTTGTGTTTTTGTATCTAATTCCATTCGAGCTTTTATGATTGTGCAATTTAAACTGGGTGTCCTTGTCATTGTTATGCTTCTCTTTTGTGTTGTGTGTTTTATGATTTTGATTTATGTAATAACCGTGTTTGGTGAAAATTTGGCAAACTTCTAACATAGATGGGTTTAGAGATGAGAAAGCAAAGATAGGGAGTTTTCAAGTGACAGTGATACTGTTTGGTCGATATTGAAGGGTGATTTACAAGTTTTTCTTGCTTTAACAAATACGGATACTTTGTTTTTGGAAAAGGTTGTTGCGATACTTCTATTGGTATTTGTAACAATCAAAAGGGCATAATTTCAAAATCGTCTGTTTTCGACCAACATACAAGGTTCCCTTTTTCTCTTGCCACTTTGTTTCTGGGCACCAAGTGAAGGGTAGGAATATTCTGCTATATGTCACAACCAAGTTGGTTTGACGACACTGATTCACAGGGTTTTAGAGTGCTTTGACTGTGTTTTTTTTCTTGAACAGTTCATTATTATTATTTATTTTTATGAACGGCATGCTTTGACTGTAATGATCTGTAGCAAAGTTCTAGGTTATAGAATACAACTTTAGCCATCTATCATGCGCAGTAACAGTGTGTCACTGGATCATTTGGAAAACTCCACTAAATAACCCTTAACCAAAATTTCAGGAGAAAAGTGGTAAGCAGATGATACTTCAATGCCTAACTCGAAAGTATTTTTAGGCGCTTGTCTTCCAAGTCCTCTATGAGATTCGACCATGTGTGCCTTTCGTTAAGAGTTGAAACTAGAAAATCAAGTACTTCTTGTGTGTTGGTTTGTTAAATCATTTATCCTAATTGTACATGTGGGGGTGATGTTGGTTTTGGTTGTTTTAGTTAACTTGGCAGTCATTTTGTCACTTCCATTTTCCAAGGACTAGAGAATCCATTGTGTTGAACTTCTGGAAGATTTGTTTTTGCACTGTTTTTATTTTCTTTTTCTTCTTCTAAGTGTTGATCATACTACCATTTGTAATTCATGAGCTATTTGGCTTAGTTCTATCACGATAGTGTTTCTTGGTTGTGATATTCACGAATCGTTGAATAAGCAGATGATCCATGATGAGATGATGCTAATCTGTCGGTAGTAATAGCTTAAAATGTGGGTCCATTTTGTGAAAATGTCATATTAAACCTTATAGCAAGGGACACTACTATAGTGTGTTTCTTGGTCAGTTGAATCTCAAGAGAACTGGATAAGCATTATTTTCCAGTACAGCGTTGTTCATTTTGTATATCAGAAAGTAAAAGTAACCAAATCAATATTCCAGGTTCTGGGCGTGGAGAAGACAGCATCTCAACAAGAAATCAAGAAAGCATATTATAAATTGGCATTACGATTGCATCCTGATAAGAATCCTGGGGATGAGGTTAAAATTGATTTCCACGGCACTGACTTCCATTCTTGATGTCATTTTCACAATATATTAGCTGTTTTAAGACCCTTCCTCGTTATATTTATAGGCTGCAAAAGAGAAGTTTCAGCAGCTGCAGAAGGTGATCTCAATTCTTGGTGATGAGGAGAAAAGGGCACTCTATGATCAGACTGGTTGTGTTGATGATGCTGTGAGTAATATCATATCCTTTTCTGTTGTAGTCCTCTTCTAGAACTAGGTGTCTTAGTTGTGTTTGAGCACTCCAGGGATCAACTTGATTGTTTTTATTTTTCTATAGTATTTGGTGACAGAAGATGTTTTTAATGTGCGAAGGACAGACACTAACCATTGCAGAAAGAGTTACACCAGCAATTGGAAGGAAATTTGCAATGGTGCCAATCCAAATTTCCAGGCTGTATTTGGATCAAAGATTAGTGCAAGGAAAATGAAATGGGAACAGAAAGGGCAAAGGGTCTAACCGCTCACTATGGATAGATCCTGCAACTTTTCTATTTTCTTTTCCTTACCGAGATCGTTGATCTAAATACAGTCCTAACTATATCCAGATTTTGGGAAAGTCTCATTTTAGAAGCTGAGGGATGAAATCTACCTGTTTCCAAAGCTCTTTAAACACTATGGGTTGATTTTCTTTTCAGTATGAATGTTTAAGCGCTTAATTATTCAAAAACCAGGCATCTGATTGCTTCTTTTTTCTCTCCCCAATGGCAGGACCTCTCGGGAGAGGCTGTCAACAATTTGAAGGAGTTTTTCCGAACCATGTACAAGAAGGTAGCTTTAACTTTTTTGGGCACATTACTTTTCAGATGCTGTTGTAATATTCGAGTATTATTACATTCATTTGAGTACGTTATAAACAAGATATACATTGGTTTCAGGTCACTGAAGCTGATATTGAAGAGTTTGAAGCAAATTATAGAGGATCTGATTCGGAGAAGAATGATTTGATTGAGTTGTATAATAAGTACAAGGGTCACATGAACAGGTACATTGTATACGAGTACTGCACTTCACAGCTATAGCTTTGTCATTTTGCTTTATGTTGTTCTTTTCCTTCGCAGGCTCTTCTGTTCAATGCTCTGCTCGGATCCCAAGTTGGACTCGCATCGATTCAAGGATATTCTTGACGAGGCAATAGCTTCAGGTGAGGATTTGTATTTACCTTTACTCATATGAGGTTTGGTTCCACATGTATGAATTGGAGAAATTTATGAACCCGAGGGCTCATATTATCATTTTTTTTGAGACCATTCACCTTGTTAGTTGGAAAAAGGAAATGGTAAAATGTCCAAATACCATATGGTAAAGGAATAACTCTTAGTCTTGCGGCTTAAGCACATCCAGCAAGTTGTCCCTTGTTTGTTCTACAACGGTGTTCGGTACCGTCTTTTTCTGTTTTTGCTGTCTTTCATGATATGTGAATAAACATGTTTGGTGAACTGTTTCTGAAACTTTGTTAAAAAAAGTCCCCTTCTTAGAATCACCGAAAAAATGTTCTCAGTTTTTTGAAAATTGTTCTGCTAAAGGGAAAGAAATCATATGGATTCTGGAACATTGCACGTTTTCGAGCTTTCCATTGTTTTTGTTTCTGAAGACACGGAAAATAAGATTTCCTCCGTGCCGGTGACATCTAAAAGTTTTGGTCTTACTGCAGTTTTCTTTGTATTCAATGTTTTTCTTGACTCTCTCTCTCTCTCTCTCTCTCTCTCTCTCTCTCTCTCTCTCTCTCTCTCTCGTGTAGGAGATCTGCAGTCAACCAAAGCATATCAGAAATGGGCTGAGCAAGTATCTGAAACGAAACCTCCAACTAGTCCTTTAAGACGCAGAGATAAGTAAGTCTTTTGATTTGGTTGTTAACTAAAATAAACCTCTACCCTTTCCTGCTAGATTGAACCACAACTTACAACCTAACCATATAGCAAATCCTTTTACAGGTCGAAGAAAGAATCTGAAGATTTATATGCAATCATTTCTCAACGTCGAAACCAGAGGAAAGAGCAATTTGATTCCTTCTTCTCATCTATAGTTTCCAAGTACGGCGGAGGCGAAGGACCTTCAGAACCCACCGAAGAAGAATTCGAAGCTGCAAAAAAGAAGGTTGTATCGAAAAAGGCGTCCGGGAAGGCCAAACGGAAGTAACTTGGCATTGTAAAAGGATTCCAATCGCTCTCCTTTTTTGCCTGCAAAACCTCAATTTATGTGGATTTATGTCCAAAATGTCCTTATCTGTGTGTAATAGAAGTCTTGTTTATTGGGTACAACATTTTCACTCAGTATGCCGTTATTTGGTTGTAATGGCGAGATGAAGTATGAGATCAATGTGTGCAACTACTTGGGTTGGGTCAACCGTCATAAAATTAGTCTATGCACAAATGTAGTTGACTTAGCATAGACTCCAACCAAATAAAAAGAAGACATGATTGTGGAAGAGTCGCATTAGTGCATTACCAAAATTTTCAATGAATCTCTCAAGTATTCATTCATTGCATTCGTGTCGATGGCGGAATCATTTGCCAAAGCGTCGGCAAACTTGTCGTCAGCCTTCCCGGAAAAGAGATTATTCCATCATGTGGTGGTGCTCACGCTCTTTTCATCCATCCATTGTTTTGGGTCCCATACCAAAATGTGTGGTGGAAAGAAGATTTGGGACGTCACGTGACGGTGCCCCAAAGGCATTGAACAGTGTTTCTCTGAGAAATATGCCTCATCTTGATCTCCTCGAACAACATAATTTTTGATCATCTTGATCTCCTTGAACAACATAATTTTTTATGCTCAATATAAACTGGGGTCTTGGATTCCAGTCACAAAAATAACCTTTGTTTGTAGGGATATGATTCCGTCCATCCAATTATATTGCGTCCAATTTTTCCCTTGATCGAAATCGACAGAGATTTCAGGAAACAATGCCAACAACAAAAATAAAAGTGAATGCAGCTATGTCTCCACAAGACGGATCCATGGTTCCATGTCGTATTTCAGGACTTCACCGGAGAGAAATGGCAGTCAAGTCAAATGCAAGATTAGTGATGAATCGACTCGTAAAAGAAGACCGTCACCCGTCAATTTTCAAGAACGGAATCGACCCATCGATTGGGCGGAGTGGATCGATGGTTTAGTGAAGTGGGGTGGAGTGGAAGAAAAATAACAAATGGACTTTGTTATTTTTTCAAGGTAGAATTACAATCAAGAAGGATGGATCCTCATTGAAAGTAGGAAAATTAAGTTAATCCTACTCCTACTCCTAATTATAACCCAGAAGCGGGTTGGTAAGAAAAAAATTAAGAACAAAGTTAAGACTTCGATTTGTTGGAGAGATTACAATGAAGCCAAAAAAGGCTATTTATAGAAAAACAAAATGAGCAGGAAATAACTTCCTAACTTCTCACTACTCTTCATTCTTCTAATTATCTTCCAAGTGTCCAAATAAATTCCCACAAACTACAAAAGTGCGTAGAAGCATGTCACTTGTCCAAATAACTTCTCTTCAACTCCCAAATGTGTAGGAACAAGTCAAGTACCCTGCACTTTATTAAAATACAAACACAACCAAGACACCTAGTTCTAGAAGAGGACTAAAACAAAAAAGGATATGATATTACTCACAGCATCATCAACACAACCAGTCTGATCATAGAGTGCCCTTTTCTCCTCATCACCAATAATTGAGATCACCTTCTGCAGCTGCTGAAACTTCTCTTTTGCAGCCTATAAATAACGAGGAAGGGTCTTAAAACAGATAATATATTGTGAAAATGACATCAAGAATGGAAGTCAGTGCCGTGGAAATCAATTTTAACCTCATCCCAAGGATTCTTATTAGGATGCAATCGCAATGCCAACTTATAACATGCTTTCTTGATTTCTTGTTGAGATGTTGTCTTCTCCAAGCCTTGGAATAGTGATTTGGTTACTTTTAATTTTTGATAGACAAATGAACAACGCTGTATGGAAAATAATGCATCCAGTTCTCCTGAGATTCAACTGATCAAGAAACACACTATAGTAGTGTACCTTGCTATAAGGTTTAATGAGACATTTTCACCAAATATTTGGCACAACATACTCATGTCCATTATACAACATAAGAGTATCGAAGATTGAGACAGTGTAAAAACCTCTTTTCCTCGTAAATCAATTCTGAAATGGGATTTTGTTTTATCTTGCATAATTTTTCTAACATTTCCAACTGTCTTATTTCCTGTGCCAATTTTTTTGCTTGAATATTAGACACAATTTGATCTGCCTTCTTAGCCGGTAAACCTCGTTCAATCAACACTTCAACCGTAAGCATCTTCTCACTTTGGCTCTTCCTTGCTAGAGCAGCCAAATAGTTCACTGGTTTGTTTGCTTCTCGTTCTCGTTTAACAAGGGACAAAGAAAACTCCTCCAGTTTATCTATCTGTAGATTATCCTTAAAACGTAACTCTCGGTCCCCTTATGACATTGTATATACGTCTGAAGCATCAACCTCAATGCACAATCGAGGGAAACCCTCTTCAATGGCTTTCTTTAATCCAAATTGCACCACCTTGAATTCCCCCTCAGCTGATGTTGAGACGTATTCATTAAATCTCTCCCTATAATATTAATTTTTCAACAATGTGCCCGTACAATCACGAAATACCACCTCGGCTGTTGCATTATGGTAAGATACATCCGCGTTCATCTTGACTACCCCAGGTGGTGGGGGCGTCCAGGTATGTCTACCTATAGACCGCACTTCTCCAGCTTCAGCAGTAACTTTAAGTGTCTGTGTGACTTTAGGAATTCAAAAAGCTGTTCTTTCTCCTGAAGGAGACACAGGCTCAAAGTATCGTATAAGAGTTGTTGAGAGACAGTTTTAAATTTCTCGATCTGGCTCTTAGATGCTTCTGTTTTTTGAAGCCACTGATTGTATTCCAAAGCTAAAGGTTTTAGAGCCTGACATGAGAGAGAGACTCCAGAAAATCGTAACTACAAGAACATGCCAAGTGCTTGCAACTACTTACCTATATCACATAACCAAAAAAAAGAGTTGGTGATAGTTAGGGCTGTAAACAAGCTGAATCGAGCCGAACCTTGTGATATTCGGGATCAGTTCGGTAAGGTGTAGGTCAGGCTCGAGTTCTGCTCAAGCTTGATTCGAGCCTGGACAATGGAGTTCGAGTTCGGCTCGTCAACATTTTTAGCTTGGGTTCGGCTCATTTAGGCTCACTAGACTTAAACGAACCGAGCCGAGCCGATTTCAGACTCGAATACAATTATTTTTCCAAACACAGTTCAGGCTCGTGAGAATTTTTTTTCCAATTCCAAATCACTATTCACGCATATATGACATAAAATTGAGAAAAAAAAACAAAATCATGAAAATATAAGAGTATGGGAGAGAAGACCGATTGAGTTCAGAGATGAAGAGGAAGAGCATGAACTAGAAATCTCCGAACAGATGGAGCATGAACCCGAAACAAACAATTACAGTGTAATATCAAAAAGAATACCCCGTACGATTGGACGGATTAGATCGGAGCAACTTTATTATTTTGGAGAGAGAGAAGGTGGCAGAGAGAGGCGGTGGATGGGGCGGAAAAGAGGAGCAGCGGAGCGAGCAACGGGCCGGTGAGAAACCCTCAGGCTTTGTTTGGAACTTGTGGAAAGGAAAATAAAAAAAGAGGGAAAATAAGAAGAAAGTGAATTCTTTTCTCTTATTTAATTGTATGAGGAAAATGGTTTTCTCTTGTTTGGCTTCAAGAGAAAAATGGGAAGAAAATTAATTTTTTTAGCAAAAGTTAGCTGCTTCCATCATCTAAACACACAAATGGAACACACCTCCATCATCCAAACACACCTGGAAGATCAAAAGCCAAAACTCAAAGCATTTGAAACGGAAATGATACTCACACAACCGTTGTGTGTGTTGTGTAATCAATTCTAACCGTTCAGATGTGTTTGGATGCTCTAAATTTTAAAAAAACTCTTTCAATGAAAAGTTTAACTCTTCCAAGCAAAAGTTTGAACGAATCTTGACCATTTATCACAATAATAGACGGATGAAGATTGGTTGTGCTTGATGTTTTGCACAACCGTTGTGCATGTAGCATCTTTGCATTTGAAATAGAAATAAGAAATCACGCATGAGAGATCAATGCTTTGTTCTCTTTGCTATTTGAAAAGAATTTTTCAAAAAATTCCCCCTAGATTTCTTCTATTTCCAACATTTCTTTCTCTATCTCTCTCCACTTATTACCTTTACTATTTTTCAAAAAACTTTTTAAAACACAAACCAAACACAGCACAAAGCTTTCCAGATAAGTTATATTCTATTGACATTCTAGCAGATATGTTCCATTTTCCTCAGGTATGCTCTAGAGCTTTCCTTTCTTTTCCTTTCTTTTCCTTTTCTTTAGATAAAAACCAAATAACTCCTGAGGAAAATTTTTTAGTTTCCTTTCTTTTCTTCTACTTCCATAGGTTTTAAACAGAGCCTAACTTTTCTGAAGCGGACTCCTCGTTTTCGTTGGTATCTACTATCGAGTGAATCCACGGTGTAATTGAGTAGTAAAAAGTAAAAATTAAATTATACATATACCCCTAATATGTATAACATTAATAGATAGACCCCCAAATATTATTAATTATATTTTGACCCCAAGTTCGCGAGCTTAACCGAGCCGAATACTATTAAGCTCAAGTTCGACTCATTTATGGAACGAGTCTAAAATTGAGATTCAAGTTTAGTTCGTTCAGTAGACGAGTCGAACTCGAATGAACTCTTACCGAGCTGAACTTCGAACAGTTCGCGAACAGCTCAGTTCATTTGCAGCCCTATAATCTCGTGGGATTAATTATGGGATAAAGAATAGTATTTTTTTTTAAAAAGCAAAATCAATAACATTTTTCGAAAAAATAAAGTTTTGAAAAAGAAACATTTAAAAAATAATAATTTTGGGAAAAGTTTTTTTTGAACTAGTTTTCGAAAAAAAAAACTATTTTCTTAAAAAATTTGAAAATTGATTTTTGGAAAGCAAAAAAAAACTAGTTTTTGAAACTTTTTTTGAAAAAATGCTTTTTTGAAAACATTTTTCAAACAAAATAGTTTTGAAAACTTTTTTGAAACATAAGAAAGTTTTGAATATATATATATATATATATATATATATATTATTTAAAATTCAAAACATTTTTCTGAAATTAATATTAAAGAAAATAATTCTGAAAATACTTTTTGAAATCAATCTCAATGTCATTGAAATATTTTTGAAAACAATCCCTTCTTCGTTAATCCTACGTAATCCCACCTCCCCCTAGGATAATATATTACCCCCATATAGGGATAAAATTAATCCTGGGATTAATAATTCCGATAGTCATTTCGGGAACCAAACGTGAGATAACTCAGGATTAGGTACAATTAGTCCTATCCCAGATATTTAATCCGTGAATCAAACGAGACCTTAAGACGCAGAGATAAGGAAGTCTTTTGATTTGGTTGTTAACTTGAACAAACCTCTACTCTTTCCTGCTAGATTAAACCACAACTTACAACCTAACCATATAGCAAATCCTTTTACAGGTCGAAGAAAGAATCTGAAGATTTATATGCAATCATTTCTCAGCGTCGAAACCAGAGGAAAGAGCAATTTGTTTCCTTCTTCTCATTTATAGTTTCCAAGTATGGCGGAGGCGAAGGACCTTCAGAACCCACCGAAGAAGAATTCGAAGCTGCACAAAAGAAGGTTGTATCGAAAAAGGCATCCGGGAAGGCCAAACAGAAGTAACTTGGCATTGTAAAAGGATTCCAATCCCTCTCCTTTTTTGCCTGCAAAACCTCAATTTCTGTGGATTTATGTCCAAAATGTCCTTATCTTTGTGTAAAAGAAGTCTTGTTTTTTGGGTACCACATTTTCACTCAGTATGCGTTAATTGGTTGTAATGGCGAGATGGAGTTGGAGATCAAAGTGTGCAACTACTTGGGTTGGGTCAACCGTCATAAAATTAGTCCATGCACAAATGTAGTTGCTTAGCATAGACTCCAACCAAATAAAAAGAAGATATGATTGTGGAAGAGTCGCATTAGTGCATTACCAAAATTTCCAATGAATCTCACAAGTATTCATGCATTGCATCCGTGTCGATGGCGGAATCATTTGCCAAAGCGTTGGCAAACTTGTCGTCGGCCTCTCTGGAAAAGAGAGATTATCCCATCACGTAGCGGTGCCCATATCCTTTTCATGCATCCATTGAATAGAGCCTATACAATATGGTTTGGGTCTCATACCAAAATATGTGGTGGAAAGAGGCTTTGGAACACCACGTGACGGTGCCTCAAGGACATTGAATAATGTTACCCCGAGAAATATGCCTCATCTTGATCTCCTCGAACAACATAATTTTTGATGCTCAATATAAACTGGGGTCATGGATTCGAGTAACAAAAATAATCTCTGTACGTAGGGATATGATTGCGTCCATCCAATTATTCCTCAGTAGGCAGTCCCTACATTAGTGAAAGTTTTGTGCATTGAAAATCCTTTTTAATTTGTTATATATATATATATATATATATATATATATATATATATATTTGATGGTGCAATAGAACTTTCGGTTGGAAATAGACATGATCTCTTTATCCTGTGTACGCAAGAAAGTTTAGCATCTTTAAACGATGTTTTGGAGAAAAAATACTCGGTTCATCTCATCCGCTTATTTGCGAGATCAACGGATGTCGTTTTAAGCAAGAAGTGCTCGGCCCATCTCAATCGTTAATTTGCGAGATTAACGGTCGAGAGGGGATCGGACGGGAGATCTAGTGGCTCTCTAAAAGAGATCATGTTTACACCTAACCTGGAAGAATGAAAGGTATCAATTGAAACATTGACTTCTAGGCACGGGTATGAATTGGCTTTCGACAATGCCAATTCATACAGTTGAAGATGTGACATCACAACTAAAATCTTGGGAAAATTCTTTGGTGTGAACTCGGGCCACCCTCCAGCCCCATTAATCTGAAAATTCAAGCAAGGGGTTGCCTCTTCTTCGGTCTTCCACTCGTGTCCCCCACTCTCTCTCTCTCTCTCTGACTTTGCCTTTCCACCTCCCTCATTTTATACTTGGTAAAATCAGCTTTTCTATTACCAACTCTGTTTTCCTGTTTTGCTTTTATTTTATATTCTTCCTTTGCAGGATAAAATGATAAGAAGGGGCAATCGGCGTAGTGATCCCTTATGGTGTGGCCACGGGAATTCCATACTAAAAGCTACGTTCTTATGAATTTAATTTAAAATTAACTTAAATTAAAAAATTTTGTCTTTATTTGAATTATTTTCGCATTTATTTGTTTTGCGTCAAAATTTTGACGGTTATTGATTTGTTTCGACGAGAAAAATCGAAAAAGTAAAATTTCTTTACTTTTATCTAAATATTTTGAAAAATAACTACATTTTAGAGCAAAACAACTCATTATACAAATGAGCTAGGTAGAGCCTACACTCTCGTTGACTTGGAGAGAACTAAAACCCAAAAAAATACTCTGTACATATAATTTTCTCTGCACCCATGTTCTAAAATTATTTTCACCCTAAAATTATGTCATAGTTGAAAGATTGGAATCTTTTTTTCTTAAGGGAAAGAGATTGGAATCTCGAGATGCAATTTATTGGCCATCAATAAATTACTACAACAGAGCACTAAAGAGATTTGGTTTAGGAGTATCTGGTGGCGAAGGTAAATAAATAATTTGCTCAGCAATATATAATGACAAAAGATTTGTGCACACAACGTTGGATACTACGAACCGGAACTTATGCATGGATTCAAATATAAATATGTTTGGAATTTTTTAATACACGCAAATTCTATACTATTATTTTGTAGATTTTAAGTGCATTATCCTTTCCGAATACATCTACACCTAAATCTGCGCAATAAAATGAGGGCCCTAAAATGAATGGTAATTGTTCCTCAACAAAAGGTGACCTGTTCAATTACCAAAAAAAATTACTAGGTGACCTGTTGCTTTTCCTTGATTATGTCATCCCACCAACTCTCTCTCTCTCTCTCTCTCTCTCTCTCTCTCTCTCACACACACACACACACACACACACACTTTCTTTAGCTTGTTTCATTACTGAGGAATGTAACTTTACTCAAATTCATGTCCACCTACTAGTTATAAGACCCCTCAAAAGCCACTAGGACTTCAATTACCCCAAGCATCTCCCCATTGAAACTCCCAATTCACCAGTTCCTGACCCACAATACAGTATACGTAGTATATTCCTCTTTTTCTTGGCTGTTTGTACGAGATTTGGGTACATAATCAGCAATTTTCTTTCCGAGCAAGAATTGGTTAGTATCAGAAATTGTATCTTTTCAACCCTGTAAATCTTGTGGGCTTGTTGGGTCCTCAATGGATGCAGAAGTTAGTGAATCAAAGTCGAAAATGGAAGATTATGAAGTGATTGAACAGATTGGAAGGGGAGCTTTTGGAGCTGCTTTTCTTGTCCTCCATAAAGCTGAGAAGAAGAAGTAAGTGAATTCCTCTGTGTGTGTGTGTGTGATCTTTAGCTGAAAGCCTGAGAACCCTTAGCAAGTGTCTGAAAGACAATTATTTTGAAGAATTTGACTTGAGTGGATTGGGAGTAATTATTCTATTTTGCCCCAGTTGATGGAAAATTGCATTGCAGAAATTGATTTCCTAGATACTATTGAAGAAAATTCAAGAACTTACTATGCTATTTTTTTCAACCTGAAAGCGGTAATTTGCTCAAAAATTTACTCTAATAAATACCCAGATGTGCAATTATCATTTTATCTTTCCCTGGTGTGCAATTATCATTTTATCTTTCCCTTTTGTCTCTTTAATTTTAAAGTACGTGTATATCATGTAGGGTAGGGTCTAATGGCCCTCTTTCATTTTTTCTGGGATTGGTAGGTATGTGTTAAAGAAGATTCGCGTGGCGAAGCAGACAGAGAAGTTCAAGCAAACTGCACACCAGGAGGTGATTTTACTACATCCAAGAAAAGAAAACTAGATACAGAATGTATCCCCAACAACAAATTCTTCTTTTTTGTGCTTCGTTTGTTAGATGTATTAAGTTAAGTTAGATGAATGTCGATATCGCTCCGTCAGCTCAAATTAAAGATCTGCCACAAGAAAGTGGTGCTAAACTTCCGTTCAACTACTATTTAATTGCGTTTGATGTTATGTGATCATTATGAGGATGCATTTCCGAACCTGTTCAACGTATCCATAGTTCCATAAAAAATCATCTTCATCATGTTCCATCTTCCAGCAAAGGAATGCCGCGTTGTTTATCACTATTGACTTCCAACTTTCTAAGCAATAGGACACTAAATCGTCTCATTGACTTCGTTTACAAGGAAAATACTTTCTAGTAGATGCCTATCAGGCACCTACAATAGATCAATCTTAAATATGGTCTGTCGTGACGATTTATATCAGAAACTTTGGTAAGTATATAATGATCTTTACTTTACCCATTTTACTGTCTCCTAATTTGGAAATCTTGATATATCATAAACAGCTCACAAGAAAACTCAAGAGACTGTTTGCAATATGACCATCTTTATATCCTTTGTGAGGAATAGACTTGCATGGGAATCTTGACATATCCTTGGTACAGTGATATAATTTGTGGTCATCTACTTTTATCAAATTTAATTCTCCTTCAGGGTTTTTTTTTTCCTCAGCGTAATGATTAGAGTCCAATTCGCTTAGATTTGTTCTTGCTTTAGTTAGAATTTTCTTCCTTGTGATGCCAAGGCAAAAAGGTTGCATTATTCAAGTAAATGATATCAAAAAAAAGAGAGGAAAGCAGTCCACAACTAAGAATAAAACCACAACAGTGGACCTTCCTGGCAAGAAGCCAAATACATTTTCAGGGATCGATCAAACATACCATAGTTGAATGGAATTATGCTCCTAAGTACTCGTACTAATCTCTGTTGCAGATGAACTTGATGGCTAAAATAAACCATCCATACATCGTAGAGTACAAAGATGCTTGGGTGGACAAGGTAAAGATTAAACAGAAAATATATTTCTTCTGAAGCTGACTCTGAACTCAAATCGTAACAGTGAGTTGAATCTTTGTAGGGGAGCCATATATGCATTGTGACTTCCTACTGCGAAGGAGGAGACATGTAAGTTATAACGAATACTTTTCCTCAAACCGGGTAATAAAGATTTAAAACAATAACATACGGTAGACGCAGAAATGCTTTAGAGGAGGAAAGTAATTCTTTATTTTTTCTTCCTCATTGGAAAGATGTTTCTCCTCTATATTTCAACATATCTGTGGGTTTTTCTTTCTTTGTTTCCAATATCTGCTTTTGTAATTGATCTTCTTGGAAACAGAAATCATGAAAAGTTTGAAGCAGTCAATTTTGCGTGAGATTTTGATAAACATTTTTTTGTTGTTTCGTGAACAGTGAAATTCCAGAAACAGTTTTGCCTTTACAGAGGCAAACAACTTTTTTAAGTGTTCAGGAAATGAGTATAAGAAAACAGGAACAGAAAACCACACCAGATAAACATGATTAAACAGACATCTTGAATATATGCATATATTTTACTCAAGCTATATCTTACTAACCAAGTAAGGGAATACTTATGTTTCTCGGAAAATCAGGGCTGACATTATAAAGAAGGCAAAAGGAGCATATTTCTCAGAGGAGGTAATAAAAAGGAATTGCACGGAATTGAAGTTATATTTCTGGCTTCAGTAGCTTTCTTTTTTACTTTGTTGAAATTGATTCTTTGCTTTTGCTGCCCAGAAACTATGCAAATGGCTGACTCAGTTGTTGCTAGCAGTGGACTATCTGCATTCCAACCGTGTCATACACAGGGACCTGAAGGTACATAAACATGCTAATCATTGTAGCGAAATGAGAATTTCTTGATGATGCCACTTCTAACTCAAAACTCATTCCATCTCAGTGTTCCAATATATTCCTCACAAAAGACAGTGACATTCGGCTCGGTAAGAATGACAAAAGTAAATTTTCTTGTTCCTCATGTATCAAGTTTGCTAAGTTTATTTATGTAATTTCCGTCTGAAATCGATTGTACAGGTGACTTTGGACTTGCAAAACTGCTGAGCACAGGGGACCTTGCTTCATCGGTACTTTTTGATGTCTTCCCTGGAAGTCAATAGACAGTAGAAATAAACATCCCAATGCCTAAATTTTCTTTTACTAATCTGTTAAGCACTCGTTTACATTTTCTCTCAGTACCAATTCCATGCCAAACTACTATGATGGTAGTGTTGTATTTACTTGGGCAATTCAAAAATTATATTGAAAGCCTGTAATTATTTTGCTAATTCTTTTTTTCGTTCCTCAAATTATTTATTACATTTTTTCAATGGCCGAAGAAATTTCTTGAAATTTTGATTCACTTCATACCATGTCTTTTGCAGGTTGTTGGAACTCCCAACTACATGTGCCCTGAGCTCCTTGCAGATATTCCGTACGGCTACAAATCTGATATATGGTCACTTGGTAAGAAAACAACAAGCACTGGAAAGTATTTTCATGTTTCATTGTTCAACATTTGTCACCTTTAAACATCTTCCACTTGAAAAGTTTTCACATTTTCATATTGAAGACCTTTCATTGAGAAATTTCTGTCTATCATTCCAGGTTGTTGTATGTTTGAGATCGCTGCACATCAACCGGCATTTAGGGCTCTGGTAAGCTCAGTCCATATGTATGACAGTATACTTTGTTGGACCCTGTTTGGTTTATGTTCAGATCATTTCGAGGGGAAAGTTAATTCCCTCGACATTCAATGATCCCAACGCAGCTTAGTGAATCATGAAGGCAAAAATGCAGCATCTTAATTATCGAAGTAAGCATAACTCAACTGTTTGTTATTAACAGGACATGGGGGGACTTATCAACAAGATTAATAGATCCTCCATTTCTCCACTTCCAATCCTATATTCATCCACTTTGTAAGTGTTTTCTCCAAATCCTAGACAAAATCTCAGTGTCATCTCAAAAATTAATCTTACACAGTTCATGGGAGATTGTTCTCGATCTAAATAGAGGTGGAACGTTTTAAACATCACAGGAAGCAGATTATTAAGAGCATGTTGAGGAAGAGTCCAGAACACAGACCAACTGTAAGTTCATGTGCTATCTTTATGGCTGTGTTTGGATCATGTGAAGGGATTTTTAGAGGGTAAGAAAAACGTAAGGAAATAATTGTAGATAATGAAGTCTACAAGCTAAATTTATCTTCTTCTTTTTTGATGAGTGATTAAGAAGAGGGGGGACTGGGGGAGACCAGCATGTGGCAACCCTACTTGAGCGTGATCCTAGTTGCCAAGGAGGCAGAAAAGAGGGTCCTATACCATGTGAAATCCACAACGGTTCCCTCAAGATGGGCTTGAGCCTTAATCAGTGACCCCACTGAGGGCTTAGTGGCTTGGATCCGGTGAGCTAAGATTAATGGCATGAGTCTCATCCCCAAGCATCACCCACTGGCCACTAGGGTTCGACTCATGCCCTCCGAGTCACCAAACCACATGCCGATTTTCAGTAAAGGCCATTATGTAACGGGATTTCGGACCTCCGATACCGTTACATATCTTATCGGCCGTTACGTAATAGGATTTCAGACCTCCGATACCAATATTTACCTATTTATCGGTATGATATTGTCCGATATACTGCCGTATCACCGATACCATTGTGTTTCATGATAGCGCCATTTAAAACCCTGCATGGGAGTAAGCTCCTAGTCCTAACCACTAGACCACCCCCCAAACTCAGCCTATGAATTCATGCTAAATATATTTGGGGTCTTAATCTACATTTATTTGGTATTCCCTATTGTTTTCATTCCATTCCACGTATCTATAATCCAAACACAGCCCAAGTACATATCATAATAATTTCACAATATCTCAAATTTCAGGCTGCTGAACTCTTGAGGAGCCCCCATCTCCAACCATACCTCCTCCGCTGTCGTAACCCCTCCTCCATCTTTCTTCCTGTGAAGCCCACCTCCGCCTTTCTTCCTGTGAAGCCCACAAACAACACAAAAGATAAACCAAGAAAGTCATCATCCCCAAACAACACAAAAGACAAACCAAGAAAGCCATCATGCAGAAGATCTAGCAATGGCAATGACAACGGAGTAATGGAGGTAAGAGTGCTAGAAGATGTAGAACCATTTCTTCCATTGGGAGAAACTATTGATAAACAATCGACAACCTTATCGAACGACAGTCTTGAAACCAAAAGAGTCGATCCCACTAGCTTTTCTGCAAATAGCTTTGATCAAAGTGAAGAATCAGAAAGTGGGAAGAGTACTTGTTGCGATTTAACTGCTAGCACTGGAGAGAAGCCCGGCAGCTCTAGATCTTCATTACAAATAGGAAGCAGTGGAAAAGAGGCTGAAATTGAGAAAGATAGTAAAAAGGACCCTCAACTCTTTTGCAATCAAGAAGTTACTTTTGCAGCTGAAACAACCGAAGAAGAGGGTGCTGATGTGTTGGGTAAGCACACAAGAATGTCCAGTGATGGTCTTAGTGATGAGGCGGACTCCACAAAAGAACCCATTGAAAAGGTTCAAGGTATCGGAAATCCGGCTGCATATACCGAAAGTAACGATAGCAAAACGGATGTGGTGATAATGGTGGAGAGCAGTAGTCACTCAACACAAATAGAAGAAAAAGTTAGATACAGGGAAAGCCCAAGTGCATATATGGAAACGAATGATAGCAATGAGGATGTGGTAATAGAAGTGCATAATAACAGTTACTTGACCCAAACAGAGAAAGATGAGACGCAAGTGATCGTAAATCAGGCATCAATTGCCATTTCAATGGAAAATCCAGATGCTTGCACAGAAAGTAATGAAAGCAAAGGGGATATGGAAGTAAAGGTGCAGAATACTACT
Source organism: Rhododendron ovatum (assembly GCA_019656835.1). NCBI lineage: Eukaryota > Viridiplantae > Streptophyta > Magnoliopsida > Ericales > Ericaceae > Rhododendron > Rhododendron ovatum. The sequence continues at coordinate 1,621,719 of CM033791.1, forward strand.
GACTCAACACAAACAGAGAAAGATGAGATGAAAGCCAGGATAAATCAGGCTTTAAGTGAAATTTCACAGTTGAGCACGCTAACTGGAGTTGGGAGTGATGATGGGAAGAGCGCGTGGGAGAATCCGGGTCAACAACGAGCCAATGCTCTAGAGTCCCTGCTTGAGCTTTGTGCGCGGTTACTCAGGCAGGAAAAGTTCGAAGAGCTTTGTGGTGTGCTGAAACCATTTGGAGAAGAAGGGGTTTCATCCAGGGAAACTGCAATTTGGTTGACCAAAAGCCTCATGAGTGCACAGAAATTTAGTGGGGGCGGTGGAACTTGATGTTTCATCAAATTTTGGGATGGTCAATCTCTTCTTTTCTTTTCGTGCATTGTTGTTTAATTGGGTGTTTTTGTCAATTGTGTTTGGTAAGAGAATGTGTTTGCTTTTACAAGGCTGTTTTGATTGATGAAGCAAGTAAAACTATAAGAATGCCATGAACTACTAACAGACCCACAAAAAGTGTTGGATATTTGTTATTTTAATATTAAATTTCTGTACATCTTCTGGTTCTAGACTTTTATAAGTCACGTGTATATCTGCGTGAGAGGCTCTATCTTAGCGGTTGCTTGGATTTCTAGAAGCATATCTAGAAGAATCAAGGAGGATCTAGAAAATCTAAGAAGGTATCTAAGTAAATCTAGAAAAAATCAAGATCATATCTATTTGGATTTAGTCATTAATGGAAAAGATATAATTTAGATTCATACCTATCCATATCTTCCAAATCTAGAGCATATCTTTCTATATCCAAGTGAGATTTGGTCATTAATGAAAAGATTTGATTTGGATTCTCTCTTGCCTATATAAAGCTTGCTTGAGTGAAGCAATCTAAGTTAAGAAACCTAAGAGCAATTCTAAGACTTCTCCAAAACACTTAGTCTTTCATACTCAATTCTCTCTTCCATCTTTGTTCTCTTAAAAATTGTGAGAGTCTTGGGCAAAGTGTAAGGATGTTTTATTGTGGAGCTTTGGGTTTTTTTACTTGTGCAGAGTAAGTCCGAACCATACGATAAATTATCAGGCTGTTATATCCTGGAGGGAACAAGTTAGAGATTTTCTACTGCACTGGTTTATTACCGTAGAGGGCTTGAATCTCTTTAAAGAGAGCGAGATTTTCGCGACTCAGCCTGTTAATTTGTCCATTGTAAAGTTTATTTTCGTTGTAAACTTTTGTAATATCACCAACAATAAACACTATCAGTTCATCACCAGTGGAATACCCAAAAACATGCGTAAAATTCAATTCCGGAACCGCAGCTATTAGTCTATCCCACGTGTAGAATTAGAATTGGAGAAACACTTGCCTATGTTTTCTATTTTGTAAGGGGTCGAAATATCAGGGTTCGGCCACTAGAGGTCGTTCGGTACCAATTGGCTCGGCAATTTAAGAGGGTGCCTACACCCGTTTTCATTGCTTTTCGGAATTATTTATAAAAAGGGGGTGCCAGCAATTTGACCGTGGAACACACGCATTGCTGCAATGGTGCGTCCGGATATTACGTTCAGCTGCGTAAATCTCTCAGATTTCTTCCACGGAAAATGTCATTTATTGGGCCCACTTCAAGATATTGGAATTAAATACTACTAAAAGTTCGCTCCAGAATACCTTCTTAAAAAATAAGTATTTATTTTACATTTTCAAACTAAAAAATAATGCAAATGAAAAATAATTTTTTAATTTTTTTTACACTGTATTAAAGATCTCAATGAGATCTTTTAAACAAGATTCATATTGCATATTTTTAGATTTCAATAAACTTATCATTTTTGAGCTTGAAATTGCCTTCTTAAAAAATAAGTTCTTATTTCGCGTTGCGGAACGGGGCCTAATACAACATCCGTTTTGGACTGCAAAATTTGGATCGGTTTTGAATTTTGAATTTTTTTTGAAAGTAAAAATAATAAATAGAGAAAAAATAAAATTTATCTGAAATTGTGCCCAAGTTTTGAGATTACAAAATGGCCAAGGCCTACACTGTCCGCAGCTGAAACCAGGGTACACAGGTGCTTTCATTTGTTTGAGTGATTTTTCAATGTCGAGCGGGTATATCCTACGTGGTACTCGCTTGGTGCATCCGAGCTGTCCGATACACTTTTGAACGGCTTGGATTGAAACTTCTTCTCTCTCCTCTCATCTCAACACTTTCTCTCTCCGGTCCACCTTTTGAAATGGAGAGGATCCTCTCCAGTCCACCTTTTGGAATGGAGGGTCCAGTTTTTGCCCTTTATTATCGAAGCAAACCAGTAGTTGCTGATTTATTAATTGAAACGGAACAGTGATCTGTGGGTATCTTTTCTAATCAGCCTTTTTGCCTTTTCCACTTGATAAAGATACCATTTGGCCTGACATGTTATAGTTTAATCTACCATGTATATATATCGTCTTCTCAACTTCGTAGATTGTGGTATCGGTAAGTATATTGTGCATTTGTGCCGTTAAATTGCTTATACTCTTGCTGGTTCACTCTTGCACGGCATGAAGGAGGTATGGAAGGCACTCTCTCAAGCATAGCGGTTATTTATGTTTGATGTTCCATTTGGTGTGCGAACAGAGTTGATACACAAACACAAGGTCATAAGCTAAGTAGTCTAAGGTGCTAAGCAGTCTTTAGCAGTAATTGTTCGACTTGTCCAACACGATTACCTCATCTTTTGTCGCTCCATAACATTCTGATAAAGCTGCATGGCACTCACCCCTTCGAATAGGGTGTGAAAGATGTTGAAAGAAATGAGTGCCTGTTTATGGCTGCAAGTTTTGAGATACACCGATCATAAAGAGTTAGATACCAGAGGATGTGAGAAATGACATAATGTCATCATACTATTTAATAGGACTGAAGAATGGAATTTTTCTTTGTTGTCTTAAAGGGGGGCCGTACTCTCTACCTCGCCTCGAATTCACATCTAAAATATCCTGGACAGCCACAGGAATTTTCTATCTTCGGCAATAGCACAGTCAATATCCCTGTTAATGATGCTCACCAGGTAGATCTCTCTTCCCTTCAGAAATATGTGCTTTTAGTGATGTTAATCATGTCCCTGACACAAAAAATGCAGCTCTCCGCTACACTATTCCACATGCAGGTCTCCATCGATACTTAAAACGGAGTTACAAATATGGAGTATGTTATAGTTGTTGGAAATTTGCGGAATTTCGGGGGAATGAAACCGGGATTTTGGAGGGTCTTCCGAGGCAACCGGTCCAGGGTTCGTTGTATTTGAACGCACCACAATCAATAGACGTATTGATGTGTATAGCCGTAACTCCCGTAACCCCTCTACCTTGATGGCAGCATTACTCCTCCCTTTTGATGGCAAAAATCAATTCCAGAATTCAATGGGCAGAATTCATTGCAGGAGTTATTCAGCCCTCCTCCACCCTATAAATTGAAGCATCACGTTTTTGGAGGAACACAAGAAAACTCACAACTTTCCAGCAAATTCTGAAATTCGTTCTTGAGAGAGAGAGGCAGACAGTAGTCAGTTCGCCAAGGCGGTCGACGGCGATATTCCGACGGCTTGCGGTTTAGCCGAGCCAACCCTGAGAGGAAGACGCCGAACACGAACCTACAACACCGACGGTAAGCGGCGAATCTTTCTTGAGGAGACTGTGGTATCACACAAGACTCGGTTTGGTTTCAGAGATTTCGTTTGTATTCTGTTATCTCCTGTTCAAGTTTATGCAATCTGTAATTTGTTTCAATCATGTATTGTATTGTATTGTATTGTTATCATTGAAATTGTTCTCTGGAATTATACATTATTGCCGAAATTTTCCCAACAATAGTTAGCCGTGATGTTTAAACAATGAGTTATATCTTGTCTTGCAACCATTCTTTCCTCTTGCCTTGAACCACCTGTTAATGCATAAGATTTTTGTGGCGTTTTTTGAATTCCATATTGTTGATCTCTACAGGGTGATGCTCTACTTATGCGTAATTCGGGTAGGGTGGTCAATTCAGCTTCACGATGTTTTCGATTTCGACAATGAGAATTGAGCAGAAGATATGCCAACACTCGTAAATCGAAAAGTTTGGTGTCTAGCTTTTTCTAGAGGCTTTGCATTACATTCGATTTCTTGTGAGGTGATACATAAAAGATATGTGCATATGCAAACAGCAAACGACCTCACGATGTCTACCCTTTTGTGTACAGGACTCGGTACGCATATGAGTGTACATTATAGTTGAAAAAGATCCTCTGTTGAACTGTAAAGATGTGAAAATA
>CM033791.1:1626087-1995767 GCA_019656835.1 Rhododendron ovatum
AAAACAACGTTCATGTCGAGTAATGCTCAAAACTTGAGAACCAACAGGCATGGATACAACCCACTGGCACGCATCTATCATGCGGAGCACGTAGAGCGACACTAGTATACATAGATATGCTTAATGTATGGGTCCATGTGTTTCTAGTATCTATGGTTTTACGTACTTTCGCTTGCTTAATTAGTAGTAGCTCTTCTTTTGGGATTCATATGTTTGAGGAGTTGTATCCTAGTTGGAACGCGCTCCTTTTTAGATGGGAGCGAGGTTCCAAGGAGATTCTGTCTTAGAACCAAATAGAAGGATCTTCGGATCAAAAAAAAAGAAAGAAGGATCTTGCAACTAAGCTTGATTCCCCTGCAATGAGTCCTCCCCTGTCCCGATCCCCCTGTATTTCATATTTTCATAGTCTCTCCATGAGTTTTATTATTACTAACTCATCCACCTCCTCGTGAAGGCCAGTAACCCACACCGATTATACCATGACCTTCGATGATAATCATCAATTGAAGCCGTTCGCATCTGTTATGGATCCAAAATTTAACCCGTGTAGGGCTCACTCCTGGTTTCACAAAAAATACAGAAAAATGTCCATAAATTTTACAATATTTTTTAATGGGGCCCTGTAAAAAATCATCTTCATTAGATGTCGATAAGTATTTTTTCTAGAAAATGTCCATTTCTAATCACTTTGGATATATGCCAAGGTCAGAATCAAAGGATTAGTTGGACATCAAAGCCTTCTAATTTGGATTTATTAACTTATCATACATCACTTACAACACTAGTAGAAATGTTGACCTTGCGGGCCATGTGGTGATTCGCATCACAAATACAATGGAATAGGCCTCAATTTGCCTACGCATTAAGCCTTTTAGGCATTTGTATCTGTATCAGAGAGTAGGAGAGCCAAACGCTGAGAGGATTGTGAGGCTGAGATCAAGTGTGAATGATTGTTTTACCTGGATGCATGTACCCGGTTTGTTGGTGAACCATGTGAAACTCTGTATTTGTGCTTGTGTTTGAGTGGTTTTCGATCCTTGGGGCACTACAGAAAATGAAGTAATTTGAAACAGGCGAGAATATATCGATCGGGACAGAACATGATCTCTAGACGCCCTTGATGGGGTTACTTATCAGTTATCGCTATCGCACCCTCACATGTATTCAAGTTCTTTTTCACAATTCCATAAGCTAAAGCAATATTCTTTTGGAAATTGATTTACACACTCTCTTTTTTTTTACACAAATATTCCTATATTTGTCCTTTCGCACTTGAATTTACCATACAGTCTTTGAAATAATATACTTTTCATAAATTACTGGGACTATTTAGTAAATTCACGTGTTAAAAATGACACAAAAGAGAGTTTGCGCCAAGAAGGGTAGTGGTGTAAATCAATTTCCTACTCTTTATATGTAATCCTTTTCTTTTATTTATTGGCCTTTCATATGTAAGCTTTTAGGTGTATAAATAGATGTATATATAGAGCATGAATTTAGGAGAGAGAGAGAGAGAGAGAGAGAGAGAGAGAGAGAGAGAGAGAGAGAGAGAGAGAGAAGAAGAAGAAGAAGAAGAAGAAGAAGAAGAAGAAGGCGCTAACAAAAAAAGGCTTATATTATTGTAATTTGTCACAAAAAGGTAACTCAAACAAGACAAAGTAAAACATACAAAACGAAGAGATCAAGTAACATCAAAAATTTTAACCACCAACTGGTAATCAAAACAAAATTTCCCTCGTTCTTTTCTTCTTCTTCTTCTGGCCAGATGCACGTTTTTCCCTTCCCTTGTACATTTTCGACGCCTTAGTTCAAGACCAAAGCAACAAATGACAAAATCGACGCTCCGACGAAACCAACCACTGGCAAGGCGGCGGCGGCATCGCTGATGGGTCCCGGTGCGGGAGCCGAGACCTGGGCGAGGGCCCCACCCATGGCGGCGGCGGAGATGAGGGCGGCACAAGCGATCTTCTTCATGTCCATGGTGAAATTTATTTGGAGGGCAAAAGTGAGATTTTTAATTTCACTGAAACCCGCCTTTGGAGATGAAGAAAGATGTAGCTCTCTTGCTTGATGCAGACCTGAAGGAAAATGGAAAGGGCGGTGAGGGTTTTTATAGGAAGAATTAGGGCTATTTTTGGAAGTGCGGTGGTTTTTAGGTGTGTGGTTTTGCATGGGATTCGGGTTGGCTTGTTTTTGGGTACGTAGGAATGCATGGCCCCATTAATTAGGGGTTGTGAGTAATTTATGGAGGCAGTTGTGCTAATCTGGTTGACAAGGTCAAATCTATAATTAGGAGAGCATTAAGAAATTAATCACATGATGACAAATGTTGGTCTAATCAATAATGCTTTGGTGACTATTTTTGAGTATTACATTTTGGATACCATTTGATGTGTTACCATTTTAGTGGTAGAATGTGCTGCATTTATTATGTAGTGCACTTTCTACCAATGCAACGATGACACCTCATATAATACTCAAAATGTGGTATTCGGGCTTGGTCATCATAGCATTGCTAGGAAATGAATTATGGCAACTGTGTAATTTGTCACATTATTTCTTTATCTACTCACTCTTATTCACCCATATCTACGTCCAAAAAAATTGCTCTCCTTAACCAATCCCTCATTCTTAACAAATCCCTTCTTATATATAGCATGTTCAACCCACCCTCCATATCTCTATTTATTTATTTTTTAAAGAATCAAGTTACTCAAATCCATCTTCCATATCTCTATTTATTTATTTTTTAAAGAATCAGGTTACTCAAACCCATCCTCCAAATCCTCATCCAGCTTGAAGGATGAATTTTGGTAGTATAAATATGGAGACTTTAAACTTAGAAGAGAGCAAACTTCTAAATGTCAGGCCTTGATCGCACAGTCAACATCTTGGGATTTATATAATAATTAGTGTTTACCCGTGCCTACGGCACTACACACCCCGGATGGAATTACCGGTGCCTATGACACTTGTTAGCTAATGGCTCAAATACTAAATCAATTCATTAGTGTGTAGCATATGATTCTTTTTTTAGTGATACGAAAGAGAATTACCCGTGCTTACGGCACTCCCCCAACTAAACTTTTAAGTTAGTTACAAATAATATCAATTTGCTTATGGAATCCAAATAAATACCACGTAAAAAAGTTAAAATAACACTACTCTGGATCCCCCACCACATACATTAAACCTATTTGCAGAAATGAAAGAACATATTAGAACCCAGAAATCAAAAACCTTAATGTAACTTCAATCACTAATAGTTATCAAATGCCATAAATTAACCACATAAAGAGTAAAAAAAAATTAGTTCGAACTGTGAGGAAAAAACAGGCTATCGAAAAAAGCTACAGAGAAATCGGCTTTGGTTGAAATACCTCAGTATAAGTGATACCGAAGACATAGTGTTTGCATATGCCTATGGCACTACCCATCCCGATTGAAATTGGCTCAATTTGCTGAAAATTACCCAATGGAGTTACTATTCAGAAGTTCAATTTTTGCCAAGACTTACATCAATTTCTACTCATGTAGGCACAAGCAACCTGATGATAACAGAAAAAGGAAGGGAGAAAAAAAGAGAAGAATCTAAAAACACATGGATCTGGACGTGGTACACTACTAAACTATCATTCAAAACGGAACGTCAAAATGAATCAAAATAACAAAACTCGATTATGTGTAACATTTAACAATACACACCCACCCACCCATACCAAAAAAATCACTCAAATTTCTTGAATACTCAGAACAGGCACAAAATCCACCTGAAAAAGCAGCTAAATTAAAATTTAAACATTACTTGTACCCTGGAAAGAAACAGACACCAAGAAATTCCAAAAAAAATCCCAAAGGAATGTTTCACATGACTTTCAAAAAATCGTTTATTTGTTAGACCCATTACTTTTGTTTTCACGGAGCTTTCTTGGCCTAGCTTTCACGTAGCTTTCTTCAACCAATTTCGCCGAAATAAATCAAAAATCCCAAAGGAATGTTTCTTTTTTTTTTTTGATAATCGAAAGGAATGTTCCTTGGCCTAACTTCCGATTGGATTTGTAAACCTCGGTGGGGATTCGAGGAATGATAGGAGAGGGGGGGACCCAAACGATAGGAGCTGGAATTTGTTCGTTTTATTATGTCAATGACAGAAGCTGAATAAAAAGAAGAGATGACATTTTTGTAAAATATTTGAAAAATTGTGGACACTTTCTTAAGAGAGTTGGAGATCGAGGACATATCAACCCTTGGATCAAACAAATCTGAGCCGTTGCAATAACTTATCCCCACACCCTTCTGTTTTATAATAGAGAAAATAATAGTGCATAATTACTCTTTCCGTCCCTTGGTTTGCTCGCCTTTTCTTTTTGGGCTTTTCCAAATTGGAGTAATTGCAACTTTCCCAAATTTAAGATGTCATTCTCTTTTTTGTTAATGTCACTTACATTCTCTCATAAAACAAATCATCTAATTAAGACACAAAGAGAGTGACATTAATAAAAATAGGAGTGACAAAATCACTCCCCATTTAAAACCACCAAAATCCAAAGTTTCAATTTTACCCATTTATATCACAACTAATTAAAGTTAAAACTTTGGTGTTGTAAAGGGTACTTTTGAAAATTTAAAAACTTTTCAATTCAAAGTATTCAAGTCAATAAATGGGGAGATCCCGTAACGAGCAAACAAATTGAGAGACAAATGGAGTATTACATGCGCTATTATGAGTAGACATTCTCAAAGTACGGAAATAGAGGTAATCCCACCTCTCATCTCCACATCTTTCTTCCCTTCTTCCCTGTTCACCCGACAAATGGGCCGTCAAATGTCATGTAGCAGCTGTTGGGTTGGGCTCTTAGGCCGTAGGCGGCCCTCACATGGGTTGTTGTGGAGGGCCCAGTTTTAACGCTTGACGATACAGGATCAGCATATATACAGAGGAGATTTTATGCGTATCGAACGGCGGCTTTGCGGGATTCAGAAGGAAGGAAGGTAGAGCGGCGGCGGCAATGGCGACAACGAAAGCTGTCGGAAAGCGGAGGCGTAGTATGACCGGAAGCACTAACGGGGAGCTAGAATTGTTCTACTCCCTTATCCCTGAGCAGCACGGAAGAACTATTTGCTTTCGTGCTGCTCGATCTTCTGCACTTGCGATTGATTTCTACTGTATTCCAGTTGCTGATGATGATGATTCTCCTCAACCGTCGTACGGTGCGCCACCGAAACGTATTGTCCCGTTCTATAGTAGCACTAACATATCCGGGTCGTCCAGCTTTGCCGCGGTGGATAAATCCATGTACTGCGTCGGTGGCCACAAGACGAACGGCAAGGGGGAAGAAACCTCCGCTATCTACCGTTTCGACACCACCGGTGACAATAGCGGTTCTTGGTTTCGTAACTCGTTCGACATGCGTTGCCCCAGAGTGGCCCCGAGCACCGTAGTCATGGACAGGAAGCTCTTCGTCATCGGCACTCAGGTGGTTTCTGACGGTGCTCCGTTGGTTGAAGTTTTTGATCCTTCCTCTAAATACTCTCTCATTGTAGTATCACCGCCTCCGCCTGAATCCATTCTCGAAAGCATGCTCTTTGTGACTGCAGCCCTTCCTGATAGAAACCAGATTTTGGTGGCTTGCACGCATGCGAATTTTGCTTATCTGCTTGATGTCAAGACCGGAGCTTGGGCACAGTTCAATCACAATGTCGACTTTGCTGATACCAGCGGTGAAGCAGCCGTTGTTCTGAAAACCACTATGTGTTGGTATAACGATAGGCTTCGCATGCTCGTGGCCTACGATTTGAATCTCAAAACGTGGTTTAAAACCTCTGTAAAGGACTTGAAGAGGGTCGGCAGGCGATTGAAGGATGCAAACGGAAACTATAATTTCTCTTTGTTCCCTCTGGATGAAAACCATCTCTGCTTGCTTTGGGCCGATCATGTTACTCCATGCCTCCTTCATTGTACCAAAGTTAGCGTTTCCTTATCGCACGGTAGATTTTGTGCCGCTGTTGCCTCCTCCCGATCTTATGTGCTAAGAGATAAATCGCACTTCATCGATGGCCTTCGATTTGAATCTCAAAACGTGGTTTAAAACCTTGATAAAGGACTTGAAGAGGGTCGGCAGGCGATTGAAGGACGTAAACCGAAACTATAATTTCTGTTTGTTCCCTCTGGATGAAAACCACCTCTGCTTGCTCTGGGCCGATCATGTTACTCCATGCCTCCTTCATTGTACCAAAGATAGCGTTTCCTTAACGCACGACAGATTTTGTGCTGCTGTTGCCTCCTCCCAATCTTTGTGCTGAGAGATAAATCGATGAAGAGCCTCCTCCCGATCTTATGTGCTGAGAGATAAATCGCACTTCATCGATGGCCTCCTCCTACGAGTACTTACTTTTCTCCGCTTTTGGCTTTCCTTATTCTCTAACCTTCATATAATGCCATGTATTAACTTGGCCTAACTAAGACCCATGTATCCATAATGGAATTCAACTCCAACAATCTCATTTACTAATACCAAAATATGACTACAGTGAACAGTTTTTAAGATGAAAACAGGTTTCTTGATGCAGCCTTCGCTGAAAGGCTTCCAAGACCTGTCATACGTTATTTAAGCACGCAATATATGTTTAGTTGCATTTGGAATGTGTCCACGAAGGATACCATCACATGGCCTGAAAAGTAGATTATCCATAAGGGGAAACTAATACATTTGGTACCTTCCTGGCCATACAATTTTTACCTGGAATGAAATCGAAATCGCGTGTTCGCTAGTTGTCCATCTGATTTTGTGTTGAACTTGGTTGATGCATCTTCCGTATGCAAGTTTTGGTGTGTTCTGGTTGCAGAGATGACATGTTGACAGCAGGGGAAGGGGGTACATCCAGAGAGTTTAGGGGAGAGAGGAGTTCACCGAAAATATTCCAACAAAATCTTCGCACTCCTAGTTAACTAGAAATCTGTGCCCTCCTCTTTTTACTTCTTTCTTTCGGTTCTTGATGAACTAACACACTATAATTCTAAGACCAAGCATGGATTTGCTATCCAACATGCATAGAGAATGGGCCATTGACCTTTTTTTTGTGCATCCTAGGGGAAACATCCTTTCTTTTAATGCATCAATACAGTAATCTCGTGTACAGAAGTTGTGGTTTGAGCACTTTTTTCCATTTAAAATGTCATCTAATCGTGAAATATCGGTTGCTTCACTGAATGAAAGTGGGAGTTGATCTGCTCTACTTTACCGAGTGTGCTGGCATAATCAGATGTCAGTGGCTGGCTCCTAGACCGTTGCATTATTAATTTTGGTTGAATTTGCATGTAAGATATGGGGAAGCTAATTAGTGGTTAAAGAGTTCATGTACGTCTACTGGAAAATGTTACAACCAGCAACTGTGGATCTGGTAACGGTAACAGATTGCAGAATGGCAGTTCTATAACAGATTGCAAAGGGTCAATTTTGTGGAGCAAAGGGAATATGCAGCGGCTTAATGGTTACTAGTATTGAGCATCGAGAATCCTTCAATCTGATGTTTTTGTATCTTGGTCTGCTACTCCTTTTTCGTGCGTCTTGGCTGAATTTGTGGGAACATCTTGTATATTTAGCAATCTGATGTTTTTGTACCGCAGTCATTGCTGGACATGCACGATTTCCCTATTTGTACTATTCTCTTAGCTTATACTTGGTTTATCTACTGTAGATGTGGATTTGATGAAACTGAAAACATTTCGAGCTTTGAAAATCTCATTCCCTGGATTGGTACTTCAATTGGTATTAGCGCTGTTAAGATTACACACGCATTCATCAGGTGTCATGAGGTATCGAATTAATCGCATCAGCTTGTACGTCTTTTCTCAATGACAGACAACAGTGGTCCTAGATAATTTGCCACGCTCTTATCATTGATCTTGTTTTCTTTGCTTCTTTGCTTAACGGCTAAACGTTCCTCCTGCTAAACAGTGCCACTTTTGGCTGCTAGTCAGTAGTCTTCAGGTGAATTGGTAGTGTTTTTCATCTTCCACTCTTTGTGCATTCTCACCATGCGTATATATAGCTGAATGAGAATGGAAATCTTTAATGTTTCTTTCTTTTTTGTTGCCAAAATTGTATACATCAGCGGGGTGTTAGTATGTTAGTCCATAGGAGTTCACAAACTGTTCATAACCTTGAATCCCAAGTTCCCAACAAACCCTCGTGGGGGTCGAACCTCCGCGACTACTGTGGGGAGGGTGAGAAAGCCAGCTGTGGTAGCCCGACTTCTCAATGTTACAGGGTTGGTACACCAAGTTTTTTATGATGTTCTGAGGTGAACCTTAGGTTTGATGATGTCGCAGGATGAGATTGGATTGGATTGGTTTGGAGGAAAGATTTTTGGTTTTTTCAACTCTCGCGGGCGGAAGGAATTTTTCTCTATCCTCATCAAACATCTTTTTTTAGCCTTTCTGATCAAACATCTCTCTCTCTCTCTCTCTCTCTCTCTCACTTTGTATAAACTCTTTCCTACTCCCACACCCACTTGCATTCTTGAGAAATGACGCAAGTTAACATCTTCAAGGCTTTCGTGATTGCCTTTTTCATTCCCGTCGTCTTCTCTGCTGCCACCGCCCCCGATAGCGCAATGTCTCTGGTGGTTGTTGGGTCCAGGCTTCGTGTACATAAGGCACCTGCTCCGGGACCGGATGCCTGAGCCGCCTTCTCGCTGCCGGTTTCCACCGCTGTTGTTGCTTCTGGCTCTTTTGAGGCACTGAATTCTGATTTGAGAAAGTTTGGGATATTGGAATTTGTTATGGAATGAGGCCACCCAATTACAATTTTCTTATGTCTCGGGTTTGATGGGAACTATGGAGTTGTATTGAGGTATGTGGAAGCAGTCTTCAATATATTATCGTGGAATTATGTTTGAGGTTTTGGTTGGTTTCTCTTTAAAAGTGAGATGGATGAACCCATAAAACGTAAAAATCACTCCATTTTTTTTTCTTTTTTTGAGTAACAAGGATAGAAGGAGAAGACTAGATTTGCAATCTCCATTCGCTATAGCATGTTCAGCCAATGAGCCACTCAGAGCTAGCTCACCCATTGAAGGAGCCAAACTCACTAAGGGGTCCTTTCGAAGTAACACCTACCATGAGAGAGTATTCCGTTACCCTAGTCCCACCAATATACAAGCTCGACAAATGGTGCCCATTACACAGCATCTGGTTCATAGGGACTAGTGACCGTGTGTTGTTGGGGGAGTTTCACCGTCACACCACTAGCCATCTCGGCAAGCACCTCCGGCGGTATGTAAAAATCACTTGAAACAATCGCTAATTGTAAATGCCTTTCTCCGCTTAAAAAAAATGAAGCAAATATGAAACGTTCATAGAGGTAATGACATTTTCCTAAAACCAGCGGTTATTGACAAAGAAAATTATGAAAGTACTTTTTTTCTACTCTCATTCTAGTATTCACTACTATTAACTGATGATTTGTTATCTACAATATCCATTCCAACCTCCCAAATTTGCATATACATCTGAAATAGAATAGGAATGGAAATTTAATTCCACCATCCCTTCGTAATGTTATCTATATTTGATTCTATGCCTACAAAGACATCATAGTTTACGAGGCAGCACCTTTGGACTCCTGAACGTCCAACTCATGCTCTGCTACCATAATACAAGAATCGGCTTCCAATGGTGACCCCATAACGTTTCTTTCCTTGGGTGGAGAATTCAGCATTTCTGTCGTGCACTGTACATCAGGGGATATGCCAACTTGATCTATGTCATGAAGTGCCGGCGATAAATACTTTGCTACCGTGACAAACAGAGCAGATCCATCATGGAGCTCCGTAACACTCTGCAGTCACCCCAAGAACAGAAAAAGTATGTTGAGGTACTATCAGAGTATCAGTGTTGGAAGTCCTAGAATTAACAGCTGTGGCTACAAAAGTAAGCACCATTAGGTATTGTTTGTTGCGACCAACCGGAGCCATCTTTGGGTTCCGCATTTCCTATCCTAGATGAAATAAGGATTCTAATACATTAAAATATGTATCTAAAATTGCATTCTTGCAACAAAAGCTAAAGGGAAATTTGTTGTTCTTCAAAGTGATCAGTGATCCACTCATGAGCTGTAGCGATGGCCAATGCTATCTTCAAGTTCATCGTAAGCCGGGGGTTGAGCAGTGTCATCACTTCTTTTCCTCTAGGGAAGTGGTGTTGGCATGGTTTGAGTCAAGATAATTAGCTTCTCCAAAACTAAAATGGAAGAGGCGGGAGTAAAACTGCCTGCCTAGTTCTTCAAACCATGTGCAAGCAGGAAGCGTCTTATGGACAAGGTATGAACTTTTTTGGAAGAGGTTAGTAGTACCTGAATTTTTCCTTTCCCAAAGGTTTTGTGACCAACAAGGATAGCCCGGCCATTGTCGTGTAGAGCTCCAGCCAAAATCTCACTTGCACTTGCACTTCCCTCATTCACCTGTATCAGCGCAGAGAAGTAAACAAAGAGGAACTCAACCTATAAGATCACTATACCTAGCACCTTCGTGTTTTAGCATTATAGCCACAAAGAAGAGCCTGCTCAAACAGAGACATTTTTTAGAAAAACACGGCTTTCTCCTGGACGATCTATGAAGAATACAGGATGGAAATGGCATCTATTCCAGGGAATTCACTTGACATATTGCTCCTCGAGTAAAATGGTTTCCTGGAAAAAGGGAACTTTAAGCTGAAGGTCGAAGACTTACGAGAACAACAAGCGGATCATGTGTTAAGGCATGGCCACTAGCCATATTGATAGGTGCCATATTGCCATCCCTATCAATTGTGTTGACAAGTGTCTCATTTCCATCTAGCCATATTCGGGCAACATCAAGTCCTGCTTTCACCAAGCCTCCCTGTTAAACAATTTGCAAACATTCTGAATGATAGAAAAAGACACTGATAAATTTAAGCCCGTGTATGTACCGTAGAGAATGGAGCGAGGGAAGAGAAAAGGTAAAGGAAAATATTACTCTAGAAAGTATGAAGTTAGTAAACCTAATATTCTTGTAGCTCTCCCTATCATTTTTCCCTCCGTGCACAAATCTACAAATCCATGACTCAAACATAGCATGAGCAATGTCTCCAAGTTGGCAAAGAATCAGAAAGTTACCGGATTATTCCGCAGGTCCAGTATATATGATTCTACACCCTGATCCTCCATCTCATGAACTGTGTTTTCCATATCAACGGCAGCATTCTGTCAAATAAGAATAGCAGTGGTTTTATTCAGCACCTGAAAAAATATATAAAGAATAACAAAATATAGAGATTCGGAAAAGATGGTAAGGCCAAGAGATAAATGATGTAAAACTACCTGAGAGAAAGCTAATAGCTTCACATATCCGGTCTTCAAAAGACGGCCATCTTGAGTTCTGTGAGGGATGATCGTGCTGGATATAGGGGAAAGCTTAATAATCTCCCGAGGTAGATTGACCTTCAACAAAATCCGGGATAAATAATACAGCAAATTTCAGATGTTCACAGTCACTTAATTTTATGCTGATGGCATTATCCAATCTCATTTTGATACCTCTCTAAAACCGGAATTGCTTTCTGAATCAGTACCCTGAAGAAGGAAAAACATTAGATCGTATTCGAAGCCCATAAAATAACAAATGTCTATGGGAGATGCTAAGTTCCAACAAAGGATAGTTTGATACAACATTATAAAGATGTATTGGATAAAGCAATCTTTTCTCGGATGGTATAATTACAAGGATATTGATGATAAACAAAAAAGCAATGGCCAATTTTGTGTTTCGCAATTTAAACAGGACAGTCCTTGTTGTATGTGGATCAAAACTCCAAAGCAGTGTATTCGACCACCATATTTTATGCAAACTTCATTTTCTCATGAAGTACACCTTGGATTATATGATGCAGTAGTTCTCGCCTCTCGGCCTACACCTACTTTTTCATTAGTAGTTCAAAATTTGTTGAAGTTGGGTTAGAGTAGTTAGCACCAATCATACAGGTAAACATAGGTTCTGATGTGACATTTTGGGTGGAGACAAACTTTCTTTCCCTTGTATTTGTGTGACGAGATAATTCTTTAGTTGATACCAGAATTCTAGCTTGAAGAATGTGAGCACCTGAGGCTGGGAATGTACTCAAAGGGTAATCTATTTTCTCTAAATTTCCGTCATTCTGGATCTGAGCAACCGGTAATTGTGGTTGATCTACCTACGTTAAAGTTCTTAAAACAATCCTGTTCTCCATTTATCATTGTTGGCAAATAATGCCTTTATATGGAAAGAAAGAGACATATAGAAAAGTTCAACAATTACATTGTGGAGTTTCACAGTGACACTTGTTCCAGCACGCCCTCTCAACTTCTGTGCTGCTGCTTCACTATCAATACCATCTAGACCCTCTCCTGAAATCACAACCACCACCAATGTTGGAAACAATTAGATTGAACGACATGCAGGTGAGAGAGCCAATCCTCCATTAAGCATTAGAATACCAAGTAGAGTTAAAAGAACCTGTTAAATGTGCTCTCTTGTTTTGAGATCTTGTTTTCAAATTTGGTGAAAGAAAACTGCAATGCATTTTCTTTTGAATTCTTGTTTCAAAAGAAGTGAAAGCCAAATGCATTGATTTTTCATTTTTGTCTAACATAACTAATCGCAAGTATTAACAACAATGGATTTCGAGTTTCAATACAAGTCAATATCCAGCCCCACAATTGGTATTTGGTGGGAAGTACTACAATAAATCATTGTTTCCCAACAGTTTTGATGACATCACAATGTACTGCTATTGTGAATGTTTAGTGTGGTACTATTGTCCAAGGAATGGAAAGGAAAAGAATAGGAAGGAGGAGGGGTAAAACAGATGAAGGTCATTTGAACTCTGAAGAATTTCATGTATCATGTAAATTCTTTAGTCATTAAACCTTCAATGGCACCGTCTAAAGAACCATATAACTTCATGTTTCACAAATGGCCATCAGTTATTTCAAACCAAGATTTAAGAGTACAAGGTAATAAAATCGCTCATTCACAGTAGATAAAAAAGTCGACCCCAATTGAACGGGAAACAAGGCTTAGTTTGGTTTGGTCTAGTCAAAACACCTTTAACAACCGAGAAGAAATTTATACAGATTCATGGTTGGCAAGGACGAAATGTGATTAGTACACACCATTTATCTCGACCAACTCATCCCCTTCATGTATACCTGCACGAGCAGCTGGGCTACCCTCTACACAAGACATAACAACCTGAAATATTAAGAAAGCATCTCCAGTCAATTTGACAGCTTAAGAATGTATGAAACTATAGAAAATTGACAAGATAGGCAGAGAAGAGAGGGTATTGTAATTACTGTCATGCTTTATAAAATACTTCCGGAGAATGTGCAACATAACATAGTAAAAATTTCCTCTTTCTATTTGACAGTGAACAAGTAATAGAACCACTATTTTATTTTTTCTTTTCTGAAGAGGCTAATAGAACCACTACATGTTTGAGAGAAGTAAAGTGCATATTCTTCATCCCTTTTCATACAACTGATCCATGTTAGTTGCCTTCATATTTTAGCATCAGAAACATGTACGAAGTCCCCTTTGCAATGCTTCACTTCAATCGAGTGTGAGAAGAAAGTAATCACAGGTTTCACTTACCAAATGCCCAGTTTTGGGCTCCATATTTATAAAGAGGCCGACTCCTTGCAAATTCCCATCGCTACCAATCCTAAAACTCTGATATTCCTGGTAGCCAAAACCCAATGTCAGATCATAATGGATCCATTTTGATATGGTTTTGACTCATGGGAGGAAAAACAAACTTTTGCAGCCAGAGTTATAGGGAAAGTTACAACCAACAAGATTGATGCAACTACTAAAGCAATTAAGGATGTTATTCTTCCCCTAATAGTGATACATCAGCATGAGGAAATATGTTCAATTTTATTATTCGGACAACCTCGACGTAAACATTTTTATCCGGAAAAACAATAGGAAGAAAATAGTAGACCTTCGGACTGATAATCCGAGTGAAGGGATCTCCAAGTGTGGAAAGCATTCCGCTGATCTTGTTGTATGCTGCATCTGCCGACCTGAGTGGAAACATTTCAACCATTGTTTGCTGCAGCTTTGAATCCCAATCTGCAAGAACAAGTTGAAGGAGTCAATTTTACTTCTTGGTTTGTTAACGAGAAACTGGATCATAGATGAACACAATAAATCAGGCGTTCTGAATCTTTCCAGGCTGTAGTAATTATCACATTTAAATTTCATTTTGTTTATTGGTTTGCCAAACGGGGGTTTTGAACACTTAATTACTGCTTTGACATGTTACCTTGATGATTAAAGGTGGGATCAACAAAGGTCTCTCTGATCAAGCCCCAGGCTTCCACAAGAGTTCTCTGAACTGTATTCACCTACCAATAAAACATTCCCTAATGAGCAAAACACTTACATAAACTAGTTGAACTGAACAACTTGATCAATAAGGTTCATAAACGCCAAACAAGAACATCAGGAAAGACAGATGTGTCATGACATGAGGCACCCAAAAATAGGATCTAGATTATATGGACGCATAAATGAAGAAATTAAAGACATGAACTCGAGATAAAATTAGACTTGTGTGGTTCACCCAATGTGGCTACATCACACCTTTTTTTCTGTAGGATAAAGCGGTTTGTAAAGGACAATCAGCACAAAGACTGCCTTCGGCATGACCATATGAGTTCCTAACCGCTGTACAGGTGTGTAACTTTCACCACAGCAGTGCGAATTAAACAAGAGTGCCATCACACATGGCATCTGGTCACGACGACAACTACTGCAAGCGGTTTTGAACTCGTGACAGCGTGCTAGGGAGGGATCTTCACCTACACCTTTGCACTCAACTACCACCTTGGTGGAGGCTACATCACACGATTGGTACTGCAGTTGTTTCTATGTAAAGATTCTAAGAAGCATAACTGAACTTGAGCTGACATGACCTATCATTTTTCGAAATACCAGAAGTACTATGAAATAACTCTCATCTACAGTAGTAAAGGACAAGGGTAAGAAAAGGAAATTCTGATGCAAAACAAACCAAACCAAGGATATATTTCATAAGAGACACATCATCCCAAATGGGATACAAAAAAGACTAAGCTCTCAAATATTCTTCAAATCAATATGACAAAACTTCCTAATGAGGACTCTAGACACCTATTTATAGTCTTTGGATGGTAGAAATACTGATAAAAGAAAGGATTGAAGTTCTCACCAAATAAACATAAATTGAACACAATATATATATATATATATATATATTCTAACCTCTTTTATTCATTGAAGATGAGCAATAATAATCACATTTCTTATTTTTATTCGTTTTCTCACCTAAGTCACATAATCCTCCTTTAGTAGGATCCTCTGCTCTATAAGATGATGCGCTAAAGCAATAAAGACTGTCTTTTTTGTTTTTTGATTTTTTCCCGTGAACTATTTTCAATATTGGGCTATACTTTTATACTTCTCAGATCAACGATTAATCAAAAAAACAACCAAAAGACCCAAAAATTTAGGCCCAAACGCAGTAAAGGAAGAAATACAAGTAAACAAGGCAAATACGAGTGTCCAAATGAATCACCTCACGAGCACGAGAAACAGGAAATGCAACCGTTAAGGATTCCGCAGTAGCCGGAGAGTCCCAGCAAATGCAAACAGCTGCCACCGCCGCCGCCGCCGTAAAACCGACAACTCCTCTCGCAACAGATTCAACCACTTCTTTACCACTATTTATCAAACTCGTATTGCTGCATCTGGGACTATCAATTTGCGCATCAGACTTTGTTCTGAATAACGAGTTTCGAGGAACAAACACTCTGCATTTTCTGGGTGTGTGGTGTTTGGAAGATACTGAAGTGGGTCTTGGTAGTTTTTTTGAGATTGGAGAGATGTGGGCTGGGTTGAGGTCAAATTTTGGGCGCAATGCTTCCATTTGCACCTCTGTTTCTTGGGGGAATTTTGTGTGGAGAGAGAAGGGGGAGGAATGGAGAAAATTTGGGGAGTTTTGGAGGCTTTGTTACTCTCTCAATGATTTGGAATGTGTTGGACTTCTGGAGAAAATGTTGTGGCTTGTGGGAATCTGTTTTGAGGCCCCCACTTGAATCTTCAGTTTTTTCTGGTTGTGGTGTGGGATGTGTTGCGTGTAGGTGTTTTGAGTGGAGTAACGTGGAACCTCAAATGGGAGACACGTGGAGGCAAACTAGGAGAAGCAACTAATAAACAACCACACAATTAGGCACATAATCACACAAATTCACTTACATCAAATATGGGGGCCCACACATACTGTACATCAAACATGAGTTTCATATTTGATGTAAGTGAGTTTGCGT
The DNA here is from genome assembly GCA_019656835.1 of Rhododendron ovatum. Lineage (NCBI taxonomy): Eukaryota > Viridiplantae > Streptophyta > Magnoliopsida > Ericales > Ericaceae > Rhododendron > Rhododendron ovatum. Next base: position 1,642,461 of record CM033791.1, read on the forward strand.
GATTACATATGTAAATGTGTGTAATTGTAACATACGACATGTTATGAGAAGATATTCAATGCCCCTAGTAAAGTTGAACACAAGTATGAATCACACCTTTTTTTTTTTTTTTTTAGTCGAACCACTATTGGATCCAACTGTGCAATTCAAATTTCGGGAGAGACTAGCACAACAATCCATCACCATGACCCCCCACTTAAATCATGGTTTGCCTCCAAAGGGAATCGAATCCTGTTATGTTGCAAGCGTAGGTTCGCCTTTAATTTGAGATTTTCACACTTGGAGATATATATACAAATCTAGACCATTGGGTGAGATACATCCCCAAGTGTGAAAGATGAGAATAAATTCTTTATACCGTCGGTGTAAACATTTATTTCCTCCAAATCAATTGCATTGCGATACGTGTTAAAACAGTAGTTCCAATTAATAAAATATGACGACGTGACGCAATGCAATTGATTTGGAGGAAACAAATGTTTATACCGGCAGTGTAAAGAATTTATTCTCGTGAAAGATTCCATATTTGAGAATGCTACTCCCCCCGTCCAGATTTAATAGTCCTTTTTTGGAGTTCGTGTCATTTTTCAATCGATTATATCTTCCAATTTATAATGTTTTACGTGATTTCCAAAACATTATATTATAAAATTAATCGAGATTTATCAAACAAGATCCATATTCGATATGAAATTCATTACGGATTCAAAGATAAAACCTATTTTTTAGCCGGTTAAAAGAGAACCAGAGACAATTAAATTTGGACGGAGGGAGTATTAATTATTTATAATTTATAGGGGTGATTTCGGTTCGGTATGAAATTTTCGTATATCAATTCGATTTGGTCCAAATATTTTAAGGACCGATCCTGATCAGAGTTGAGTTCGATTTGGGGTGGAATCCGCCCGATTCAGAGATTTTGAAAATTTCGGTCCAACTGAAATATAATTTTTTTATTTAATTTAAAGTGCATATATGTAAAACATATATAAAAAGTGTAAAAATATATAGTCAGTCGGTTTGATCCGGCCAAAATTTCAGGAAATCGAGACCGAACCAATTTCGGCCTGGTCGGTCCGTTCAGGCCTTACCTCGACCGAAAACTGAACCGATTCAGTTCAATCCGAAAAAAACCCGGCCTTACCCCAACCGAAAACTAAACCAATCAGTCGGTTTCTTCGGATTTTTTTGGTCCATCAATTTTTGTAACACCCCTAATCGTTAACTGCAAAGTCAGAAATTTTGCTAGGGTCTTTAAGTTTCTGATCTTTCCACCATTATGAACTGCATTTTACTGGTTATATGCATTTGGCATCGTCTTTATAGTTATACAAATGTATATGCTTTCTTTTAGTTTCCGCTCGATACCTTTTCACATAATCTATATGCTTTATTTGGTTGTGGAGGAGATGAGCATAGAGCGTGATTTAGGGCTTCTCACAGCTAATGTTCAATACTTGAGACCACATATCTCAACGTATGCTTTATTACCCGGCCTCATATTTGGACATTACCCAGCCTCAGATTTTTAGGTTTTTTTATTTGATTGGGATTGTAGGTTTGCTACTTGCAAATTTCTGAATAACGATTAGGGTTTGGGGTGGGGGATAAAAATGGGAGTTTGTGAATTTTGGGAAGGCAAAGATAAACCCAGGTCCAAGACCACCCTTCCCCAAGTCCACCAAGACTTCCTTGAGCTGTCCACCAGGAATTGGCTCAAACACATAATTATCCTTATCTAGAAATTTGAGCCAGGAATTATATATGCGTTTGAGCCAAGTCCACCAAAGGAAATCCTCAAGGAAGTCCTAGTGGACTTGGGAAGGGACGACTTGGATCATGAGCTTATCTTTGCCTTCCCAAACCCCTATTTTTATCCCCCACCCCAAACCCCCCAAACCCTAGATCGTTATTTAGAAAATTGCAAATAGCAAACCAACAATCCAATTGGGATAAAAAAATCCAAAAATGAAAAACCCAGATGTGTAGAAGGAGAAGAAGAGGAGGGTGGGTAATAAAGCATACATTCGGATGTATTAGTCGGAAGAAACCCTAAATCACACTCTATGCTCATCTCCTCCACAACTAAATAAAGCATATAGATTATGTGAAAATGTACAGAGCAGAAATGAAAAGAAAGCATATACAACTATGCATTCGTATAACTATAAAGACGATGCAGAATGCAGATAATCTGTAAAATGCTAAATTGGTTTTGATTCTTATGCTTTCAATGCATTGACAATAACAAGTAAATAACAAGAACACCTGAACGTTTTCATTCACTTCAATTTTACACAAGGACATGTTTCATTCATTTCATAAACCAACACTGTTTGAGCATGGTGTCAGGAGACAATTGTTGAGTTTGAGTGGTTATACCTACGAATTTCAAAATCAATGAAACAAAACCTCAAGTAGGAATCGGTAGTTGTGATCGCAGTGGATCTCGAGTTTGATAGCCAAATTCAAACAGCTAACGAAATGGGAAAGTGGTTTTTGTTTTTGGGTGAAAAAATGGAAAGTGGATTTGATTTCGAACAAAACGGGATTTGGGAAAGATTTGGTGTGAAAAAAGTTGAATGGATTGACAATAACAAGTAAATAACAACAAGAACACCTGGATGTTTTCATTCACTTCAATTTCACATAAGGACATGTTTCATTCATTTCATACACCAACACTGTTTGAGCCAAAATGCCAAAATCCTGGTGGACTTGGGGAAGGGAGGACTTGGACCATAGGCTTATCTTTGCTGGTTTTTAAGATTTGGCCAAAGACTGTTTGGATTTGGCTGTGGCGGTGACGGCGGCGTTGTGAAGAAGAGGTGGAACAGCCCCAACTGCCGCGGGGGCGATGAGCAACCTTGGCTACCGCTTGAGCTATGACGGCACCGTGAAGACAAAGTAGATGAGCTATGACGGCACCGTGAAGACAAAGTAGATGAGTAGGAGAAGGATCATCCAGCATCCAATGAGATATTGTGCCAATAAGACTACAAGTAATCTGCAGATCCATATCTGCTACTCCAAGACACCCTCAAGCTAGAACAAATTAAAAACCCTAGTGATTTAGTACTGTGCGCGGAGATGGAAGAGGATTGACTGCGAAGATGGAGAATTTGTATTATGAAATAAGAGAGTACAACTTGCTTGATTTTTTTGTTGATATAAAATGGCTAGACTCATCTTCAATTTATACTATTCTATGGATTGTTCTAGTCCACATGATATTTTCTACAAGATATTAACTTGATAAGTTTTAGATTCAAAGATACTTTTAAATGAGATGTGTATTTAAAGATGTTTCTAGAATAATAATAATAATAATAGGTTTTGTAAGTCTCAAGAAGCTACATATATATTTGTAAGTTGTGAGAAGCTATTACATCTTGAGCTTCTCTTATATTTGGACTATAAAACCTTGGACTTCTCTTTGGGTTTAACTACTAGATAACAAATTAACTTCTTAACAAGTAACGTAAAATCAAAAGTTATGTCACCCATCTTGTTAATGTAGGCTATTTTCCATCTATACGATCAGCCTGGTATGAGAATTATCCGACATTCTTATCCGGGTATATAACAGTAAGTAGATTACTTTTCATAAACGAACAGAGTTAGTGGGTTGGACTCCTCCCCCTTGGGTTGTGGGATTTCAAAGGAAAAATGTGGCGGCATATTCTAGCTTGGCAGTGGAGTGTTGGAAACTCCGGAATGGTTTGGAACTTGCCTTGGATTATAATTTGCAGGGCATTTATATGAAAACGGACTCTATATCGTCGGCGCACTTCATTAACAAGCAAGAGTTGGATAATCATGAGTTAAGTAACAATTTATTTGATTGCAGGGTATTGCTGGATATGCTTGAAGCTAAGGTGTACCATGCGTATCGGGAGGCCAACTGAAATGCAGATGCAATTGTGTTAAAGCTAATATTAGTAATAGAGATAATAGTCTCGTTATTCAGTCGATTCCGAACTGTATTAATTAGGTTATCCTTGATGATGTAAGGGGAGTAAAGCTATCTCCATCCTCGAATCCAACAAAAACACCTTCTAATCTTATGCCAATTAAGCCCATAGTTAGAAAAAAGTTTGGCGTTACATAAAAAGAAACCAGATTTAAAGTAGCTCCCACACCTTGATCATTTCTTATTTTCATGATATGATTTCTGTTTGGTACGTGTGTTTATTTGTGCTTGGATATTCTTCTATCTTATCTCTACAAAATGAAAAATCTTTTGATATGTGGGGTGGTGTTCGCTATGGGTCTGGATCTTCTCCTTTGCATCGGGAACCTAGTTCTAAAAGACAAGACGCCAGTGACAACGCATTGAGCGGCCCAATTGGCTGTATGGGACACTGGGTTGTCGGTTTGTTGGACTTCCCCACCTTGGGCCCATTAAGACGATCCGGGCTCAGAACCCGCCAACCTGCCTTCATGTCGGTTTTCGGTCAGTCCAAGCCGGGTTCATATCGGTTTCAGTTTTAAAGCTGGGAGAAATTTTAAGTTTCTGTTCAATCTCGGGATACTGAAATTGTGGCTGAGCCGCGCCGAAAATACTAATTAAACCGGCATGGGACCGAACCAAAACGATTACCTAAACCGAATGTTTTATAAAAAAAATAGGTGGAATTTGAGTGAAAAAAGATGACTTTTGAATTGGTGTTTGATAAAAAAAAAAACAGGTGAAACTTCTTAAATTGATTAGTTTGGCCCAGTATAAAGTTTTAATTTTTGACCCAACTAGGCCCAAGTCAGGCTGGTGTTTGATAAAAAAAAAAACTCTTAATTTGATTACTGATTAGTTTGGTCCACTGCCAAGTTTTCATTTTTGGCCATCCAGGCCCAATTCGGTCAACCCGACTTCCCGGACCGGGCCAATTCCACCAAAACCGAATTGGACCGATCTTCATCCCGATCAGGATCAGTAATGGAAATATAATTCCCGAACCGAATCGGTCTCAATTTTTTTTGCCTGGAATAGCCCGAAACCAAACCGATTACACCCCTAGGATTTTCAAGTTGAACCACATAAATTTTTTGTATTATTTTGCGATTGCTTTGTTTATTTTTGTTCTACTTTTGGATTTGGTCAAAATGGAGCATGAGTTTTTTTGGACCCCACTGAGTAACCCTAGCTCCGCTCTACAGACTCTCCTCCTCTGTGTGGGGATGAAACACGACATTGGAAGCATTATAATATTTCAATTAAGCAATTAATTTCTACCGTCGAATTTATTTAGCTTACCATGTTAAAGCTGTTTGAAGGACAAATGGCTGATACATGCTCTCAAAATTATACTTATGTATTACATATATATGTCACATATATATACACACCTACGGGCCATTTGCCAACCAGATTAATTTTTGGTGAATAAAGGGCGCGCGGTTCCACTAACACCTATAATAACACTTTATTTTTAGAGTCTCACCGAATGATTGAAGCCGTTAAATTTGTTTAAAACATGTTTTTAAGAGCTCCCATAAAAAATCAACTCATTCTGATATCGGTAAGACATTGATCGACTCATTCATTTTATCTAGTATGTTATTCAATCACATGAGCTCCCAGATGTTCAACACTTCTGCATCGATTTCGTTTCTCTTTCATCATTATTTATGTGGTATTTTTGTATTTAAAAAATTGAATATGAAAACGGATATAATAAGGATAGAGGGATATGGTGTTACTAATTATAGCCCCAAGCATATATACAATCCGAGGGATATAATATCCACCGTCTATATCAGGTATCCAGGTGACAATAAACACCGAATACAAATAGTTCATATCTATCCAGAGTATATCATATTCGTCCCTATATCCCGTTGGCAAATGGGAAGTACTCCGTATTAGCTACTACACCACACTACAGTAGTCTATGGACATAGCCTCTACTATAAAGAGGTGTATCATTTGGACATGATCAGGTGATGTAGGGCCTCTGTATGTCAGTTTGGGCCTATGGTCTTTATTCTTTTTGTCTTGAGAATGCAACAGTTGCCATAATACCCAGATTTCAAGGGCAGATGGGGTACCCTAGAGCTTATTTCCTACCACATACAAAAACAGAAGGAGAAATAATTAGACATTAATAGGCCCACCCCTAATTTTGACAATGAGACATCCCTACTGGCTTCTAGCCACTTCCTCCTCCGTTTATTTCTTCTAGTACAAATTTTGATCTTTTTCACTTCATCCTCAATCCCATTTACTACTTTTATATTTTCATTTACCAAAGTTTTTTCATATCTTATATAATTTTTTGTTTAATTTTTATTTCTTTTCTTTTTTTTGAATTATTTGTCATATGAAAACTTACTGAACATTTTGTATTAATTGTGCACAAAAACAGCAGCATTTTCATGCTATTCTATAAAAAAAAAACTTTATGGTTAGTGATTATTACACACTCTTTTTTACCATTTGCACTACTTTGTCTTGTATCATGTAGAATTACAATATTGTCTTTTCTCTAGTTCAAATTTTCATGCTTGAAAGGGTACAGCTGTAATCCACATGAATGGAAATAAAAAAAAAATGCAAATGCTAGAAAGAGATTCTAAAAATCAATTACACTTTTAAATTATTGGTGCCTATTTAGTTTAATTTGGAACAAAAGAGGCATATAGAATGCAAGAAGCAAAAAAGGTATTGGACAATACTAGTTGTAGTTTTGCTTTTCCATGATATTTAAAGGTAGTCCTGATTTTTTTTCCCCCTTCACTTTTCTTTATCAACTTTTTGGGTAAATTGCATAATTATATACTGGAGAAAAATTATTCTTCTAGGAAACTGGTGAAAGTGTTCTTTTGTCAAAGAAAAAAGTTCTCCCCTTTAGTTTTCACCAATTTTTTTTCCCTTTTTACAAAGAAGCTGTAATGATCTTGAGACCTATCAAATTGAAAGGGTCCTACATTTAATGGACATTTTCCCTTATGGCCCTCCAAAGTAGAGATGCATGTGATTGGCTAGTCAACTATTAGGCTACTATTAATGACCTATCTTCAATGCCTCAGTAACATACCAAATGGTTAGTGAATATAAAGTTTTTCTTAGAAGAAATTAGTGGTGAAAGGTATTTTTTCTTAAGCCTTTCTTTCATGCATGTTTGCTGTCTCCATTCCATCAAGGGAAATAAGTATTTAATTTTAGAATTAAAAGTAAAGTATTGTGAAAGAATGACCTATCTTTTAAAGTGAAAAACAAGTACTTGCTAAAAAATAAGAATCTTAGCGGAACGGAGCAAACTATAAGAACCATAATAATAAATTGCTCACAAATATTTCATTAAATTTAATTTTAAAAAATATAATTAAGAAAATGAAGAAGATCAAGAAAGGATTAATTGTAGTCTGTAGAAGATAAAAGCACAGATAGGCAACCTGTTGTTCTCCCTAAAGGACATATATATGGGTATAAAAAGCAAAAAACAATTATTTCGAAGATTCTTAATTTCAGTCCACATGTTTGAATTGAGTTGTCATAATCATGGATCAAATTATCGGCAACTAACCCGAAGAATTCGGATCAAGAATGAAAGTACAGATGATCTAAATCTTTTCTTTTTCTTTTGATCCTTGATCTTAACCTGATCTTCTTCTTTGTTGATAACTTGGTATCTTGCCCAATGAATCGATCGACTAATTTGCGATATCGATCCCATCGTCTACTAACGGGAATCCAATCAATAAAATAGGAGCGAAATGTCTTATAAACCAACCCAACACAAAAATTGATAGCATGCGAGTGAGAATTTATATATATGTATCTCTAATATACATATGAAACTAAGCCTTTTTTCCACTACCGACAAGTTGCAAAAATTCACAAGTTGCAAAAATGCTTTTGAATCTCAATAATACCTTGAGGGACTCACGTGAGGATGCTTGACGTGGGTTTTATTTAGGTGATTAGAATAGCTAGTTGGTTATCTCTAATCAACCATGCTACTTGCACATATATTTTTTGCACATATCTTGTACATTCATTTTTGTGGGACCCATATCGGGGTTCCATAAAATGTTCCGAACCGCTCATTTTTTTAAAAATACTTTTTGGAGGGTTCCTGTAAAAAATCAGCTCCAACGGATATCGGTAAGGGCTTTTTTAGAATTCGTAGGAAAAGACAGAATGATTCGTGCTACGATTTTTGAGAAAGCCCTTTCCGATATTCATTGGAGCTGATTTTTTACAGGAATCCTTCAAAAAGTATTTTAAAAAAAATGAGCGGTTCGAATCATTTTGTGGGATCCCGATATGGGCCACACAAAAATGTATGTGCAAGATATGTGCAAAAACATATGTGTGTACTGCAAAAAGAAAAAGAAAAGAAGCAGAAAATATCTATTCACAATGAGAAACTATACTCCTAGAACTCGGTTTTTTCTCTTTTAGGTCAATAGGACTAACAATGATGGGAAGTAAAACTCATATGAGCTTCATCGAGCTTATGTATTCGACTGAGTGTGTTAATTCACGAGCTTCATCAAGCTTATATATTCGTCTTTTTAATTCCATCGTTTGAGGGTATATAAATCTGAGTTTAAGTCAACACTAAATATGTAATTCCCATAGATGTGTATAGTTCAGAGACTCCAAACTGATGGTTAATCAAGCATACCACAAGGGTATGTGTGACTAAGTTCATTTGCATGCACAGCTATTAGGAAGTTCAAAGGTTGGTAGCCGGCCTAGTGGTCATGGCTTACTTCTAAGTAATTTGGGATAACAAAAGGTTTAAGGTTTGAATCGTGCATTGATGTTTTTTCAAATTTCGCCCTCTTGCGAAGCTCAATTGTGTTTCACTAGCTAGCTTTTGATGGGACCGTATCTTGAGTTATAATTCTTTGATCCCTTTCGCAACCAACTACAAGTCTGACGTTCCTGTAGCCGGTCATGATAATGGGAGCCCTATGCCCAATCGCCCCTTGTTCCAACCTTTTTAATAGCCAAAAAAGTATATTTATATAGGAGTATATATATGCCAAAAATTCGTATATATACAACTATGTAAAAGTATCTGAATATATAAGAAAGTGTACGCAAATGTGTACCTATTTTATTCCTATAAGAATTACGGATAAACCCTTTTGATTTGATTGGTATAAATGTCAAACACAACATCTTTTTTTTTCTCCTGAACTAATGCAGAGAGAAAAGCCTAGATATGCTCTCTCTCTCTCTCTCTCTCTCAGAGTATGCTTTCTTCACAATGAAGTTATTCAGACATATTCCTACAAAAAAGATACCCCCATGACCATTGCCTACAAATTGGAGAATCATCAAAGTTTCAGGCATTTAAAGCGATATAACTTTAGCTGAAAAGAAAATACGGATCAAAGCTGATATTATCGCACGGATAATGATCATGTGGTAAAGAGATCTCTAGGTACAGTCCAAGGGAAGATTTTTTTTTGTTTCCCCCTTCATTTTATGAAATTTATTATTTAATTCTTTTCATCTTCTTTCTGAAAGGGGTGATTATGAGTCAAGATTTTTTTTTTTGACCTTTTCAACTTTTCCTTTTCTCAATGGGGCCTCTTGTGCAATTTTGTCTCAAATCAATGCCTATAAGTCTATAACCTAAAATCTGAAAAGAACGGACCTTTTCTGTTGGTAAAATTTTCTCCCACCAAATTTATAGTTTGCACCATTTTTTTTAATAATTGAATGTCAGGACTAATTTGTGCGCACCTTGACAAATTCTGAAATCTTGAAACTAACAACCATACAAATCTCCAGTCGCCCAATTTATAGTACACCTCATGGAAGAAAATAAATGTACATGATATATAATCTATGAATCCAAAGTTTTAATTAAATCAAAATGCGCACAAAATGTAGTGTGAAAAAATTACTAGACTCCGTCCCTAAATAAGTGTCTGGCGTGCAAACCTAAGCTTACAAAAGATGCATATTTTTTGTGGAAAAAAATCGATTTTTTTTTTCACAATCGATCTAATAGAAGTCATTGCCATTTGTTAATTTGTGAAGAAAATTTGATTTTTTTTAACGAAATAAATGTAAGTTTTTAAAGGTCTAAGTTTGCGTGACGAACACTTATTTTGGAATGGATGAAGTACATATTTAAACAATAGCTTATTGGAATCTATAGCATTGATAATTCGTTTTTTTTTTTCTTTCTAGCTTTTGCATACCACTCGGATTAGTTCAAGTATACTTTTTTTTTTTATAACTCAGGTGTCTGGACCAGCTTACGCACATCTCAAATAATCATGAGGACCAATCTCACCGTCAACTATGCATACCACATACCACGCGGATTAGTTCAAGTGTACTCATTAATGGCTAGTTAATTAACAAAGGTACCAAACAATTACTATATTCGAGAACATTGGTTTGGGCCTTGGGCCATGTGTTTTTTCGAATGGTGTGCATGTTTACCTTCAAAGTGAAAAATGAAAAAAGAAAAAAAGTTCATTCACGATGGTGTGTTTGATCTGGTGAAATTCAACCAATGACAAATTAAGAACTTGAGGATGGAATTAATCTAGCTAGCAACTTTAATAGCTAGGGACGATAGCTACACCAAGAACATTTTAAAGACTATAGCTTTATTTTATCCAAATTATTTAACCGAAGGTAACCTGATGACTTTTTTTAGTGACTAAGCATAAAATTTATTCTTAGAATCTCTGTTTTACAAATGCGAAAATATTTTATTTTTATTTCAAGTAAAATACAGTCAAGTTCCAGTTGAGGAACAAAAAGTTTACTTGGAAATGGAAATCAGTAGCATTACTCCCTCTCTCTCTCTCTCTCTCTCTCTCTCATGTACTTACTGAAATTTTACTATACATGCATTGGGATGAGAAAATACAAAAACATTGGGATGGGAAAATTCATGGGTAGGTTTGAATAATGAAAAGCTAGTGATTCGAGGCAATGGGGGGGACAAAGCTGTCTCCTTTGTATCAGAATATGAATACAAGGAGATAGATATATAGAATAAATATTATGCATATAGTGTGTGTGTATATAACACATATATATAATATGCTTTGGTCTCCTTGACAAGAGCTCCATGCCAATATTGTTCTGCATATCAAACTTTATAATAATTAATGTTTAACCCAAAAAGTGTAACAAGAACATAGGGAATGAGTAGAAAAAGGAAATTAGTCTCGGGATTTTAAGTGAGAAGAAGAAAGCTGTGCTCTCAACTGTTTTGTCAGGCAGGAGAGAGAGAGAGAGAGAGAGAGAGAGAGAGAGAGAGAGAGAGAGATGTCTGCATGCAAGTGTACTATTTATATATTAGTGAGAGAAAATAGTACCAAAATCTTTTGCATACTGTTTAGGGCTGGTAGTTTCACATTGTCGCAAAAAATGTGCTTCCATTCAAGCAATGCATAACGCATTTGTATAGTTGTACATTCATTCCTTGCGTTGCATGTATGCATTAATGCATAGGGCATTGATGGTCAAATGTATATCCATGCTATACCCTCTAAATGGCCCCCGTCGTGAACTCAAAATCTTGATCTGAATCGTCCACTATGTAGGCTTTAGGGCATACAACATCTCCAAGTGAATGAATTCATTGCACTTTGCTTCATAAATGAATGGTAAGTATAATTTTACCAATAAATGACCTATTGATATTCAACCAATTTAAATTTTTTTAGGGTTGTTCTCAAGCTGAGGTCCACGAAACAAACAGTCTGGCTCACTTTTTCAAGCTTGACATCGAGGCCCATTTAATTTGAATGGGTACAGCAACATCGCACCCCCACCACACCTTAATCCTCCAGACCCCTTGAATCTCTTTCTTTTTTTAGTCTTATTCTCGGTCCACAACAATGACCTGAACATTAATCATGTAGATCTTGCACGTACAGAACAGTGTTGATGTAAAAAATCAATCCAACTGATACATGACCACCTCATTTAAAGTATATCACCTAAGTTGAGGATTATAGTAACCGTCTATTTTGTACAAAAAACGCATTATATGTTCATGTGTATGTCAGTATATGGTCCAATTAATTGATTTTGTATATGAATGTTGTTCTCTGCTAGAAGAAAATATATCTAATTATTGTGGGACCAGTATGAGGCCAAAAATTAAGAATTTGGAGGGGCCGGTATGAAGGGGAGCTCAACTCCAATTTATATCCAAGGTTTTTCCACCACGACCTGTTGTGGCCTCCCCCATGCATGTTTTGTTCTAATCTGAACTGTTCATCTTGTATGACTCGCAGACAACGCAGAGGAGTACATCCATGCAAAAAAAATCATCTTGATCGGATATTAATAGGTATATCAAAAAACAAATTTTGATTCATATAAAATAGATGGTCATAAACAATTTAGTTTCAAAATCTATGACCGTCCAATTTATAAACTAAAATTTAATTCTAGATATATTTATCGATATCGAATCAAATTGATTTTTTTATAAAGATATACTAATTTACAGACCCTACAAGATGAATAGTTCAAATTTTGGCAAAAAAAAATCCAGGTGAAACCCACAAGTGGTGGTGGAGACAACTTAACCTCGATCATGAATATACAGTGGTTTCAAGAATAACTTTACACCTTAATCACTTACCCCAAAAACAAAAACTTTACACCTTAATTACGTACAGAGTAGATGTGGTCAACCTAAGAATCATGTACAGTGGTAATTATCGATCTATGGAGTTGATTAAGGGGGTGGAGACCATGTCAACCAACTTTATTTAATTTGGAGCTTTTTATTTTTTGAGCAGACATTAAATAAAACGTTGACACCACATTAAATTGTTATAGTACAGTAGGTAATGACCTCAACTGGTCTACCATTTACTGGTCGCGTTAGAAGTTTTTTCTTCTCATCAGCTTCGTACGTACGTGTAAGAAATAATAAAAGTTAGACAAAACAAATGATTGCGTCTGTTTGAATGTAAATGAGAAACATTCAGCCTTTGTCCACTTATTATCACAAAAATTTCCTTCAAAATTTTTACCAAACAATCTCTCGGAGTTCTGAGCACGTGATCAATAGCCTTTCGAGGCCACATTTTATGTGGGTTTTATGTATTTAAAATAGTGTTATAATTCACATTACATATATAAACGAAAAAACTTCTAAGCTTTTGTATCAATGGAAATAAAGATGGCACAAGGAATCATGCAATTCGGTTTGAGATTTATTTTGTTTTGCCACATAATAGGATATTAGTATGTTAGTCAGTTAGATTACTACAAATAAGCCGACCGCTGCTCTATCAAATCGAACCCATAACCTTGTCTTTGGGACCCAAACCCAAGGGGCAAAGACCACTGAGCCAAAGCCAAAGGACTTTATTAATTTTGTAGTTTGAGATTGGTGGCCCAGCAAAAGGTAAACACATTGATTGTCACATTAAATGCTTTTGGTTCTTCTTTATTGGCCTTTTAATTTTGAACTACTGTTGTTTTGATCATCTGGTTTTATTGCTCGTACTCAGACTTCAACTGATAGTACTGGTCTGTTAAATTTATGGTAGTCTCTTGGGGGTGGTTAACAAATCTTTGTTGTAATTAAATTCAAAAACTCCCCTTGAGATTCTGTATATCGGTTGATGCCTAAATGTCATTGGAAAAGTACGGTTGATGCAGGGAAGCGTATAAGAAATTGATGATCGATGCGACAAAGACAATCACAAATAAAATAATGTAGAGAATTATCTCTGGACTCTTTTATTAATTAATATTCAACTGTGTAGCCCTAAGGCGTACAATTATTATATAGGTAGCGAACTCTAACCTAGTTGAAAATAGGAAAAATATCAAATTGGAAAAATCCAAAATTATTAAAAACTCAAAAAATAGAGAAAAAAACTAAGATTTCTCCTCAAAGAACGGACGGAAACAGAGTTTCCTACTAAAAGTTATAAGCGAAACAATTATTACCAAAAACGGCAAATTTGGGCTTTCGAAAGCCTAAATGGCCTCGAATTTGGGCATTGGGCCCACATGGGCCGTTTCGGATCGAACCCATGTGGGCCCAACGCCAAATTCCACGGTTGGATATATACAATCTTGCCACATTAGGTTTGGAATGCCTAAAGTGGTATTCCTCCTCGTTGGACCTCTTTGGGCGCTACTACATCCACGGTAAAATTAAAATATAATTTTTTCTAGAAAAAGGAAAAATATGCTCTTCTAGACTTCTATTGCAATGCCATTTTAGCATAACCATATATCTCTTTCTCTTTTGCAATCACCTTTCTAACACTTTGAACGTGATTAGCAACTGCCAAATTTATGTCAAATTTTGCATCAAGAATAGTATTGCCAAAATTAGGCAGTGAATTTGACACAAAGGTAGAGGAAATGGGGGGGGATCTTGCTGGGTGTTGGTCCCATCTGAGCCATTCATGCTCGGCAATGGATGGCTCAGATTTCATCTTGGCCGAACAAATCTCAGGTATCCAGCCGAGATAAAATCTAAACCGTTCATTATCAAGCATGCACGGCCCGAGTGTGGCCAATACCCATACTGTCCCTTGGAGAGAGTTTTGCTTTACTTGATGACAAATTTATCCAAGGGGCGGCAAGTGGATACGTACTCTCTACCGGCCACTCATTAATTCCTTCTTCTTCTCACTCAAAATGTATTTCTTTTGTGATAGGTATGGATGAATTGGATCAATTTACGCATTCTTCCACTAGTCCCTAAAAGGCTATTCAACAATACTTTACAAAGAACGAATTCATGATTTTGATTTCCACTGAGGCGCGGCGTCTACAATTAGGGCATGTAAACTTCTATAATCTATTAATTATCCCACTTTGATCGGAGCAATAAATAGTGCATTTTTGCGAGAAAACTGCAAAATAAGTGAAGAAAATGTTAAACCGTTTCTTTTTCTTTTTAAAAAAAATAATGCCGGCCGTTTGACCGATGAATTTGCGTACATTTCAAACTAATTCTTATAATTCTCACAATAATACAGTTGCAGATTGTACTCAAACAATCCCACTTTGTCAATGTCCTTGTGGGGCTCACTTCGGGGAGTTGAATTTTGTTCACCCTCCACTTCAGAGGGTGAACATTATCTTAATTTCTATTGGTTTTGAAATGATGTGAATTTCACCACAAAATGATGTCATGCTTACCAAAAAATGTAATACATAGGTGAGATCTATATCATTTCAATCAATAAAATTGAGAATAATGTTCACTCTCTTGTTAGAAGGATGAACAAAATTACATTCTCCTTCGGGAGGTCACACAAATGACTCAGAGCCATTTTTAGCTTTAAAATAATTTTCAATCAAGTCCTCAATTACGAATGAAAAACCAAATAATTGGATCGAACACTTAAAATTATCGAATTGAACTGAATTTTTACAGAGATACTCGAAAAGGTATCCATAGTTTTACAAGCTTTGTCGGTAGTTCTACGGGTGTACAAAGATGTTGAGAGCTAACAAAAATAGTAAAGCGCAAGCGGGTGTGGATGCGGATGCGGGCATGGTTATGAGTGTGCGAGCGCAAGCACGAACATGAAAACATTTCTCAAAAAAGTGTAAAACAACTAGTAAATTTATGAGTGTGATGATTAAAAGCACAAACTAACACAGAGTGATAATTGAGAATGAAAGCATAAGCCATTTTGATGGATTATGAGAGGGGGAAAAGAGTCAAAGACAGCTATTGACATGTCATTTCAAATCCACAGTTAATCCCGTCAGAAGAAGATAGTAAAGAACAAGTACTGTAGAAGCATCATCAGTCCATCCCATGTTTCAAACCACCACAAAGAGCTGTGCTCGGTCTCTACACTTCACTGCTGCAGTTTCAGCCTCATGACTCCCCTGACTTTTGATCTCTCTCTCTCTCTCCAGCCATACAAGCTGCCAACATGATCCATAATTCCAAACCAGATAAAAGAATGTATTTGTCAGAAAAATAAATTTTTTTTTTGTGAAAAGTCTTTAAAATTTAGTAGTAGCAAAAAGTTTAAACTTGTTTCCACAAGAACGCATTTTAGTAAAATAAATTTTATTTTATTTTTTAAATTTTACAATTGGTTTCTTTTTTTCTCCCGACTCTTGTGGATAAGTGTATGAAAACATTTGTTGCAAAATTATCAAAAGTTTCTATAAGGAAAATCATTTATGAAAATAATCCAATACTATAATAAGGTAAGGCCAAACCTAGCCTGATATTGGTCGGATCAATAATATTTAAGTCTGTTTAGGCCCCGTTCCGCAACGCGAAATAAGAACTTATTTTTTAAAAAAGATAATTTCAAATTCAAAAATGATAAGTTTATTAAAATCTAAAAATATGCAATAACATCTCATGAATAATATTAATAAACATCCGCGAATATCAATATATATATTTTTTATATCGATGCACCTAACGAAATAAAATCAAACCAAATCAAACCGAGTTTTACGTCCTAATTACTTGAGATCAGTTACATGAATCCGTTTGTTGTATTGTACACTGATACTCCAAAATAATAATATTGCTCGGACCCATCATTCGAAATCATATTTTCTATATCGGTCTTGCTATTGTCAGCCCAATAAGCACACTAGAAGACAAAAAAAATATGTATTTTTGTGTACTTTTTATACTTTTTAATACACATTCACACACTTATTATTGTCAGTCAATTATGTTGATTTTAGAATTTTCCATTCTATATATACAAAATATATATATATATATATATATATATATATATATATATATCGGGGCGGTTCCGGGGACACCTAAAAAAACACCTAAAAAAACACCCCATAGCTCCCAATCAAATTTTGATGATCCGAGCCGCTCAATGTGATCAGAACGTGATTTTAAGGGTACCCGCAAGAAATTAGCAAAAAAAATGACCGGGAAGGGCTTGATCCGAACAGTTTCGAACGGTTTTTTATTGAATGATTCAAATAAAAACTGCTTAAATCAAACATTTCTTAGTCATTTTTTTTGCTAATTTCTCGCGGGCACCCTTAAAATCACATTCTGCACACATTGAACAGTTCGGATCATAAAAATTTGATCTGGAACTATGAGAATGAGATTATGGGTGTTTTTTTGGGTGTTTTTTTAGGGTGTCCATTGAACCATTCCGTATATATATATATATATATATATATATCTCTCTCTCTCTCTCTCTCTCTCTCTCTCTCTCTCTCTCTCTCTCTCTCTCTCTCTCTCTCTCTCTCTCTCTCTCTCTCTCTCTCTCTCTCTCTCTCTCTCTCTCTCTGAGCTAGCTAATCATTTGCTTTGAATTTTGCAAACAAAATGGTGAATCTGAAATGGGTATATGTTCGATCCATCAAACAGACACATCCATCCATCCATCCACTAACCAAAGCAAAAGGGGGGCATCATATGCACCCTTTCAGAAAAGCTGATCCTAATTTGCAGAGTGAAAAGCCTATACCGATCCCATCCCACAACTACACATTTTGGAACAACCTAGCTAGCTACATACGTTCTCACTACATGTATGTTGTGTGTGGCTTTTGCCAAGAGAGAGAATCCTCATCAGCCTCAATAGATTTTGAGCCCTATTGTATTTGTACCTCAAAATGTACTCGTACTACTACTATTCTATTTTGACCAGGCAACCTTTTCAATCCAGATTGCATCAAGCTGTTTATTATATAGCCTCTCATCTACTTTTACTATGTCTACGTGATTGTGTTTCCATTTACCCTTTATGGATATTCTACTCTCGCAAAGAGCCTAACACGTACAGCTAGCTAGGTTAAGATATAATTGAGCATGCCATAATATTGTTAGGACTAATCGAGGGTTTTTCTGTGTGCTAAACCAAACCAATTTCTTTAGCACGATCACCAATCCGTCGTACAAGTCATCACATAGTTTTACAAATGGTAACGATAACAGTATTTTCCTCCTCTCCTGATACCTACTCGCATCCTTTTTTTAAGCCTTTCTTTTCTTCATCGCAAGTTAATCTCATGCAAGGATGAGGCAAGGAAATGAATTTCGAGGGGAGCCAAGAATAGTTATCGATAAAAATATTATTACGATAAATATCTTATACTGTAACTGCAATTTTGAAATTATTATGTGACTTAAGAAGAGTGATTCAACATTCTCGGAGGACTAATTACAGAATACAAAGAGAATAAAGAAATATTAAACTTTTTTTTTTTGAAACAGCAAAAATAAGATTTATTACCTCATAACACAAAGTACAGAGATAATAAAGTATTGGATACACCAACCTGATCATCCAAAGACCCTCTTTTCCAAACCACAGGGAGGAATTGATTTAGGGCCCAACATGCTGAGCCCAAATCAGAATGAAAAAACCCTAAAACCCCTTAAGAGTTGGTAAGAAACCAACACAGCCCAAACAAAAGAAATACTCCGTATTAAACTTATAAGGGGCCATTTCATTTATATCATGGGATACTTATCAAAACTTTCTGTCGATCAAATTTTTTTGTTATCAAAACCTCTAGGACTACTCTAGTGATTATCAAAAAGTTGAGGGGTAATTAACAATCTAAAAAACCCTTTCGTATCCTCTATGAAAGTTGTAGGAAAATCATATTAATAATTTGAAAACACCCATGGGAATTGACAACTTTACTTTTCAGTTATGTTTGGAGATGCTCATAATGGAAATGCTTTTCACTTTACAAAGCATATTTTAGTTGTCTGAGTAATAGGTTTTCCCAATGTCGTTATCCACAAAGAAAATCATGCTCAGATGTTTCATTCAATACCGGACCACTTTGCCCCCAACATGGCATTAATTTAAGGGCTTGTGTCTCCCATTTCCATTGCCTATATTGCCTTGTTTCTTAAATCCTAGATGGGCACCAATGGCTTTGTACCGATGGAATTTTCTATTCATAATTACAAGAATCAAATAGTAATATAATAGATGTCAACTGGGATTTGTTATGAAAAATTTCTACAAGGGGGGAAAAAAAAAGATGATGGAAACATATCTTCAATTATGAAGAAAAATGACCCAGCTTCAAATCTGCAGTTGCTTCTCATAGTCTATTTTAGCAAATCAATGATCTATCAAGAATCCCGAATTTTAACAAATAGTGGTCTCGAAAAGAGCCTGCTCGTTTCGGTAAGAGTATTTCAAGTTTTCAACAAATTCAAACCATTAAAACAATTTTTGACAGTCGAGATCATGAATTTCTGACAGTAGAGATCAATTAGAAATATCTCTTCAGTCTAAGCCTAGACGGCAGAGAGGTCGGATTCGAAGAAATATCCCCCCATATTTTCTTTTCCATTGAGAAAACCCCTCCAGAAAATCTTTATTCAAACAAAGCCTAACGGGAAAGTAAAGAAAAAGGACAGTCTTTTATTATGTGCTGAAAGCAAACTGAATTTTCTGAAACATTCATTAGTTAGGATGAACTTCTTTTCTGGATTCTACATTGCAAAGGAAAGACCACAAAGACAGAGAAAGGTGGCTCTCACAAGTATATTCATGCTTAAACTAGTCCTACTTTGAAAATCATAGGTACATAATAATCAGAATTGCTTTGAACCCATAAAAAATACCCAGAAAAGTACTCAGAAAAATGAAGCACGCGACGTGAACCAAATTATTTCGGAGTGGCTCGTAAGTCGTACCGCACCAAAGTTGGATCTAACTCCCATACACTTCGTTTCTGGTTCTTTTCTGGGTATTTTTCTGAGCAATTTATAGGATTTTTGGTTTATAATTAATTCTCCTCATCCCATAGCTCTTGAAGTAAGTCATGAATATATTATCTAAAATACCCATATCTCCTCTTTATGACTGCATTGATTCATCATCATCTTGTTCAACTTCTGATGCTGGTTCATCCTCTTCCTCAAAACCTTCAATCCCATAAGCTGCATGGCCATGCCCAAAAGCCCTAATGTGGTCTTTTAGGGACCTTTTGTGCTTAAAATCAGACCCACAAATGCAGTACCAAAGTTTCCCACAATTCTTCTCGTGGGTTCTCCAATCCCCCCTCACTGCAAATGCCTTTCCACATTTTCTACACATGAATGGCTTGATTCCATGCTTCCTCTTGTAGTGAGTTTGAAGGGTTCTGAAATCTTTAAGCGGTTTTGATCTTGGGTGATCAATATTGTTCCTGTCGATAAAAAAATGTGAGATACAGAAATTTGTGTCTTACAATTTACTGCATTAACCCATCTTGAGAATGTAAACAATAGTACTACGTCTCTCTCTAATAGGCCAAGTGGCCCGAGTCTTTAGATGAGTTGACAGTTAACAATCTGATATGGGTTGGCATCAAAGTAGACAATAGATTTTGCGTTTAAACCTCACTGCCTATAGCCTACCTAATGGCTAACATATTTGCACATATACAATCAGCTTATGGAGGAGAATGTGGCTACGATGCTACTATGCTACAATTGTCAATGATGTGAATAAAAAAATTTCATCCCTCCAAAACATCTTTTAGTTTTGAGATGAGCTTGTAGTTGACAAAGTAGTAACCAAAGAGGAAAACCAAACCTTAACTACTTTCTAAAGATCATAAATAAAGAGCATGTTGCAATTAAATTTGAGTAAGCCAGGTTAAGAAGTTGTTTTGAAAACAGTTTTGCAGAATTTGCTTGAATGACTGGTTTCAAAGCTTGTCATTTTGATTTTTTTTGTTTGACAAAATATGGAAATGATTTTGAAATTAATAATGCTAAACTGATTAAAGACTAATACACACCTGCACCCTGGTGCACAACAATAGCAAGGAAGCCTGAGCATGCCTGTTGGTTGAGTTCCCCTTAAGGATTCTGGCCCTTTCCTATACTGTGATCCATGCCCCCACATATGCATCTACAAAAAAGAATATAGTAACACCCATTTTCAAAAAGATAAACAAAACACAGTAGTATAACTATAAGCACCAATATTCAGATTTGAAGTCCTTTTCAAAAAAAAAAAAAAAAGATTTAGAGAGTTGAAGAAATGTATAGAAACTACCAGAAATTACATTTTTCTTAACATTTTAATTAATTACACACATCCAAGATGTAGGAAATTAATATACAAGAAACCCACACACTAAACTTAAAGCAATAAGAATATATTTGTTGGATATTAAAGAATCAAAAAGGAAGGGTTTTTTACCCTCTGATTTGGCTTCTAATAAGAGACATTGTAGTACTCCTTTTTGTCTGTATATTCAAGGTGAAATGAGGGGTAAAAAAAAGGAGGTACACTACTAAAGAAAGGAAGGGAGCTAGTTTGGTTATAAGATTTTTGGTGCCAGAACTTTTTCTTTCCTGGAGTAACAGTTTCTCCAGTTGGAAAAAGCTTACAAGAAAGTGGATTTGATTCAGAGAAGGTGAGAATAACCATTGAGTTATCTACTTCTCTTTGCTCTACACCTGTTTTTTGGGTAACTTGGTTGAATTTTACTTTAGGATTTTCTAGGTCATGATATATGCACATAGAAAAAATACACGTAGCTATTTCTGAATTCAAAAGAGAGTACGGCCAATGAAATAGTTTTTTAGATAGAAAACAAAAGCGTGTTGTATTACGAAATATTTTTTTTAAAAAAAATTAAAAATTAAGATGCGCATAAATTAATTTGGACATTATAAAAACAAATTCCAAGTTGAGTTTTGGAGATAGATTCTTTGAGAATGTATATATATGGGACAGATGGGGTGAAAGAAATCTGATGTATGGGCTTTTCAAGTCAGTCTCAATTTGTTCCTCTGGATGGAAGAAAATCTGAGCACAGATTTCAAGTCTATTGGAGTAGTAAAAGCTAGCATAAGGAACATTGCTTGTATTGTTCAATCACAATAAATGAAGGGTTCTGACTTGAGGCTCTCAGTTGGATCTGATTGACAAATCTATTCACAATCCCAAAACCCCGTATACCATGCAAGAAATATTAAAAAATTGGAAGCTCAAGAATATCGAAAAAGTTGTTTTGTTTCAGAGAGTACAAGAACAAAAATGCCCATACTAATTCACTTTCTTTCTTAATTACATATACAAATAGGATAGTATCTACAAAGGTCTCGTTAACTAAGAGAAATAAATATTTATTTTTTAAATTAAAAGTGATTTTATTTTGTAAAATAAAAAATAAGTATTTAAAAAATAAAGACTTTGGACGGATAGGAATCAAACCAATAAAATGCTTTGCGGAGCAGAATGAAGTACTCATGCGATCAAATTCAAAAAAAAAATATTTCCAAGTAACCAATCATGAGGAGAAAAATAAAAAGACTGAGATCAAGCCATGTAAGAACTTCAACAGAATGGAAAAAGAACATTTAAGTTGTACTTTAAAGATTGCAAGTAAATTAGGCATTTTGGCTCATGGTTCCACGGTGTAAAATGAAAAAAATTTATTTATTTGAGAGATCAAAATAATTCTGGAGGCAAAATAATTCATGACTTTCCTCATAAATAAAGAAGTGGAAGAAAAAAAATTCAATTTTGAGAAGGGACAAGATGGTAAAGAAAGGATTCAAATTTAGGCAACCTCCTCAGCCCTCAGGACCTCATGGTTTATGTGATTTAAAAAAAAAAAACCAGAAAAAACAGAAAAAAAAAAAAGATTTCCACAACAACAATAAAAAAATAACTAAAATAATTACCTGCATGTTGTTGTATCTATTGAAGGTCTTGAAGCAAATAGGACAAGAGAACTGTGTAGGACCAATGAGAATCTGAGAAGGAGTAGGGATCCAATACTGCCCTTTGTTGAGTCTGTTCATAGGGTACCCATTGAAATCCTCACTCTCTCTCTCTCCTCCAACACCTTTACTAACGACTCCATGATCATGATCAGTAGTAGTAGAATTAGGAGAAGAAGAAACCATGGAATAATTAGCCAGATCAGCAGAACTAGGGTTTGGGAGCCCTATGTGCAGTGCCACAGTGACACTTAAATCCTCATCTTCATCATAATAACAAGAAGAGGAGGGTTCTTGTTTTCTCTCATCTGCTTTCGATGGGCTCAAGCTTAGGAGGGGGAGGGCTTCTCTGAGAGGAGGGGAAGGAGGTGGGGTGTGCTGGTGAATATTTGGGTTGTTGGGATTGAAAAAGTGATGTGAGCAGAAGTTGTGGGTGGTGGTGTAAGGAGGAGGAGGAGGGGGGTTTGAAGGAAGAAGTGAAGAAGAGAAGTGGTGGTTGTGGTGGAGGGAGTTGAATTTGAACCATTGGGAGTAGAGATTTGAGGAGTAAGGGTCAGTCATGGTGGGAAAAAAGGTGTGGGAGAGGGAGAAAGGGTTGGTTGGATTGGCTTTGCTTTTATAGAAGAGAGAGAGAGAGAGAGAGAGTAGAAGATGACTGAAGGGGGTGGATGGATGGAGGAAGGGAGTGGTGTGGAGAGAGTGGAGACTAATGGCACTCATGACCAAATTAATAAAAAAAGAAAGTAATAAAGGAATTGGGTAGAAAGATAAAAGTCCACCCATGGTGAATTGAAGAAGAATCCACAATCTGATTTGGATAAATAAATGGACATAAATTAAACAAAAATAATTAATCATGTAAAATGAAGAATCTGGCCCGTTCTTTTGAACTTAATTTAAATTTAAAAATTGCCTTTATTTGAATTTTTTTATATTTATTAGTTTTGTGTCAAATTTTTCTAGATTATTAATTTGTCTTGACGAGAGAAATCGAAAAGGTAATTTTTTTTTTACTTTTACCTAAATGTTTTAAGAAATAATCACTTTTTAGCTTAAAAAAAGTCATTTTTTAGATTTGATCTTCACTTTTTAGCCATTGAACAGAGCTTAGCAGAGGGGGACTGACTAAAATACTTATGCGTATCTTACTTGGATTTGATCCATCGTACATTTGTTTGAAGACAAATGAGTACCTACAAGATATTTGTCGGTATCTGGCCGGTTAATGTAATCAATTCATACGGTTAAAGTTCTCATCAAATAAATGAACAGCATCAATCATTAATGTAGTGCACCAGCACGCAAGAGCTTACAAAAGTGTGATTTTCTTGAACCGAGACGAGAAGCCAGAAAACGGATATGTCAAGATCTAGTAACCCAAATTGCCCTGTGCTATTGTGCATATATTCTCATCTAAAAGTGAGTTTTTGTAAGAGCACCTTGAACAAAAAGTATCAACTTGATTTCTCTAACACCAAAAAAAATACTAGGATATATAGGTTGTTTTTTTATTTGAAGTGAAGCCCATTTTAATTAAAATAGAAAAAGGTAGAAAATAGTGGAATAAATATTATTGGAGCGGTCGCTAATGGAATTACTACTAGTAGTAAGCAGTTCCTTTGGAATGCGGGCGGGAGGAAACCTGTCGGTTTGGCCCATGTTTTAGCAGATCACAAAACTGTCACTGTCCCCTTCCCACCTTCCATGAATTACATACACACATTACACATTCTCTCTCTCTCTCTCTCTCTCTCTCTCTCTCTCTCTCTCTCTCTCTCTCTATTTGCCAAATTATTGGATCCTCAATTTTGTATTAACAGTATTGCAACATTATTGGTGTAATAGGCTCTCTAGTTAATTGCGTGAATCAAATGAAGATTCTACCATTATTGGTGTTTGGAAGCCATTAGTGCGAATTGCATTCTCAAAATTATATTTTAGAGACGCAATAAGATAATCAGTTCGGAAGGAATTTTTGTATTTTGATTTTCTCCTACGGACGGAAAAACCTAACTAGCCTTAAATTTCTATTTATCATTTATAGTGCAATAAATTATCCAAGGCAATATGATAAAAAAATCGATTTATAATCTATTTCGAGGATTATTCTTCCAAGCGTACACTACCTTTTTCAATTACACACACCACTTTCTCCGCTGCACCGCAGCACGCAGCTACATGGAATTTTTTTTTTTTATCGGCAAAAATGCATAAAAGGCATGCAGCTACATGATGAATCTACTTTACATTTACCTGGTAGTGAAAACTGCCTGCATCAGAAAGGTGTAAAAAGACAATAATACCCATGTAACAAAAGGTGCACATTTCCATGTATAATATTCACAAAAAAATAAGGGGTAGATTAATTCGTTTCATTTTAGATGTGACAAGCTCGTTTCATGCCAACTTTTACGTTGAACCATAGGTCTCATTTTTTTTAGGAGTCTTAAGATGGTAAGGGTATGTTTGGCCTACATATCATTGCTTGTGGCATTAACTCAGTATTCCGCTAAATGAACTGAATAATTGAGATCAATTTCATTGTCCACCAGAAATGACCCATTTATGATTGGCTTGACGCAGGTAATAATAGCAAATTGCTGAGAGTCAAACCTCAACCTTGTTTAGAGTATGGTTGTTGGTAAGCAATTAAAAGAATTATGACACAAACCTTATGTCGGTGCCCATATTGTCCTGTTTTTTTACAACGTTTTTGGTGTGGCTGTGTAAAAGAAGTTGGGGTAAATTTTCTTGTTGGAATTAAGCTGCCCATAGAAAAGGCCTAGAATTGAGTTGTTGGGATCGATACAAGTCACATTCAAATAAGTTCGGAGGTTCATAAACTGAACAATGAACCGGCCTGCTGCAAAAAAAATGTTGGGTTTCTGAAGCCTGATTCGACTTTGGATTATCATTTCGCTAACTATTGTGGGTTCTACCAACGCTTGGGGTCAGCATTCTCCAAATTTAGGGGGTGGGGGTGGTAATGATGATATAAATCTTAGGTTATATTTACTTCTTGTACCTACGCAACCGATGTAGTCTTTCACAATATTCATTTGCAAATCTGTGTGGCCTTTTTTGCCATTCGTAGTATTTATTATTCTTTGCAAATTAAGTGTGTTGTGACTTTTGGTTTGACCGGTGCCTCAAGAAAAAATAAATAGATAAGAAAAACTATTCGGTGGTCTTGGGGTACCGCCATGTGATGCCTCAATACCCTTATCAACCACGCATTTCTGTTGTGTCCAATGCCAAGTGTACCGATAGGGTTGCACAATGGTGGTCACTTGATAATTAGCTAGGGTCCTAAAAAAGCATTTGGTTAGGATTTCAACTTCTATCTGGTTCATTAATGGATTTGTGTAGTTAGCCAGTTTATACGGAGAGTTTGCTCCGGCTTTATTCAGAATCTCTGCTAATGAACGGTAAAATTTGTACTCCTAATTGATGAATTTAGACCGATCGAATACCGAATTATAGAAGAAAGTAGTACTTCGCAAGGCTTCTCTCTCCGTACATATAAATATACACGTATATACGTACGTATTGTGTGTGCATGTCTTTGCATGACTTCCAATGAGCGTTGGAAATAATTAAGTGACATTGTCAGTGAGGAAATCCGACATACAAGCACATTTTCAGCACATGGGGAACACAGAGGGGGAAAGCACAATGTACACAAGGATGTGTGCAAATGTTTGTTACTAATTAAAATACACATCGCGAATAGGCTTGTAGCCCAATGACCCTTCCTCATCTCTTCCACATGAAAAGTGAGGATTCGATTTTTGTCATGAACGTGAGTGCTTGATGTGGTGGTTGATGCTCTTTGAACTTGCCCCACCCGTATGCCATTTAGCAATACCCCTCCTCCATCCCCTAATTAGGAGTAGGCTAAACATTTATTGAATGGAGAAAAAAAAAACGTTAATTTTTAACAGATAGATCAGGTGGTGACCACCGAGGTGGTAGCCCAGTTGGTGAGGCTCATTACCTCCCTTAACGCAGGCAGGAGTTTGAGTCCCGGTAGGTACTCGAACCTTGTCTGCAGACCAAAAGGGGGGAGTTTTCAGCAGTTGTGCACTAAAGTGGTGCCATGGTGACATCCCTGATCACGCCCAAGGGGAATTGCTGCGTTGGTCGCTCCCTCTCACCCTTTTAGTAAAAAAAAACAGGTGGTGATTGTAGACCCGAGTATTATGTGGAAATCTTTAACAAAAAGAAACATTTGAACAAATGTTCAAAATCTAATATGAGTAATCAACAAGATCAAGAATCCATCCCAAGAAAAGAGCCTTGGGTTGACAAAAGCTGCCCCATTAATGCCCCTCTTTTTCTTTTGTGTTTTCAAGATTGCACGAATGTGTGTTTTGTGTTGCAAGATTAACAAAAAAAATTACCCAAAAAAATTTTTTTTTGATACACACAACTTTGAGTTTTGTTACCAACTCCTTCGTAATATATGGAGAACAAAAATAGATTGAAGCGAGAGAAGAGTCTCACTTCGAGAGGGAAAGACCTCCGATTAGTTCAAATTGAGGAGAACCGGATCTCTACTTCAAAATATAAGACTTTTTATCAATATTCAACTAGCTCCCCTTTTATTTATAAGCCATGTTGTTTCATTATATACAAGAACA
Organism: Rhododendron ovatum; assembly: GCA_019656835.1. Taxonomy (NCBI): domain Eukaryota; kingdom Viridiplantae; phylum Streptophyta; class Magnoliopsida; order Ericales; family Ericaceae; genus Rhododendron; species Rhododendron ovatum. Next base: position 1,669,741 of record CM033791.1, read on the forward strand.
GAATAACAACTATACCTAAAATTAAAGAAGGATAAACCCACTAACTAATTATTACTGTAGTAAATTATAAAACAAAATCAAAAATTAAAATCGTAACAAGTTTCCGATGTATTATTAAATTTCCAAAACATGTACATCTACTCTAAAAATTAACCATGAGCTTAAAGTTCATGTTGCTGCCGCTAGAGGTCTCAAAAAAAATTTTGGATTTTTAGGGACCCACATACTTTTTTTTTATTCTTTATAATAGTACAACAAAATGAATCTATTTTTTATTTTTGCTTTAAACCTGAAAAAACTTTTCGGGCTAGCTCTGTCTAGGTCTATGGATTCCTACGATTAGAGAACCTTCAATAGTGGGCTATACCTTCAGCTAAAGCTTTACTCTGACTTGAGGGTCAGTTAATAGTCGCTCATTTCATCAGTCAAATTTGGTGAAGAAGTCAATTACTCCGAACAACTCTCTCAAAAAATGAGAACGTGAAAAACAACTAGAGTGCCCTGATTTCACTTCGAAAAAACAATGCATGAGAATGTGAGAATGATTTTGTTCACCTCCTCCGAGTAGGGTGAGAATATGAGAAATTGATAGCACCTGCGAGGTTTCAAACTTACGACTTTCGGGAGAACAAACTCTAGAGTCGCAGATCTTGACTGTCAGGCTTGTGACGTTAGTCACGTAATATGTTTATCCTTACCGTACCCGCATTTTAGGCATGCCACGTAACAATGTTTTTTCTTCCTAGTTCTCATTCCGTGTTACCCCTGGAGTTGAAAGTTAAGCGTTCTTTGCTGCTGAAATCGTTGGTGCTTTCAACATGACCATTTTTTTTTTAAGGGTTTGGGCCCATCTTGATGTTGGAGGGCAAAGAGGTATCTGACTGATCGAATATTGTATACGAATGCAGTAATGCACCAGCTAGCTATCCCCACAGAGTACCATGACAGGGATGAAACATTGGAATGATAGGGAGTCACTGTTCGCATAAAGACTTGACATCACCAAGTTTGTCTTCTTCTGTCTTAAATGCATAATAGCATCTCCACTCCTTATTCAGATTTTTATCCAAATTTGAGTAAAAATTTGAATAAAAACTTGATTTCGTATGAAGTCTTCTACTCCTGAACTCATATTTTACTCAAATCGCATCCATTCACCACCTATCGCCACCGCCGCTCCACCAAATTCCAGTCGCCTCCGAGCATGGAGCACCTCATCTCTCTCTCTCTCTCTCTCTCTCTCTCTCTCTCTCTCTCTCTCTCTCTCTCTCTCTCTCTCTCTCTCTCTCTCTCTCTCTCTCTCTCTCTCTCTCTCTCTCTCTCTCTCTCTCTCTCTCTCTCTCTCTCCACGGCTTCAAATAAACCCAAAACCCTATATCAGTCTTGTTGCCCAGAACCCAGGTCTGCCAGAACCCAAAATGACCACCACCACCAATGCCAGCCACCACCACCTATGGCGACCACCGTCACAACCACCACCACTAGCAACCCCCATCTGCTACCAATAGCAACCACCCTGAAAATTCGGTGAAGGATATTTGGTGAAAATTTTGAGTATAAACCAAATTTGATATTGGTTTGGATAAGAAGTAGAGGAGAATTTTGGGGGGTCTTTTTTACTCAAATTTGAATTTGAGTTAAGGAGTGAAGATGCTCCAACAACCCCTCTCTAGTCTTTTGTAGATTTATGGAAGGAATTGTAAGTTAAAATGGTGCAGGTAATTGTGTTTTAACCTTTTTCTTTATAGTACTCCGTAATTCTCTACACAAAATTTTACCCAAGATGCGGCCTAAGCAAACTAAATTCGCATTTCGGCAATACAAGTTGGAGAAATGTACATTTCATTATGCTCGACGATCCTTAAATACAGTGATTTCGGCAATCCAGAGTCTACGATACAATAAATAAGGACCAAACTGAAAATATCCTAAGTATCAAGTGTCAAAGATTAAATTGTAATTTTCACCACCAGATATGCAGTAATGGATTCCTCAAACCGGAGAAGGGTTTCCTATATAATAACAATGCCATTCCCATTTGATAACAAAAGAAAACCTAGGGTTACAACACCATTAAAACCGTTACAGCTTCTACTCTCACCACCACACTTAAAGGTCATAATTAAATTCGAAAGAACAAAGCAAACATAGAGTCTCCAATCTCCATATACATCAGATCTCTAGTTTATGCATTAGGTCAAAACAACCTGTCCCCATCTTAACCGGCAAGCCAAGGCAGATCCTAGACGACGGGGTCTCCAAATCGTCCGTCAACCCGTGAGACGCTGCTTCGACGATGAACTTGGTTGCGGTTTCGAAAGACATTTTAAGGAAAGGGGATATAGACTCCGCTATCCCCCCAAAACGACTCATCGCGCGGTACCCGCCTGAATGCGTCATAAACTCTGCAATTAGGGACAAATGCCGGTAATCAATTTCCACGCCGTAACTACTAAATCCGTGCTTAATCTCCCTAATGATGGTTTCCCTCGCAGCTTCCACTCCGTAAGTGATTAGCATAGCGTGGATGTTGTTGGAATATATGCGCTTGACGTCAAGGTCATCTTGCATTTCCCAAAGCGCCAAGAAATCCACTCCGGCCGTCTTCAGGGCCCACGGGCCTGCATTGCCATCCTTGTTTTGTGCTTTGCCGTTACTGCCTTCTTCCCAAAGAACTTGATCATTATTAGCAAACTTAACTGCTTGACACGTATTGATCTTCCCGGAGCTCTTGAGATAGACCTTCTTGGCAGTCTTCTGAGCAATCTACATTGTCAGCGTGAGAAGATGCTATAGTTTAGAAGGTAACTAGAACGATAAGAAGCTCAAGCTTAAAAAGAATTCCAAGTAAGATGGGGAAAATGGAAAGAAATACAGGTTACACTGTCACAGAATGGCTCCAAAAACAATAGTACAGAAAGCAAATCAAGAGGCCAAACAAGCCTAGTTCATGCAAAATAGTACCACCAATTTTCAAATTCTGTTTCTGAAAAACGAACATATTCCATGTAAGTCAGTTGATTCCAATCATGCCCTCATCGAGGTCAATGTGGCTAAGAGATGAAAATGCAACAAAGTTAAAGGTAGATGGTGGAGGATCCAATCAAAGCTAAGATGTTAATCCATACCCCATACTTATCACCATTCGTCCATGGGCAAAACGCCCCAAAAAATGAAGTAAAGCTGCCAAAAAGATGTACAAAAGCAAGTTTGGAACCCCACTAAATAGGAGTTAAAAAGATCCACTTAATCCAAATATTGTGAGGCTTTCATCAATGCTAGAAGAAGCTGTTTATTTTCTTGCATAATGAAGTAGATGCATACTCACTTTAAATATATCTAAATGATTATCTGATAAGCAAAGGAGTAGATGCTTATATAACAAAGACAAGTATAGACACATAAAACATACCTGAAGCATCAAAATATGAGGCTCGTTGGTAAACCTGAAATGAACCTCAAATTCCAATCCGTTTGTAGCAACGAAGATTGATCTATCAGAGTCCTTTCTAACTAGCACGGCTTTCACCTTCTTTTTACCTATCGCTTTTGCTTTGGTAGTTTCGTCATGTGATTTACTAGGCTTGGAGGGCAATGCCTGCTCATCTGGCATTTCAGAGGCTTCATCATCTTCATTATCATCTAATGCTCCAATTTCACCTTCCTCTGTAACCTCCCCTTCGTTCTCCCCTTGATCTGTTTCTTTACCATCCAAAATCTCCCCTTCATTGATTTCGTCTTCGGAACCATCCTCATAATCCATCTCATCTGTCGCTTGCTTTTTTCTTTTTTCTGCATCCAAACCCAGATCATCACCCCTTTCGTCATCAACGGCATCATCATCTTCATCATCTTCCTCCAGTTGGTTGTTGCTAGAAGGATCCTCATCTGTCCCATCTGATGCTGTTGATTGCAACTCTGGCACAAAGTTTTTTATGCCGTTGATTCTGGAGAGTAAACCCAAATGATTTTGTATGGCGTCTTCCAGTTCTCTTAGAAACCAAACTTCTAGGGTTTCCTCATAGTCATCAGATGAAGACACTTTGGATTCAGAGAGCTTCATCCTAAGTTTATATAACCTAGATACATGGTGATGTTCAATGGGTACTGGCAAAAGACTTACTTCCATGCTCTCTATAATGTCCGCAACAGTGACCACCTTCACTTTTTTCACAAGGCGCTCGGCATCCTTCCTGCAAATAACAAATAAAACAAACCCATTGAGAGAGAGAGAGAGAGAGAGAGAGAGAGAGAGAGAGAGAGAGAGAGATATGCAGGTATGCAAACAACGAGGCGTAGCTCCCTTCTTCCACAGCAGTTTTAAGATAAAAAAAAACCCCCTCAAGAATGTAATATGCATCAGGATTTCCGTCGTCGAAATTATGATGCTCGTATGGTCTTCTGGACCACATTAAGAGCCAAAGACGCATAAATCCTGCCCCTTGAAGAAAAAATTATATAAACGTCTTTGGAATGCTTTTTTACTTCACAAAAGGTCTGCCCTTCAGAATTTGAAGGGACAAAAGTCCAACTTCATATACGCCATTTCCATCAGAGTAAAAGGGACCAATCGACAATCTTGCTTAGACGCTCTCAACGAATATAGTGATGACCTACTCAAGTTATAGTAGTCATAAGGTTTATAGAAGTGAAATGGTTAGTTGACTACAATAATTCAGGCTAAAAAAAAAAAAAAACAGCACCATAGCGTATTACAAGGTTTTCCAGATTCCTTATGTTGGACTCTAGCGGCTTCATAATTTTCTTTGCAATATATAACCACACAAAAGCGTTCGGTTGCTGAAACCAAAGGATACTTAGCCCTCCCACCATGGCTCTGCTTCTCAATTCTCTCCGTCTCTCTCAAACAACCCACACACAGATTAAAATTAAAAGAAAAAAAGAAAGGCATAACAAATCAATAAAGGAGATGTAGAATCTTCTGCCAAGAACCCCTAGAACTTTGGAAGGACATATTGAAAGCATAATTTCAGAACCAATGCCCACTTAATATACACAAGGTTAACAAAGAAAAATGACCCTCTTACACAAAACTGAAACAAAGTAAAGACATCTAAAGTTCATAAGATGTCATCTGTCTCTACATCCTCAAAGGTGATTCTTCTCCTCCATGTACAAGACATTGTGTAATTAATACTTGGGCTGATATTATTAACCGTGCATAAAGGCCCCACCGTCCTCACTTTTTCAATTATTTCCTCAAACAACCATCACACTATTATTTTGGTTGTCTTACCATTTCTAGCTTTTGCTTCTTACGTTTCTGCTGGGTAAGGAAGTTAATATTGCCTCATTTGCACCAAGGAGACATCAACATTCAACAATGAGGAACGAACTTCTACTCTCTCTGTGATAGTTTAAAGATTGGATGTAAGCAACTCACTTCAACTTATTCTGTAGCAATGGACATGTCATTATAGGAGTCTTGATATCACTTGACGCAGTCATCAAGATCTCCTGTAAACGTGGAATACCAAGTGTCACGTTCATTTCTCCACGCCCAGCATGATGGAAGGTGTTAAGCCTGAAAATGTAAAATATTGACAACTGAGCTATAAGAACTGCTAAAACCATAAAAACACCATGATGCGCTTAGTTGAGGGGAAAAAAGGCACTAGAAAAACAAGTCGTTATGGAAGATTGCAGGAAATAGCTGATAAATTTCTAAAGCCCATCTAGGGTACCACGGGAAATGGCTTTTGGTAACATGACAGAAAAAGACAAAAGGCAAATTATTTGCTGCAAAAGCGATGCAATCAAATCTAATAATAGATGTTCATGAGAGAGAAATCCCAAACTCCCAAACATAGGAGAATACAAGAAGCAAAGCTTTCGAAATTACAATATCAAAATGTAAAGCTTACTAAGAACCCTAATGCAGGAATAAATATGCCCCCTTTGTTGTATATGGAACCTACATTTCTGGACTTTCCACATCAGTGTGTCCACATTGTCTAGTGTCTGTGTCCCATCCTTGAGTCTATAATAGGTAGGACAAAATTTGAAATTGTCTTCATTCTCAGTTTCAATTTCATGAAAACAGAAACGATTGGAACACTGGTAAAAGAAATCCAAAAACTTAACCAATGGCAGTAAGAAAATATAAGAAAAAACAAATTATTGCATCCAGGGGAACATCTTAAACGCCCTTCAAGAGGGGGGTTGACACCCAATAAATAACACCAAACTGGAGGAGCGATCTATCTTTGAACATCTCAAGCATATATAATCACGAAATGCATGACTATTAAGAATCATTTTTAACTCAAAGACTGCACAATATCAGGAATAGAAGGCAGGAGAAATTCAGAAAGGTATCAAACAAAATGAATCTTACGTCATCTGGGTTGATGGTTCACCTACAGATTGAGCAGCAATTACACCAACTGGTTCCCCTGCATGTGCAAGACTAGATATGTATTTTTGACTCACTAACTTCAGTAAGTCCTTGGGCTTTTTCAGCTCCGAAGGTATCTTGTTTTCCTCCAATTCCTTTATGTAATTTTTTGCTTCCTTCTTGAGACGTTTAGGCAACTTCATAATGTAATTATTGAATTCAAGCTCATGATTAAATTTTTTCCCAAGGATTGGTTGATTCTGAAAGTAAATAAAAGATACATTAGTAACTAAACGCGCTTATAGTGTAGAACCGATAAAGGGAAGAAAAAAAAAAAATGTTTATACCGCTGCCAGTGCTTTGAATTGAGAAATAAAACTGGTTTGGTGAGCATCAACACCATCTTCTCCGTAAGTAAACTGAATGATAGAACCATCAGCATCACGGACTGTGTAGTCATAACAAACTTTCAGGCACTCTAGATTTTTTACCAGGCACCTTTGCAGGTATCCACTACGAGATGTTTTTACTGCTGTATCGACTAACCTATACAAAAGTAACAATTTGAAAAGGACCATAAAAAATGGTGAAGAACGTAGAACAAAATCAAAATGTAATTGGTTGTGCTGAGCATAAAGCAGTCATGACATTCAATAACATGTTGCGCATGCATCATAAACAATCTCTTACCCATTATCCCTGTATCTCCTATTTAATATCCACGGTTGACTTTAAACATTCATTTTTTTACCTCTTAATTCACACTCCCAAGCCCACTGGGCTTCATATAGTTGTTCTTTGCAGTCCATGAAGAGAAAGGACACCTCACACAATATGATTCATCAGAAGACAGATTCGTGATATGAAACCAACCGAAAAAGCTAATGCCATTGCAACAAAAATGGAGAACATTATTGGCATGGTCGAAACACTGCCTTCAAGATTAGATTTCTACATCACATCTACCTCAGTTATTCCAATCATCTTTAACAGTTCTAATCAGTACATTTATGATAATTAGGATTTCAGCAGCCATTGTGCATCTTAAACACCAAATTCAAATGGTAAAATGCCCAAAAAGGTAAATCCCCAGGGTCCCAGCATGATACTTACAAGAACATAACTGTTTCAACAAAAACTCTTAGCCAGATCTCAACCACTTTACTATAATTAGTCATCAGACTCATCGCTAACGACCTCAAATGATGGTTTTATTATGGTCAAACAGCTTCACCAAGGAAATAGCTATCAAGTAAAAGAACAGAAAAAAAAAAATTTCAGGTCAATCCTCATGCTACTTTGGACAAATAGTCAAACATTCATTAGAGAACGATTACAAGGGTTACTTTCTGTGATCTTGTTACTGACAAAGAGCAACGAGGAAGGGTTTGATCTTGCAAAATTGGTTAGTCTCAAATGACTTCGATAGCTTGGATGATTAGAAGTTTGGTAGGTTGTTTTCAGATGTTCCAGCAATATAAACAAATATGGGCCGACAAAAAAATATATAAACAAATAGGTGATCCAGGCCTTTGGGGGATATAGGACAGGTATGCAGTGACCTATGTTACCTGGAACGCGGATCGTTCCTATACAATGAACGAGAAAAGGAACGTGGTACGCGCATGTCCGAATTTTTGGAACGACACGAGTAGGCTTCTATAGCTTCCATTCCAAGAATCATCCAATAAAGTATTGTTTGCTTAACAATTCATGAAAAACAAATTTCTACAAGCGTTATGAGCAACTTTTCTTATATTTTGTCTTGCTAAAGCAATAATATCTCTTGTTTTCATAGGAGAAATTTTGAGATCCCTTTGGATCGCTAAATTCATTGTATTGGAACGCAGGTGTACCATGTTTCGGAATGATAGTTCCAAAACATAATTCGCTAGGGTATTAGCGTTTTTTGGTAACATAGAGACGCACACAAAAATGTCCCACATAGACTCCAATCCTCCACCTCTCCTTCGGGATGTGAAAGTGGATAACTTCTAAATAGCTAACAGTCAAAACCAAACTGCACATATTCGTCTTCCCAAAAAAGATATGTCCATGTGCGTGGACAGGTGTAGGCAGGGGGTGTTATACCAAACAAACTGAAGCTAGGTTTACATGAAGTTTACTTACCCTTCACGACCAGCCATGCAGTGGAAATAATATTCCTGAGGACGAAGACCGGTAAGGAAGCGATCAGAAATAAAACCTCCAGCTCGAGATGAAAAATCCCATGCCGGAAAGCAGGGTAGGGTTTTCCCAGAAACCATCCGAGGTACTCGTTTCCCTTCTAACTCTTGCTGGCCCAGACAAGATGATATTTGTTGGAAATTAACCTGTATGACGTGCAATCAGGAACAATCACCAAAAAGTACACCCAAAAAAGAATCAAATTAGATTTTAATAATTTCTTGTTTCAACTGGGTCTTCTTGAACGGAGAGATTGACTAAAGTTTACCATCTTCTGATGAGATCTAAGCACGTGCATTTAGTAATGGTCAAATATGTAACTTTATAGTGTACGTGTTTCTGTGAATTGCCAATGGTACAGTTCCAGTGACACAGATCTTTCCTATTACCCTAATTATGCTATAATACAAGGATTGCAACTCCTGATTAAAAAACATTAATACCACCAAAGAAGTAGGGGAAAGGGGCTTATGATGATCATTAAAATAACTCCCAACAACTTACCGAACTTCCTTTAGCTCCACTAATGGTCATAAGCGAAATGCTGTTCTTTGGAAAAGGTTTTAATAATCCTTTAAGCAGTAGATCTTTGTGGATATTAGAAGTCTTGTCATGAAGCGTATTCTTCATCTTCAAATCCAAGGTTGTTACGACAGATTGTCCAATATTGTGGATTGCTTTCTCAATTTCCGTTTGCAGCTTCATGGAGCCTACACAACAAAAGTAATAATGTGAACCCAATGCATGCAAAAATCATGATCTGGATTAGATACCAAGGAGAACAACAAGAGACAAATCGCATATAAAAAGAACACAAGAAACTGTGCTTCTCAGATACAGAGATACTCAAACTTCTGAGGTACAAGGTTCGGAGGATCAACAAATCTTGATTTAGTTAAGAAGCAGAACCCAATAAGTTGCACCACCAATTAGAGTAGAAAAAACATACTGCAACATATTTGTTCAAAGAAGGAAAACAAATAACTACGTGGAAGTGTTCTCCTAGATGGAAGGAAAAGGATATAACATATATGGAAATGTAACACAAAAAAAGGGGAGGGAAATAATCTATTGGGGCTACACAACAGGTTTAAGACATTGTCCATTCTAATACTTTCTCAAGTTAGTACAGTGATCATCTTTTTAACTTCTTTTAGGAGCCAATGGTTTCATGCCGGCAGGGTTTCAACTTACATCCATGGGTAGTAAATATAGGTCTGGATCATCTTGCAATCAATTTTGATGGGTTGAGTGTCCAAGTTCTAATGTTCTTGTGCATATACCACATAACTTGTTTTCTTTTTGCTAAGTATACCACATACCAGCCAAAGGTAAAGGGGGTACGTAGGATATTGTAGTTGTTATTGAATGCATCATGTGAATAACTCACTTTCGAGGGATAACTTCTCTTCTTCTCTCTTCTCATTCATTTTTTTTTTTTTTGAACAACAAAGAGAAATTTCATTAATCTTCGAAAAAGAAACAAAGACTTTCAGCAAATGCTTAGCACACAAATGAATGAGAAGAGAGGAGAAGAGCAGTTATACCACATAACTGTTTCTCTCTTCTCATTCATACTCTTTTATTCTTCACTCCAAAACGTTGCCTCCAAAATGTGGAAGAGAGCCTTCAGCAAATGCTTAAACAAACTCCCGTCCTTTCTTTTCTCTCCTTACAAGCCAGATAAGAGAGTGGAAATTTCCAAATTACAAAAGTCCCAGATAAGTGAATGGAAAGTTTCAAATAAAACCCCTTTTCCTTTTTCTCCCCTCCAAAAATAGAATAAACTCTTCCTTCCTCATAATTAATCCACAATATAATAATCCTTTTCTAACCTAAACCCACCATCAATTGAAGCATAGGAAGCTTAACCTTAACTGTTCAGAAACAGTAATGCACAGAGGACTAAAGGAGTAAGCATTCAGGTTCTGAATGCACCTCTAGTCTAAAGTTAGTTTGTATGGGAAAAAAAGCATTAAGAACGCTTCCCAGAGCTATTTAACATAGACGCTTCTGAATTTGTTGAAGTACTTTAGTCAAAAAGACAACAACAGACAGCAATAACAGTACTCAGTCATAAATGGTTATTACTTTAAATTCCATCAAAAGAATTGTAATTCACCAATCAGCATGAACACAAAATAAAATTTACTTACCTACCACTCATCATTTGAATATCTTAAGTACTTTGTCATCAAGTGATGGAAAGGAAAACAACAGATCATGACTACATCACAAAAGCATACCTATGGTACCGGGCTTGAAATTGAAGAAATCACAGTGAACTTTTTCACCAATATCTTCACCCTCAAGTTCCTTCTTCCTTTGCTCGTCATTTCTTGGTAATATCAGAAGGTCATCCACCCCACAGGTGAACCCGTTAATCTGCAAAATATATGTCAAACAATTTAGTACCAAAACATGACTAGACAAATAAGCCAAGAAATAGACTACAAAGATCTGGATAAAAGAAAACATGTTTACCTGCAAAAACACTGTAAATAAGCGACTTAGAGCAGAAAGCAAAATGCCTGCAGTATTTGAGCCATAAAGCTCCTGCACAGTATGAACCAAACCATACTTGCCAAACTGAGCTTTGTCGATCACACCATGCACAAGCTCGTTCTTTCGAATTAACAACCTATGTTCCCCATTGTCTTCATTTTCGCCATCTTTGCTAGGTTGGCTTTGACCAGCCCGGCTGCCAAAATAGGATGATGGGATCTTCCCATCTTTTTCAACAGTAAATGGTGTGTAATCTCTCGTCAAATTATTAAGCAGTGCTGTAATGACCTAGAAAAGACAGGAAAAGAAGACGTCAGAGTATCAAACCAAACATCCATCCAACAACAAATTAACGCTGTACTCGTTTAGCAAATCAGACAAACGAGAGCTGAAGAAGCAATAAGTAATAACACAAGATACAATGGCTGAAAATTAAGAAAACCTAATCCTGTAGCTTAAAAATTTGCAAGACTTATAGAAGACAAGTATAGTGTTCGGAAGTCAGGGAAACTCAAGATCACATCTAGTCCTGGGCTAAAGGAAAATAAAATGTTTTTGCTTCATGCTGATACAACACTGTGGCGGGTGTAATACAAAACAGAGTAAGCTTTCTGCAAATGATTACCTGTTTCCCAGTCCAAAGAGGCTTTGGTTTCCATACAGCAGGCAAAACTGGCAGCATCAGATCTTCAGAATATATAGTAGAAATTTTTCGATTTGGTTTGGCAGAAGATGAACCGCATGCAGCACCAAACAAACCAGAACCATAGAGGAGCTGATTAAACTGGACTTGCGTAAGAAATGTATCTTTCATTGTGAGAAGCACAGCACTTACAATGTGATCCTGAAAACATTAATAAATAGTTTACCAACCAGAGATTACGAATTGGATGCCATTGTAAGAAGGATATGAATTCAGAAAATTTAAAGGGCTTGTATGGCCCTTGGCAGATCAGAATGGTGAAAAAATAGTAAAGAATTGAATTTATAGGTAAAAGAATTAAGAACGAACTGAAATACTGTAACCTGAATCAAGCCTCTGACAGTATCACCCCTCGTTGGGACAATATATTGATGATTAGCATTGACAATATTATAACCTTCAGCACGGGAAATTTCGTCTTGAGGTAGATGAACATTAATTTCATCACCATCAAAATCAGCATTATAGGAACTACAAGAAGAGCCAGGAAAACACAATAATTGTGAGCATAGATAGTTGAAGCATTTATTGGTTATAAAACTGCTAAAGGAGGACACTGAACTAACTTGCAATTAGCATAATGCATCCGAAGAGTTTTCTCCCCTTTCAATACACGAACTACATGTGCCATGATACTTGGCTTGTGAAGAGTTGGCTGCAATAGAAAATAGAAAATTAAGAACACACCTTGCAAAAAAGACACATCACACTATATACCCACACTTGCCGAGCAGCTGAACATTTTCATAATAACACGTGGTAAGTAGTCAATAAGTAAAACAGAGCCCTGACAAACATTGACTACTGATCTTCATCCCACCCACCCCCGACGCGCGCACACACAAACAAACAAACAAAAATAGAGATAAAAGAAAGAAGAAAAAATAGAAGTATATCAAATCACATGAAGAGCAACTGAGCAAATCACAGATAAAACCACATGAAGAGAAAATAAGAATAACATCTCCCAACCGAGGCAATGATTCGACTCAAGCATCATTCTCTAGGATATACCTGCATATGCTTAGTCTTAGAGAAACAAATAAAAGCAGCAGACTCTCTGTTTGATTAGGGCAAGGAAAGAACAGAAGCATATTGCCTTCAATTGTCAGATGGTACTATAAAGGTATGATGATGAACTTATGCATTCTCTATCATGTGATCCAGGTAAAGCATCAAGACATTTTCTTATCCTTATCATAACAAAATTCTCAAAGTAAAGCATGAAGGGCATTTTCTTATCCTTTTCATAACAAAAATCACGAAGTACCTGCCGATTGACCAGCACAACATCGCCATCCCGCAAATGCCGATATACAGTTTTCCCTTCAAATTCATAGTCACAACTCTTGCCATACTGTGTAACCACCCCTCTGGAAGAAGGTAATTTTCTTGAAATCGAGATACGTGTTTTCTTGCTTGGAGGTAGTTTGACAGTTGACAGTTTATCAACATAATGTGTAGCCCCAGGATGTATTTCAGAGCCATTAATAATTGCATCTCTCAAATTGCCAGCATTCCAGGGAGTCAATCTCTACAAGGAAATGCAAATAACCAAAAATGAATGGTGAAATCCACAATGGAAGAACAAAAAGGCAGTAAAACACACCGTCAAGGCCTGCCTTACTTTGGTATCTAGAAATAAAGTCACACTCATTCATCAGGACACAAATTTTTATGATATTCCTAAGCATATATAGGTACACAGATATAAATGTCTCGTATAACCAAATTAACAACACGGGGAAGCGGAAAAAATGTTTCAAGTTTTTCATTTCTGCTAAGCTGAAACGACAAAATGAAAAAGGCCATGCTACATGCATGGATTTTGAAACACTTCAGAGATTATTAAAAAAAGAAGCATAAAAAACAACTTAGCGGCAGGTCGGCATCGAAGATTGGTTTGAGGTTAAGCAAAAGAAAAACAACTTAGTAGCAGTTCTTACTTCTTACCTATGTTACTCTTACATGTACAATCAAGGGACCAATTCCCTAAAGTGGATACCTAACAAGTCCTATAACGGATCAATAGCCTCAAACACATGTCTTCATGAGTACAAATAAAGGTATCATATTCAGTAGCACCACATTTCATTGTTTTTTTCGTTATACAACACTATGCCCGTGATTTTTCCACTTCAACCAGAGACAAGGCCCCTGCCATGAAAGGAAATACCATTTGGGCAGGCATGTATACAGAACTTTGTGAATATAAATCATAAGTTATCTACCCTTACCTCCGGATAGGTCAATCTTAAAGCAAAATATGGAGGAATTCCAATTTCGTTAACTGCCAAATAAGGATCTGGAGATATAACGGATCGGCAGGCAAAATTGACCCTCTTCCCCATCATTTTCTGGCGGAAGATTCCCTCCTTTTTCTCCAGTAATTGACATATTCCAGAAGCAAACTCTCTTTTAGCTTGACCTGCAATTAAGTACATAGAAAGCAACATGTACTACTTCAGTTAGCTAAACAAAACGTTGAATGAGTTGTTTAATGCCCGCTAAAATGCAGTATAAGCAACCAGAAGTTCATGTTAGATGGCAGAAGGCATCCCGCAATCCATCAAGGCAATAACAGCATATCAGACCAGGGTTGTTTATGGCCTTAGTAGAACTCTTAGAGCTATGGTTGCAGATATTACTCACCATGGGGCCCAGAAGTAGCCAAACATGACGTAAATGGTTGCACAATAACAAACTCCTGACACTCTTAGTTCCTTTCATCCAGAAGAAACATGATAACATAGTGGAATACGGATTCCTCTGAGAAGAATATATTTTTCAGTCCTAGGAGTACAATGTACCCAAACGGGCTTTTCTGAAATAAATTGGGAGATGAGCTAGATTTTGGGTTACAGCTTCTGGACTCTTTTTTTTTTTTTTTTTGGAAGATGAGGGATTCGTAGATGTTGTATTCTAGTGACGACTGTTGGAGTTTGTCCCACATCGGTTAATTATCTCCTCCAAAACTAGTATATGAGCCTAGGCGGCCTCTCCACTCCTTGCCAATTGGTTTGGAGTTAGATGCTTTAACATGGTATCAGAGCTAGAGCTAGGCTTTTGGAGAATTTGTTCCCCCTTGTTCGTGTCATAAATGCACCATTGTTTGTTGTGATCTAAGTGTTATGAATTGTTGGTTTACCTCTCCACGTGCGAGCCGGGGGTTGCACGTGTGGGAGAGTGTTGGAGTTTGTCCCACATCGGTTAATTATCTCCACCAAAACTAGTATATGAGCCTGGGCGACCTCTCCGGTCCTTGCCAATTGGTTTGGAGTTGGATGCTTTAACAACGACTAGTGTGATATAAGTTCTCCTTGAAACCTACAGAAGTTGAGGGTAACAAAAGCACAAAATCTAATGGACCAACTACTGTAATCAAAAGTTAACTTGGCGGCTTTTGAAGATGGTCCTTCAAAAGCTTTATACAAAGGAGGATGCTAAAATAGAAGAGGGATAAGAAAGAAGGCTACAAAATACAGTAAGTGGAAAACAACTGAGTCCATGAACTTAGAGAATCTCAGGGGCAAAACTACACAAATCAACCTCACCCGTGGCAGTCTTGCTATCAAATAATACATTCACAGACTGTTGAAGATCCATCCACCGGTTGACAATCTTTGAGCGTTCAAGATTGTTAACATGAGAATTTCCCAAAGCAATGTTGGACTCCAGAACTTTGCCTAGCAGAACAGTTTGGGGATGCTCCATGATCTGAAGAAACACAAAAGTGGGATCTGTTACCGGCACTATTTGCTTAAGCGAACCCTGAACACATTACACCCCGCTAAACTGAAAAAGAATGGGATAAATTACTGCCCCATCCAACACACAAATGAAGAGGAAAATAAATTTGGTCCAAAACGGGAAAACAACAGGAAAAAAAAGAAGTACAAGAAGAGATAAGTTGAACAGCACAGAATGAAGTAACCACTTTGACAAGATGTTAACATGGACGTTTTCTTGCAGAAGTACCAGTACGTCTCTAAAAAGGGCTAGAAGCAGACGATGTCAAATTTCCACCAAAGAACCTGCTTTCTATTGGAAACTTCAGATAGTCTGTATTATGTGTATTCATGCATTCATAAATTGCTAGAACAAGAGAGTCTCTAGAGAGAGAGAGAGAGAGAGAGAGAGAGAGAGAGTGTTTAATTTGACAACACAAACACCCCATGATTTAGGATGAGAAAGAAGTAGTGGTTTTCTGTGCATGGAACATAATGGTCTGTCAAACCTTATGACTAAACAATAATTATGTCAAACAATTTAGGATTACTTAGTTAGGGTAAGTTACATTGGGAAATCATTGAGGGATTTCTGGATGGAAACAGAAGGGAAGGGATTCCACTTCATTATCCTACCCCAAATCTTAAATCTCTCCCATCACTCGGCACTTACCAACACCACCCATACATACTAATACTATAAAGTCTGTAATACATGTGTGACATTCATCACAACTTCCTACGATTGCTTTCACCACCACATTGAGACAGACTCATCTTTTTTCTCTCAGTCGCACATCTATGTATTTATTAGTTATTGACCCAGTCACCTATATACATAAAACTGTTGGATCCCGATCCATGATAACACATCTCTGTCCATCTTTTTCTTATCAGCAATGCACCTCTATCTATGTAGGACATGTCTGTTTGCGTTCCTAATGTACGCTTTCAACACCATTGAAATG
This sequence comes from Rhododendron ovatum, assembly GCA_019656835.1. NCBI lineage: Eukaryota > Viridiplantae > Streptophyta > Magnoliopsida > Ericales > Ericaceae > Rhododendron > Rhododendron ovatum. The sequence goes on from CM033791.1 coordinate 1,686,190, forward strand.
GCTGCCAGCACCACCTTTATTTAGTCATAGACTCACAAACCATCATTTCTGTCTTTCCATTGTACAAATGCACATTGAATATATGAAACAGTAACTTTATAGCTATGCAATTACAAACCCATCTCTACTGTTGTCTCTGTTTCAGTGTGCGTATGTACATAAATAAGTCATCTATTCACCCATCAATACATAACAAGAGCACATAGTGTACATAAGAATTTTAATGTGTATATAGTTTGATAGTGGCAATAGTTTTATTTTTTGGATAAGCGCACTTAAAGATGCAAGATAGAAACAAATCAAGTTAACTTTAGCGAGACTACAGAGAGCCGCAACGGCAGTGTGTAACGTATAGGAAAGTAGGTGACATAAGAGGGCCTTTTTTCACATCTTTTATATTTACCTGGATCATTAGCCCAGAAGGTTTTCTCACTTCAATTCGCAACACGAAGTTTGTTAATTTCTTATATTGAAGAACATGGTTTCTATTAATTTTCCCACTAACAGGAGAAAAGGAATTCAAACGAGAAAAAGGAAAGCTTCTCATCTTCTTGTACTAAAAAACGTGAGATAGTATAGCTCTATAAACTTCAATATCGCAACTTCCCACAACATTGAATAGTGCAAAATTTGTCGATCTCTTTCTTTATCCAGATTAGAGATCATTCCACAAAAGAAAAGATCTAAAGTTTTTAAGTTAAATTTATCATGACCTAACTGTAAGTTCTTTCATAACAAAACAACAAAAGCTTCATCACATGAATAAATAAAACAATAATAGTGTAGCCACTGCCAACATTAGAGAGCACAAAGTTTAACGACTTCATTTAAGGGATAAACTTTCCATAAGGCCATGAGTTGAAGTACAGGATAAAAAGGAGACTGTCCAGTCTCTAAAGTAGCAAGATGACCACTCATAAACAAAGCACTTACATTATCACCACCCTTGGTTGCAGGGCGGAACTTGGTTGGGGGAACAAGAAGGGCCTCTATGAAGAACATAGTGTAACCAGATCTGTTTCCAAATGCACTGAATCGTTGATGCTCAATATCGCAGATAAAAGAGCAGAGGTGTGCCTCATTCTCCCAAAGCCTCTTTACAATGTCTCTAACCTGGGAATAATAAAGAAAAGAGATTTCTCAATCCAATCACATGCAGTACAACAGTATAAATCAATTAGCCCACTTCCCATACTGCCATTAACACTAAGTTAGCCTCTGCTGTTATGTAAAAAGTATTCCCATTTCCCCATTTTTTTTGATAAGTAAACAATTTATATAGATAAAAGAGTAGCATACATAAATAAAAGAGGCACGCCTCAGGGAGATACAAAAACAAACTATAAAGCTAACCACATAGCAGAACTCCTAAGAGAACGGTGTACAGGTGTCTCTACTAAAACTGAGCTGGTAATGGCCAATACCTCACCTCCAAAACAAATGGGACTAGGGAGTACAAAAAGAGGCATTCTCTTGGCCTGTCAAGAGCATGCCAAATAAAGGCTCGGAAAAAAGAGCACCCCCCTCCCTCTAAAATATGAAATAACATCATGTCCCGAATGACCAAAACCAAATCACACTAGAAGCCTATAATGAACAGGAGAAGGCTGAGACATGCTATATCCGAACTCTCCAAGATTTGAACCCTTGCTGACAAAATAAAGGAGCAAGCAGATATTGATGGCCACCCAATCAGTCAACTAGAAAGAAATCACCAATCTGAAGAGATCCACCCCGACTATCAAATCGAGAGGGAAGGCAGAAAGGCTTCTTCCAAAGTCGCCCAAGGTTTGATCCCTAGTTCGGGAAAAATGAGAGCCAAGCAAGCACCGACGCTCCAAGCAAAGGTCCGCCCACGCATCACTGATCATCCTCCCCCAACAAACACCCTCCCCATCACCCTCCCAATCCCCTCCATTCACACAACCCTCTGTAAAACATTTTTCCTGCAAAACATATTTCCGCGAATACTTATGATCATTTCTTCTCTCTCTTCCTCCCACCACTGACCACCCTCTCTCTCTCTCTCTCTCTCTCTCTCTCTCTCTCTCTCTCTCTCTCTCTCTCTCTCTCTCTCTCTCTCTCTCTCTCTCTCTCTCTCTCTCTACATGTATCTATGTATGTGTGTTTGTATACAGCAAGCCAGGTTCGATTTATATTCCCCAATTTAGTTCCTCCTCCCACCAATTCTTATACCTACTTTGCCAAAAAAAAAAACATATAAATACAAATATATATAACCATATACACCTAACTTAAGTATGTGTATATATTTCTATCTCAAAAGAGAAAAGAATGGAGGACTATTACTAACTCCAAAACCGAGGCTCCTTGGTTCCCATGGCAAGGCAATGTCAGCATGTAATCAACTACAAAGCATATCTCATGGTAAAAAGAATATTTTTAGGTTTGCAGCCCACCAAATAAAAATGTGGGAATTATCTTACACATACTATTTATGAAGATGTGTTTTGCATTTAATATTTTACATTGAAACAAGAGCCTTAATGCTCATAAAATGCATACCTCAGATGGTAAGAGAGGCCCCGAAATTGAATTCTTCTGCTTAATAAGTGCACGAGGCACGCGCTCCCGTTTACTTTTTCCAGGCTTTTCTTGCTTAGAACCTTCGGCTACATTAGTGATGTCCATAAATGAATCACTTTCAGCATCATCAGCATTTACAACCTCAGAGGAAGGAATCTCCTCAGTTACACCACTGAGTGTGCCACCAAACTTGTGACCCTCAATGATGTTTGCTCTCTCGTTCTCATCAGATAAAGCCATCTAATGGGGTGCATTTAAAACAGAAAAAAGAACTATTACAGAAGTACATGTGATCCTGTGAATGTTTTGGGTAAGGAAAGCAAGTGTGAACAAGCATGAATGCGCCATTTAGAAGAAAACATAGCAAGTTAACAGCAGAAAATAAGTATAAATACAAAAAGCATTCTCGGTGGTGGTCTTACTTGTTGAAGGCACTGTGAGAGGCATGATCGCTGCCAAGTGCCGTATCTACAAAGTGCAAGCTCTCATCCTAAAATTTACAATCTCATACGCAGCATCTTGTACTGTTGACATACTATCCCTAACGAAGGACACATTGCAAGGCATGAATTTAGTGAGGCCAAAGGTGATTGTCAACCTTGGTCCTCGGTTGATGCAAAGTGAGCTGGAGAGTAGTGAAGAATTGACTTGGCGGTAGAGTCATGGAAATCAAGCACTTTCTTCCATATTTTGGACCTTAGCCGAAAGACTAATTTTGAATATATATTTCGGAAAACTTAAGTTTCGTGCTTACTGGTCTACCCTCGGAAAACATTACTCTCAATACCCTTATCCCTTATGAGGGCATGTTTCTTTAGTTAGAGATATGAGTTGTTTAGTTCAAGGAAATCATATCTTGCTTATCATCCCAGATAATGTCTTCCTTAGCCATCCTTTTTTTCAGTGCAACACTGCAACTTCAGTATAAATCAAATAACTTCCAATGCCATTGCCATAAGTCAGGTTTACCACGTTATTCTGTACCACTTGACACAGCAACCATACCAGTTAGACAACTCAAATATGTGAGCTACAGAAAATCTTTAGTTAAGAAAGGATTTTATGACCACATAACCCTTGGAGAACACATCCTCCATATAATCCGTTTACCTCTATGTTTATAAGCCACTAATACATGATCACCCTTGAGGCCATAATAACAGAGACACTACCAGATATCAAGAATGATGATTCTTGAGAATCTGTTGATCATCACATTTTTTTGTCCGTCAAAAGCATGCCTTGTTTTCTATACAACATACACAAGGAAGTTCCTTAATTGTGACAAGTACGTTTCAAGTCATGCATGCAAAGAAACCCAATATCAAAAAGAAACAAGAGAAATTGGGCCATGGAAAGCTATTATACAATGTATACTTATCATTTGTCAAACAACTTACATGACCTAGTTTATCTACATTCAATTACAACTCTCTCAAAAGCTAGGTCACCAGTTTACTATATGTTCCGGCCATTCTTAGTCAAAAGCATATAAACTGTAGTATAAGAACTTATTTTGTGTCGATAAGCATGAGCAAAAAAATTACTTGATCCCAATATTGCAACGGATGAAACCAAAAGAAACAAATTACTGTCAATAAGCATGAAGCATTCCTAAGAAATATAGGAACAACAGCATTCCAGCACAAGAATAGCTGGTAAAAAAAAATAATTCAATGGCCAAGCTACGAATAACAGAGGGGTGTCAAAGATTACCATATGAAACCAGCCAAAAGTAGGTTTAGTGATCTTAGGATTTTTGGCCTTGCAGTTCTTGCACTCTTTTGTTTTTAGCTTTAGAAGTTTATTCAATACTGGCATTGCTTCAGTAAACTGGAGAGAGGTCCAGCCTTGATTCCAATCCTCAGAGTTGTCAGTCTCTGCGCCAGAATGAACAGTAGTACAAGATACATGGCTCCCATCACTATCCTCTGGATCGATTGATTCACTTGGTGAGACTGAATCCAACCTTTTGGCTCCAACAATGTCACCCTTTGCAATTAGTTCCAATTGCGAAGCACATTTTCCAACCTTGATCGGGAACAAAATATTCAACCCAAGCATAAATAGAAAGGGTCATTAAACTGAACAAAATGATAACCACTACATGCTAACTAACCAAGGGAAGTTAAAAATCCTATGACTTAAGGCTTAGCAACATGACAAAAACCAAATAAGGTCAAACTACCTGACTTCTGCTTGCCCTAAAATGTAAGCAATAGAAACAAGTACTTTGTAGAAGATTATGGAGCATGTGGAATAGCAACGGATTGTAGACTGGTAGGATAAGGTCAATATGACCACAATGACCTGGGCAATGAAATGCACGTTGTCCACATGATTTACAGCTGCACATTCAGAGAATACAAATCAATCACATGTGACAAGATCATCAAATTATTTCCAACAAACCAGAAGCCATTTGTACCCAATCTTCCACTAATAAAGGGCAAAACAGTATCGCAGTAATGCCACCAAAGATAAGGCATCTAAAAAAATAGAAATGAAAGAACAGGTATGCAGAACCAGTACAGTCACTAGAAAACACAGGGTTTGACTCTCATGCAGCAGCATGCTATTAATAGTCCTACAAGTTGAAAAGACTCTACACATTACCAGACACATATCCCCCATCCTATCCAAGTATCAAGTGTCCTACCCCAGTATTCGATCTAATTCGAAGAGTCCATGTACTCTATTCACCAACAAGCCATGCTTGACAAAGCCAACCAAAATAGTGTTACTCCCTCGTAGTATTGTCAAGTTCAATTGCAATACGGTGAGATTCTCTTGCAGCAGCATGCTTTTCAAAGGTCCTGAAAGTTGAAATGACGCGAAGATATGGATGGGTACATCATATGTTCAGACTTACGGTGATTGGTCATTTATTGGCCCCATTGCCGGATCATACAGACCTCCTGGGACAGGCCTCTCCACGCGGTCGAGGAAAATGGGGTTTGTAATCTTCACAACACTGTGCTTCCTCACCTCCTCGTCCGTAAGGAAACTGAACCTAACCGCCTCCACACTCTCTGACACACCCTGCAATTAAATAGAGATTTGAGCATAGCACTAAATACTGAAAAAGTTAAGCCACGGGTAAAGATTTGCTCTAAAATTAAAGAACCACCAAAGAAGCTCAATTCTTTTCTTTTTTTTTTTTAGCCAAAGATGTTAGCGACTTAAATTACTACAAGGTGTCTCACTTCATCAGCTCCAGCCAGAAGAACCTCATAGTCGCACAACCATTGGACCAATTCCCCAGATTTTAAAAAAAAAAAAACATAATTTATAAATCAGGAAAAAAGTATGATTTAATCAATTTTTCCTGTAGTAATACGATCAACATCAGACTGGACACGTGGGAAATTAATAAACTATATCAATAGGGGGATGAACAAATAAAACACAAATACTACTTTTCGACCCAAAACTATTGTCCAGTACGCAAATGAGAACTTAAAAAAAATGCATAAGTTACTAGTTACCGCAGACTTCTTTAATTTTCGGAAAAAGTTTGAACTTTCATCGACGAGAACACATTCTTCTAATTTCTCGTTTTGCTGACTGGACAATCATTTTTGGGGGGTAAATAACTGGAAAATCTTTTTTTTAGGACGCATAGAGTAACTCTACACAAATATATACAAAATAAGCACAGTAGTATCCAAGCATTTGCGCGCACAAACACAAAAGAATCAAACGAGCAGGTAATATTCAAGTAATACTAACACGAAACAAAGAGAGGGAAGAAAGTACCTCAGTTGCATGAGCCATGTTCGACACCCAAGTTACTAAAGCGAAATCCAAAGATAATATGTATTTGTGTGTATATGTATATATGTATGTGAGTGTCTATGAGAGAGAGAGAGAGAGAGAGAGAGAGAGAGAGAGAGAGAGGTTCTGCAAGGGTTTTGTGTATTCGCCTATTCGGCAAGGGTTTAGCCGTTTTAGGGCTTCTTCGTTCGTGGGATTTTTTAGTAAATGAATTTTTTTATTTTGATCGGCTTGCAAATTATCATTGCCACCGTCACTTTAACTAAATTACACTATCGTCCTCTAAATGACTAATCTTGAAATTTCTTAAGTAGCCCAAAACTTTTGACAATCACAGTTGGCCATGAATTGAGACATACTGTAATAATATTCGAATCTCAAAACTGTAGTTTGTACATTAATGGTGAAGGGTTTTTACTTCCCACACTTGCGCTCGAGGTTGCTCCCAAAGCTTATCACATGTAATTACCCTGTATGCGTGGGATGGGAGGCTGCATGTGTCTAAAAAATAAGTCGAAAGTAAATATCGCCAGTAAAGTTAATAAATACTATATTCCAGCCTAGTTAACACAGATATGCAAATTCTTAACTCGAATTCAAATTCGAGTGAAAAATCTCCAATTCCTCTCAAAGCCTTTGGTCAAGCTCGTATCAAAGTGAATTTTACTTCTTCTCCTTTAGCTCAAATTATTTTTGGTCAACTATTTTTAAGACTTGTATTTTTCATGTTCAAACTTACCACTGTGTGATTAACAAAAGTTCTGTTTTAAATTAATGCTAAATTTTTTATTTGTCTACTGAAGTTCAACAAAAGAATTCCTGTAATATTTCTCAGTTTCGCTATGAGAATTCGTTTGGACCGGATTTGACCTTTCATGTTCAAATAAAGCCCCATTTCCTAACTGTCCATATGAATTTACCTTATTTATCCCAATTCTTAGCTAATTAATGGTGACGGGTTGGAACTCGGAACAACTCGACTTTAGTTAATGAAAGTTAACTGTTCAAATAAAACGTCATAGGAAAATGATATGGACAACAAAAAGAGAACTTCCCATCTCCTAGGGGAGGGGATTGTCTGGTGCTCGAAGGTTTGAGATGCAAGGATTTGCTCTCTTAAAATTTCAAGTTCAAAACCTCTAGTGCTATTAACTCATTTGGGCCAGAAAAGGGCTTTGCTTTGACTTTAAATGGAACTCGTGCAAGTTAACGGTGGAATTGTTCTCATAAGATTACTCAATGTGCGCAGAGCTAGACCGGACACCTTGTTATAAATAAAAGAAATAAAATCTCCCTTTGACCTCTTGACTTTTAGGTAGATATTTCATCAATTTTTGATGCTTGAATGATACTGAAATCAAGAAAAACCTCAGTAGAATCATACAATCATTTGGTTTTTTACGTATATACATCTCTTGGCTTGTTTTCTTTTTAAAGTTTATTTTGCATCCTTGTAAACTGTTTATCTTCATCGTGAACGAAATTCTTACGCTTTCTCAATAAAAGAAAAAATAATTCGTTTCAAACTCAAGATCCAAACATAGCATTGCAAGGAATAACGGGCAAAGAGATTAGTACACAACAGCAATTTTAGCCTAGTTGAACAGCAATCAATGAATTGATACATATGCAATCGTTGTGATGGTACAAAAAATAGAAAAAAGCCACTGGAAAAATACACCACTTGGGGACTTCACCATATTTTTTCACAAATACATGACTAATATGGAAAAAAAACAAAGATTAATCTACTGTGGTTTAACTTGTGGCGTTCCTGAAGGCTCTCCTTGGTTCTTAGGCTTTGCTGGGACCACCTTGGCTGGGGTTGAGCGCTCTGACTGAGAGAATTGGATTAAGACCTGCATAAGAACTGTAACAATGGCCAACACAACTGCTGAAAATGCAATACCCTTCCATGAGGATAGGAGTGAAGTCCACTGCAAGAATTTCAAGGCCCCAAAAACTAGCAGACACACCCAAGCAATAACCACCTGTTTATTGACAAAAAAACATGTTATAAAAATATATATGTTGCATCTGTATATTTATAGATGTGTGTGTGTACATTATCTGTGTGTACACATACATACATGTATACAATAAGTATGGACCAAGGGTATTTCGGTAATTGTATTGTTTGTAAATCTGGTGTGAGCCCAAATTCGTCTCTTCTTCCTACAAATGTGTGTGCTTGTGGTTTGCTGCTACATATACAGTGTGTATGTATACACATAATACAAAAACATGCAAATCAGATCTGTGTGCCAGCCTTGCACAATGAAAACTGTGAGTGTTGGTTTTGAGGTTTGGCTCATTCAACGGGACAGTTTTCTTACCACAATAGACTTCATACGCCGACTAGCATCCTGTTCTTGGTCACCAAAAGTGTCCTCAGCATTATGTTTATCCAATAAATTATCCTGGTTAGAAAAATCCAAACAGCGAAAGTTAGCAACCGGATAGTTCATCATAACTACAATGAATCCGGCTAAATCTACGTAATTAGAAACACGTGAACATGTATATGTGTGCGCGTGTGCTCATAGCTTTGCAACCATCACACACGTAAATATGTATAGCAGTATAGGCATGTCTTGTGTCCATGATTTCATATTAGCTTCTGGTTCAAGAGAAATTTTCAACAACAATTCACATATATACCCAAGAAAAGTCAAGGGGTCGCTGCACAATGTGAATCATAAACATCCACATAAATAAATTTAAGAAACATGGGTGCACCTTGGCTACAAAAATATCTCTGCACCACTTTGCAACATCATCGTCTGATTCAGGCAATTCCTTCATCAAATGCCTCTTGACGTGCACATGGACCTGCAACAAATGGAATTGTTAACAATGGATTATGGATATAAACATGCCACCTTCATATTTACATGAAGCCTCAAACATAGGCTCCGTTTGTTTTGATATAAAATGTTTTTTCAGAAAATAAACTCCAAGCTTTTATTTTCCGGTGTTTGGTTGGCACTCAAAAAATATTTTCAGAAATCGACAAAATAGTGTAGAGAGACAGAGAGGGGGCTTAAATGGCGGAGAAATATGAGAATATTGGAGTTGAACGTGGGTCAGGACTATCAATCGAGGAAACTGAATAGCAGAAGGCAGTGGGTTCATTTCGGAAAGTAACTTACGGAAGATTTAACGGTAAGTCATTTTCATTCAATGAATGGAAAATGTTTTACATGTAAAATGTTTTCCTCATTTTTTACACAACCAAACACCGGAAAATAGGTAAAACATTTTACCGAAAAACAAACGGAGCCATAAAGTTATCAGAACATTCAAGATATATGGCTACATAGGATTCTTTCTTCCTAAACATGTCTTTCCCACCATCAAGTTCACCTACCCAGGAGTGATCATTCAATGCTTCTCGAGCCCCACCACTCCACGGCCCATACTGTTATGTGGCAGGGAAGGGCCTAGAGCACCACACGGTAGTGCTCCAGGAGCATTTAATTAACAATTTCCTCTACCAAGATCATGGACCGTTGCATTATGTGCAATGGGATGGGAAGTAGAACCCCACATTTTCTTATATATCACATTATTCAAACGGTAAACATTCATTAAAAAATTGACCATCAATTTTCACAATTAATTATGTAAGAACATTTTTTTTTTCTGTCAAAGAGCGTTAGTACATTTTTCTTACATTTTGCCCTTGACAAAAGTGCAAAACTCTTGCATGAGTTGCATCTCTACATTTAGCTTATAAATTCAAAAAATATCAAAATCTCGCAATCACTTTCGGATCGCTAAAATCATTTTGGCAAGAAGCTAAATTTTCAAACGAAAGACAAAATTCGGTAACATGGTGATCTACAAATAGACCAATGTGGAACTTGAGTTAACATTCTAGCTCTTCTTTGTCGGTCAGCCCCCCAGCCATCCACCTCCCCATATAAAGCCCGGGGTAACATTAATGCCAAGGGGGGCAATATTTCTTGACTAATTTGATGCGATTCCCTCCTAACTTTCCAGGTTATCACGATGGAGTATCAGTTCAAAGAGAAACAAAGTCAATTGATCTGAATAAAATTTGAAGCATTGCCATGCATCATGAAAGAGCCAAATAGCACTGGAACCACAAGTAGGACAGGCAAATAAAGTTCAAATGATATACTCAAGTGCTACCATCACCATGTACAAAAATTTAAGGGCAAATTCACTGGCACCCGCTAAGGTTTTCCTTAATGATGGATACTCCCTCAAGAATTAGATAAGACAACGAAACTCCTGTGGTTTCTTGGTGAGTTTCACCAATGCCCCATATTGACACTCGTCGATTCAAACACGTGATGGAATGAGCCAAAAGTAACTTATACCCAAGTATTCATCCTTTTTGATAATAAAAATAATAAAAAACTTGCCGATAAAAAAATAATAATAATAACAAACTATCAACTCCCACTTATTTTGAATCCAAATGAAGTTTTTTCCAAATTATTTGATCGAAAAGACTAAAATTCACCAATAGTCCTTTATAATTCAGTCGTTCAAAGAACCGTTTTGGTCAGAAAGGACAACTTTATTACTTTTGGGTAATTGGGTAAAAAAAAACTTAGAATTGAGTGCTTTTTATTATTTATTTCATTATCGAGAAGGGTGAATTTGTCAATATAAACCACTTTTGGCTGATGTGTCGGCGAAATGAGCATTGAAACGTAGGGATTGTAGTTATTTCTCATAGGTGAATAAAGTGTCCATCATTCAGGAAAATCCCAGGGGGTGTTGGTGAAATTTTACTCAATTTTTTTTCCTTATTGCAACTTTACAAGACCCAGCTTCCAAATGCTTACCACAGAAGGCTGCCCCCTAAAGAGTCTAAGCATCGTCGGTGGAGTTGAACTTTTAGGAATAGCAACTGTAAAATCATAAACGGCTGGAACAAATGGGCGCATGTTACTGACGGCTGAAACAAAACCCTGACAACATAAAAGTAGATTCTTTAGTCCAAACCCAAACAAAGAGTAAATCTCATTCTTGCGCCAAAGAAAAAAAAAGGAAATATGCAGTGAAATACCATAAAATCAAAATCGGCAACTACAGAAAATTCAAGCTGGGACAAAGCCACGGAAGAGTACATGAGATACTTGGATACAGTATTGTCTTCCTACAAGCAAACTTTTAAATCCTACAACAGGTTTGCATGTGGGGGACAAGTGAAGAGAGGACCCAAGAAAAGCTTATAATAACTATATTTGTGAATACACTATGACCACTTGACATCTCAAAATCTCCAAAATGCATCATTAATGGTGGGCGAAACATGGCCGGCCAACCAAAATTGACAACCAAAAACAGCCCATGCATTTCACCCATATACTCGGACGGCAGCGGATCTGCATATCTCCTCAGTTTTGGACAGGATTTATCGTTCAACCTAACCAAACCACTATATAACCAAATTAATTCTGCTATAAATGTTCTGTATTAATCTCACTGGGGAATGAGACTGCACTCTAATCACTTAACCAACAGTCCACAGAACCATATCAGTCAATCATTTTAGAAACCCTCTCTCTTCGCGATCAAAAACTTCAAAGTTCAAACCTCAAACCCATACTCCACCCTTTCATAATCTCCAGAATCAAAACTAAAACTCAAAAAAAATACGATATGTGATGGCATTGACATGCCTGTTTCTATTATTGCTTTGAGTTGGCTTTTAGTACACCAGGACATATCCTTGATCCATTGAAGAAAGAAATTGACTCTTGATGGTGCGACAATTTCATATTTATAGTTAGAAAGGAGTTCTGCTGCTTTCCAAACTCAAGGGGCTGGTGCATTTTGGTGCATATGTAGGCTATAAGGTTGCATGTAAGCCAAGAGCACAGGTTTGTTCTCCTTTTTACAGCTGGAACTTTCTCTTGATTAAGTTCTTGATAGAGCCTTTACTTATCCCAAACAAAAAACATCTTATGATCCCAACAGCATATAAACTTGCTGAGTTACCTTGTAAAAGTCCTAAGAGAAAACTAGAAGGCATATATCAAGCAAACGATCCCAACTACCAAAACACGTCATGAATATACAAATTTCAGGTACTTTCCTTTCACTAAAATGGTCTTAAAAAGCCAAAATGTGTTCCTAAATACCCATTAATTCTGCTGCTCACAATGTTCAGTCGTGTCTCCATTTGAACTTTCATCAAGTAATTTTAATCGAAGATAAATGTAAATACAAAGAAATCAAATGCACAATTATTGTCTTTGTCGCATTAGGCCAAAGAAATGAACTCAATCTGCAACAGTAGCAAATGGGACAGGGACAATACACATTTTGACAACAGGGTGTGTATAGACGAAGGAAATGGGTATTCTCAGAGAGAATGATTAAGTTGATAAGTGCTTGCATAGCATTCCTACCTGTTCTATTGTCATAAACAGTGAGTCAATGGGTTTTCCCAAGGTGCAATTATACAAAGAGGAAGTTTAAAAAAGGCAGCTCTACAGTTAACTGAACTAGAAAGTGGATGTTCACATGTGTTCTTCCAGGAAAGGTATTCTACAATGACCAACCAATTACTTTGATAATAAAAGGAATGGAAATTCAACTGTAACATAGAAAAAACTTGTTTGAGAAGGCTTATGCATCCAAATTGAGTAGCACAAAGTCAGAATGCACAAGTTCCGCACATGATAAACAGGTACTTAGATACTGACAAACAACTCAATGCCTAAAGTCATACACAAACTGGCCAGAAAGCAAGTAAATACAATGAAGGGAGGGGAAGAGAACATCTCTTAACCTTAGTGCGAGGAATCAAAACATTCCTTGGTACAGGCAACCCAGTTGAAGCTGCATACTCTTGAGCTGCTAAAAGCTTTGCCTGTGTAAAGCGAGTACCTTCTACAAAAAGTGCCAACCAAAATGGCTGAGGGTAATCTCTCAGCCGTTGTAGACCTGACTGCACATGCAGTCAACAGGATTCAAAAGATGGATTAGGTCAACTTAAAAGAAAGCCTAAAAACACACCCACGCATAAATGCATTTTACAAAACTCATTGAACACAACCATACCTTTAATGTCGTTTCATCCTTAGCCCAACTTCTTTCAAGAAAGAGATACTCAGAAAACCACATCGACCAGCCAATGACCTGTATTATATATTTGGAAACGTTTATCCTACAAGTTTACAATATAAATCCTCGAACAACTTGGAGTTCCAAAAGCAAGGGAACTGAAGATGATAAGGGAAAGGCAGAAAGACAGAATAAATTGCAGAGTAGGAAGATAATAGTAGGAATCAGACACGTGATGGGTCCATTGGATGTGGAAAAATAAGTATGTCATTGAATGTAAGGATTTGTGGTTCATGGCCCAGCCTCAAGATTCCTCTTGGACAGCTAGAAATGTACTTAAGCTTAGGCTTTAGGTAAACCATTAACCAAGCATATTATTGCCAAAGGAGAGGACACTTATCTATGGATTGAAAATTGGCATTTTTCTCTCTCTCTATGTCAGGTGTTGGAGATAGAGAAGACTGCAGAGGGTAAGCTGGGAAGGGCTTTGTTAGCAAAGGTGTGATGCCCCATTTAGTCCCACATCGGTGGGTAAGATTGAAATGAACTGATATATAACGAAACGCGAACTACCATATAACTCGAGATTAACCTTTTAAGCCATGTGTTAGGCTAAGGGTTAGTAAGTCAGTTGGCGCGGGTCATTGCAGTTGGTACGAGAGCACAATCCGAGTCTACATGGTGGGAGCCACCTCTAGAATCTGGTACGAGCCCGATGATGTGTTGTACAGAGCCAAGTGTCACACCATGACCACTAGGGGAAAGGTTGTTGAGCCAATGCAATGAGAACGTTGCATCATAAGATGGGGAGATTGTGAGGCCCCATTTAGTCCAACATCGGTGGGTAAGATTGAAATGAACTGATATATAAAGAAACGCGAACAGCTACTGTATAACTTGACGTTAACCTTTTGAGCCATGTTTTAGGCTAAGAGTTAGCACGTCAGTTTGTGCGGATCCTTACAAAAGGTCTCCACCATATATCAGATGGGAGCTGGAAACAGCCAGGGCTGAGAAAATGGATATTATACATATCGCTGGGAGTATCCCTGCTAATGTAGTCCCTCATGCAAAGTGCAGTGACAGTGTCGTTTGGCTTCCCCACTGCAAATGGCCAATTTTCTGTGAATTCAGCATGGAAGGCTATCAGGATTCCATGAAATAATGTTCAATGGCCTCCTATTGTTTAGTGCAAACAAAATGTTCCTAACTGCACAGTTGGTCTTGTGGATTTGATGCTAGAAGAAGCTAGCTATTAAGGATAGGCTGCTGAAGTGGGGAACAAATGTGGAATTGACCTATGTTCTGCAATCTGGAAAGCCTATCAATAACTGTTCTTTGGCAGCGTTTATACCAAGCTTAGATGCAGGGAGCTCCTAAAGTGGTGCCGCTCCCACCTTGGGAGCCCGCTTTTGCGCTCCCAACTAAGGAGTTTGATGGAAGCCCGCTCACGTCAAGATGGGAGCTCGCTCCTTACGAAGATGAGAGCTTTTATATGATGTTTGTATAGAAAAACAGGGATCTATCACTTGGCTTTATTAATTGGTCTTTGATGAACTCATAAATCTAGCCTAAGTCGTGATATCTTGAAACGAAAATCATATATTGTACCACAAGCCCATTTCTTACACTTATGGAGGACTTGGCCATATCTTTACTTCCTAAATTACTGTATTTTTTGAAGTGAATACTCTATGCTACATTATTTTCATAATATAAGTACACGTTCCTCTCACGCTCCCAACCTTGCGAGCTTCTATATTCCCTCGCTCTCTCGCTCCCACTTCGTGCAACTAAGATACCAAGTGTCTTTGGGAAGAAGTGCTGGAGAGATGTAATACAAGGAAAAGGCCTATGCTATAGCCTGGGGAAGCGTCTTTGGCTACTCAGTATGCTTCAAATAAAATTTTCTGGGCCTCCATTCTGGTCTATCATATATGGCTTGATTGAAACGGAAAATTTGTCAGAAACAAAGCTAAAGAGCAGGTAGTTTTGTTCAATAGTATTGAGAAGGACCTAAGGGATAGAGTTAGGTCCTGGATTCCTGGAACAACACAAAAAATTCTTAAGAGTGACTGGTCGCTTTGCATGGCTTGGAAATATCCACAAGGATCCTAAATGCAGATCTGTAGGTTCCCAGTGAGGTTTCTTTCAATTGTTAAGCTGTGCAGTTTGGTTCTGTTCTTTACAAACTTTTATCTGTTTGCCTCTGATAGTCATCTCTAATGGTTTGCTATGCTTAACTTACCCAAAGATAAAACTTAGTAGAAATTAAGCAAAACTAGTTACTATTGTCATTGGATAAAATTTTATATCATCGAGTTTGAGGCAATTCTACCGTTGCCCCCCACTTACACTAGACAATGGTAACTGCTTGTGCTAGGGATGGGGAATGTTAAATCCAGGCCCTTAAATTCCATTGGGTTAGCAAATCCACCAATTAACAATACAAATCTTAACAGAGACAAAAGGCCACTGCATTAAGAACTAAACAATCTGAATTGAACTGTTTTAACTTGAAATGCTCCACCTCAATAGCTCTTAGAAACCATATGCCGTCAAAATTCTTACCGGAAGGAACTTCGATGACTTCTTCATTACAGCCAATGAGCTACCAAGACAACCAAATCGCTGTTACAAAATTAAATCTGACAATAGTTAGTGTGGAGAATAATTTGAAGCACATATGTCAATAACACCAAATCTTAATTTGAACTGTGTGATTAACATGAAGATAAATGCATAAATTGCTCATACAAATGTGCACGTCTATACCTATCAATGTAATTAAAATGCTTCTGCATGGGCAGCTATGGTCTATTATATTTGGCAAGAGTGGAACAGAGGAATTTTTTAAGGGTGTCAGTGAAATCTAACTTCTGGATTCATCTTCTAAGCATAATATTTGCATCAAATCTCCACACATAGAGCCTCCTAAATCTACCAGTCCCCACTTGCAATGATTGCTTTATTTTATTTTATTTTTTTGACTTCTTCTCCTTGTATTGGAAGGATTTTGGGCCTCTATGGTACTCATATCTTTCTTTTCAATATAACACACTACCCAAACAAACAGAAAATCAAGTGCACAAGGGCATATGCATGAATGTGCTAGCACATGCACATACATCCAAGGAAAACATGTCAAATAAGCACCTGAGCCAAAACCCATCCAACCAGCCAATCAATGTCACTTTTGTGATTAGATATGACAAGGGCATGTTCTTTCCCTGGAAAATACACCAATACATACGAGAAGATAAGCTAGTAGCAGTTTCTAGAGCAAGAAAAACTTCTGCTCTCAAATAAAGGGAGCATCATGTGCACTTAACGGATAAGAAGTTTAGCCTTACCCATTATTCGAAAACTTTCTGTATCTGCGAACAGTTTAATCTGCAGCAAGAAATAACACAATTATGAATTACAGAACAGATTTTTGGGTTCACAGGTTAAATTGCAAGACTAATGTCTCCACTGTCACTAGATACATTTCCTACCAGTACATAAAGTTTCCTACCAGTACATAAAGTTACAGCTCCAAATAACCAAAAAGAACTAATGATTCCAAGCTTCCTTGAATTTGTTGCACAACACATTTATGACATGGAATCACAATCCCACTAAAAGAAAGCAAAATGAGATTGTTACGTTGCGTGCAAATTTGTTCGCATAACCCACCTTTCAAATCCTACATTCCTGGGCATTTCAAGGATAAATGCAACAGTTGATTCCACCATTTTGAAACAAGTCATTTTATATACTTGGCTGAAAAAACAAATTAGTGGTTCCTGGTAATGAGAGTACAGTAATTGTCTTTATCCCTTTCCAGCTACCCATATATGTTCTAAATGACGTCTCAAAATAAGACATGACAAGAGAAGAAGGATGGTGTAAACAATACAAAAAACCAAGAACAGAACATAATATTTAAAACCCCACAAACTCAAGTGTTCTTCACCCTAGGCTTCACTGTTGCAATAAAATAATGGTTTAAGCTGACCATAGTGGAAATTTGATTTAGTGCTCCCTAAGGCGCCTTTGTTGAAGGTCACCTTGGTTGCAGTTTAGAGGCTTTCCCCATTCAAAATTATGAAAGTTTACAATGATGCAGCAAAATAACTTTCCGAGCAAATTCGGACAATATGACTTCTACACACACTGCACATTGAACTTTTGACCAGACAAACATTGGGACTTGCTAAGATTTTCCAATCATGATCTTCCTAAAGAGAAAAGATGTAGCACAAAGCAGGAGCGGGGGAGCGGAGGCACCTAAAAGCTCCAAAGGTTGGGAGCGCCTAAGGAGCGTATATGGATTACATATAGATACGCACATAAATATTTTTAAACAACCATTGTAGGAAAAAATGATACTTAGTGAGAATTTTTTCCCAATATTAAAGGTAATGATCGAAAGTTTGATACTTTCAATTTGCGAAACTTCTTGGCTGATATGATTTTCATATTCTTATTTCCACAATGGCATAACTCCGTTAAAAGTAAGAGAATAACTTCCTTGATGGCCTGATAAGCTCCCATCTCAGTTAGGAGCTAGCTCCTGTCTCGAGAGCAGCAAGCTCCCATCTTGGGAGCGCTGATTCGAGTGTGCACCCATTTTAGAAGGATCTTGCCACAAAGGATGGAGCAACAACACTCTTATCTTTACTAGTGTGTGACGCAAGAAGGTTCTGTTCAACGCGAAGTTGACTATTTTTGTAGCATCTAGAAAACACCGTTGTTATTGACAAAAAAACTCGAACAAGGAAATCCCACAACAAAACCAAAACGAGAAAAGAAAAAAAATGACATCTCTTGCAAACAGTCAGCTAGTCAGAATTATTTTCGCGCAGCTTTATAATCACCTGAACCCCTGCCCACCAGTCAATAAGCCATACGAGCTCCAGCCACAACAATTCTGCAACCACTCTGTTAATCCTTCTGTATAAACTCTTTGACAATGGCCGAACAAGGACAAAGCAAATAGCCTGAACAAAGATGGTTGCAATCCATTACTTGCGGGGCAATCCACATCGATGTAACGAAAGTAACAAAAGGAAATAATGATTCAGACACAAATGAACAATGGTAAACAAAGCCTAAGAACATTGTTGCCTCCCCTGAAATAACAGCCACTGCATTTTAGGAGATTTCCTGTAGATCCTTATTCCCCAATTAAATCCTCGACATAAATCCCAAACTATATTTTAAAAGCCATGTCAAGAAAGCACCCCAAAGAACGTAATAAACTCGCTATGACTTTTGGTATGGTGAGAAATGACTCTTCAAAATGCCACATCATAAAATAAAGCAACTTTCATTGATGAACTAATTAATTTCTCTTAGTGAAATGGGTTCCTTTAAAACAAAGGAGTAACTAAAAAAATATATACTTTGAAGAGTCACTTATAGTGCACTTGTTGTTGCAAGTCACTCTTCAACTTGTCACACAAGTCACCGTAAAGATTTGCTAGCTCCCGTCAGATGCTCTTTGAGCGCCTCCGACTTTTTCATTTCTCTCAATTCATTGTCACTCAAAACCACCACCATTGCTTTAGCCCTGCCCTCTCACTACTTCGATTTCGTTACTTCTTTGATATACAAAAATAAGATACAATATAGTGTATGGATAGAGGTAATATTATGCCTCAGAACACATGCAACTTCAGCAATCAACGCCATTCCCCACAGAATTCAACTTATTGACAAACGTAAACAACATTCAACAAAAACCCCAATCGTAGAGCATAACCACTCTACTCCACGAACCCTAAAAAAAGAAACCAAAATGAGGAATGTACGACCTCAAATCAGAACAAAAACTCGAAAATTAGGCGCAGAGTTGGCTCAGCTGGAGTCAAATCTGTACATGTAATGAAGTAGTGTAACGAAGTCAAGACGTGTGTGATTGGTTACCTGGATGAAATTGACGACGAGACCCGAGAGGAAGAAGAGCACGCCTAGAGGGACTATAACAACTGCCGCTGCAATCGCCATGAGAGAGAGAGCGAGAGAGAGAGAAGATTTCAAGATTTACTCTCCGAATAGAGAGAGAGAGAGAGATGTGAGTATTAAATACAACGGTACATATGTATATGAGTGTGTGTATGTTTTCGTGGATTTATGAGTTTATCGATGACGAAGATGAAGAACAGATGCAACAGACATAGATAGAATTGCTTCCGTTTCTCATTTTTTAAGGACAAACAGATAAACGAAGGCTATTGGGTCGGGCTTCGGATTGGAATAGGTAAATCCCTTGTGAAAAAACTAGGGTTGATAAATAGGCGAAAGCCTACCCAATTTTATACGTACGAGCTTCATTCGATTTAACGCGAACCGATCTCGAGTAATTTGAAACATTATAAGTAAATGAGCTAAGTAATAACTTATTTGAAAATTTATCGAGTTTTAAAAATACGTTCAAGTTTTATTTGTTTGTATAGCTTGTTAACACTTCATTGGTTAAAAAAATAAATTGATTGGTTATCGATAAAGGAATGATCACATAACATATTTTTTTTTTTTTAAGAAAAAGTACAATTATTATGATTAAGAGATTGACACTGTAAAACAAACGATTAAATGATTATAAATGTTTAATTAATTAAGTTTTTTTCCTATATGTTTTATTTGTCGTTTTCTAAAGGGAGAACTTGTTGTAGATGTGTGGTTTGATTATATATTTTACACAATCCCACAACATTTAGGTTTCAAGTATTTTGAAAGACAAAAAGGGTGTTAGAGTGGTTTTTATTACCCTTTTGTGATGATCTTTACATATTGGAAAGTTGAGTAAAGTTATTATTACAAAGGTTTACCGCTCGGATGTGCAAGAGGCTCGCTCTTTTGCGTACGACGAGGTATCTGGATAATCCTAATACTAGTGTAATTCTAAGTTATTATTAACTAGTGTTCGCTTTTCAGAAAAAAACAGAAAGAAAGACAGAAACCATATATGAGACATTGAGATTAGTATAAATGGAGCAACGCTTCAAGATATTCAAATAATGTCTCTTCATGGAGGTCATGAAAACCTACCGTGTACATTTGGGTGAGAAAATATAGAGATCGTTGATTTGGCCATAATCTTAGATTGTCAAGAGTGACAAAAGAGAAGTTGAAGAAGTGACGTTGTTTGGTTCAACTATTTGAAAGTTATTTTTGGTGCAACGAGTAGAGAGAGACAGAAAGAAAAAGTTATTAAAAACGTATAGAGAGAAAAATGAGATAAGATGAGAGTTGAAACGAACAAAGTGACTATAATTGGCTCGTGAGCTGAAGAAAATGTTCAATTTTTTATTAGGTGTCAGATGAACTAAATTTTCATTGGATTTGATTTTTCCATTAGAAGAAGAAGGGGGATTATATTTATTAGTATGTTGTAAAAGTAGTTGTATGATTGTATCTGTCTTCTTGGTCAACAACATTTAAGACTTGATACAACATGACTTGTCTAGATAGGTGCACCATTCATTGAATTTTGAGGCTCCTGAAGTTTCGATTGCAGAATTATCTTCTAGCCTTCATGCACCTTTCTATGCAATATATGTCTTTTACTTGAAACAAAATTGTAGAAATGGCCGTGATGCTTCTGCTCTCAAACTACAATAAATATAGTCAATCACGACTTACGACGTACGATAAATACTTTTGAAGAATGATACAAATTGACTGGCACAAAAGTCATCTCTTCTATTCAAAATTGTTGTTTGTTAATGCTCCCGTTATTTGTGACTTTAGTTAATTAAACGCGACATGTGAATAACAACTGTATAAACAATTTTGGTTGATAATTTGATGAAGTTCTAATGGTGTCATGGGCAAACGTACTGTCATACTGGCCTTACGATTTACGAAGTCTTAATTCTTAAATACTAGTACAATATTTCCTTTTTGTGATAGGAAAAAAGGAAAAAAAAAAAAAAAGGTTGATAGTGTAATAGGTAGCTTTGTACCTAGTAATGCAAGCATCCCACGTTTACAAGTGCACGCCCTCTGAATGCTTGCATTATCCCTAGCTTGTTGAAAAGTTGGATGTAAAATACCAAAACATATCAAATGTACTTGAGAGAAATCAAAGCGAGTGTGTTTGGTGACCTGCTTGTAGCTTCGTCGATCACTCGCCCCTACATGCCTTGAATCGTACATAATTTTTTGTTTTTTGGTACGTGAAATATTTTGACACTCCAACATTGACTTAGTGAAAATCTTACATCTTGTTTGGGTATCTAAAAATCATTCGTCCCAAATACTTTTTATCTCTAGTCAGAAAAAATCTCTAGCCAATATTCTTCAAATTTTTCGAATTGACTCGAAGAGAATAATTAGGAAAGGACAAAATTTCGGATCGATCCAATGAACAAAGTTTCACTTTAGACAATATATATTCATAAAATTTGGATTTCATTATTTGAGTTTGTTTTTGTTTTTAGTGAACATCAACCAAAAAAACTTTTCAAGTTTTCAAACAACTTCGATTTTTTGTTGGATTTTTCTTTCCTCTCTTGTCGTTTTTAAAAAAAAATTGCCTATAAAAAAAAAACTTCGACTTTTTAGACATCTAAAACACAGTCTAAAAAATAATTTTGTATTTCAATGAGGATCGATCAGTGTAATGTTAATTTTTAATGATATATAATCATATGAAGTAATATATTTGCATATAAACCCCAAAATCACAAGAGGTTTGGCCAAGTAGTTATGAGAAAGCAATAAGTATTCCTCCATGATGTCATAGATTTTATTTTCACACAGAGGCCAAACATTTTAAACATTGAGATCACTGGGGGTCATGCCCAGTCGTTACCTTCAGAACTCTGAATTAATCAAGGTGCGCTCTAACTGGCCTGGACATCCGATTATTTTTAGAGAAAAAAAAATGTATATATGCATGATCTTATGTTTAATTTGTTTTCTAAGTTGGTCAACCATCGCTAGCTTAGTTCACCTACATATGAGGGGCATTACTTCAATCTTGTGGTTAGTCAGTGCAACCGAACTAGTCATTGAAACTCAACTACCCCAACACCACTAATTCAAGAGAGACATAAATATACAAGTTAGATAGGGACCACTATACATAAATATATATTCAACTCGATCCACGGTCTTTTCTCATGGGAGATGATTCGGTAAAGTAGATCACCCGTTTTCAATTGAAGAAAAAGTACACAAGACATTCATGCTCGGAACGTAGCTAGAACTGGGGATGTACGTACATGAATCCCACAACGTAAAACTAAGTATTTAACGAGCATCAGTTCGAACACAGAAGTTTAATTATTTTCATGAAATTTAAGCACGTAGCATTAATGTTGTGCCAATAATGCAAGTCAGATAGGGACCACTACTCATAAACATATATTCATGGGGGTTTGACTTAATTCAACTCGATCCACAATCTTTTTTCATGGGATGATTCGGTAGGGTTGAATTTCGGTAGGGTAGATCACCCTTTTTCAGTTGAAGAAAGTCACAGACTTTCATGAACCGAATGTAGCCGGAATTGACCGATGTACATGAATCCCACAACATAATAAGTATTTCATGAGTATCGATGGAATGGTTTCGAACGCAGATGTTAACTATTTGCATGAAAAATCTATGCGAGTAGCATTGTTGTGCCAATAATGCAAAGCACATGATGGACACATTTGCATGGAAATGAAAGGGCTATAACCACACATGCACACAATGCGCACATTTATACGCGTGTGTATTTTTTCAACACAAAATCATGTGTGTATTAATTTTCCGCACCATTTTATATAGTTCGAAACATTGATTGGACAGGAGGACACGGTGAATTGTTTGAGATTTGATGGGTTTATGTGATAGTTAATTTTGTGTGATTTTGTTTTGGTTAAACTTTAAGGACAAGTAAATTTTTTGTAGCATTTAATGAAAACCACCAAAAATCACTCTTACTTTTATCTTTGTCTTTTTTTTCTTGACTGTTGTTTACTCAAAATTCCGTT
Organism: Rhododendron ovatum; assembly: GCA_019656835.1. Taxonomy (NCBI): domain Eukaryota; kingdom Viridiplantae; phylum Streptophyta; class Magnoliopsida; order Ericales; family Ericaceae; genus Rhododendron; species Rhododendron ovatum. The sequence continues at coordinate 1,709,544 of CM033791.1, forward strand.
AAGTTAAGATTTTGGAAATCTTTCAAACAACACCAATTTTTCTTTTTATTATAAGTAAGCTGAATTCATTCTTGAGTCCAAACAACGCTCACTTTGATTGCAACATTTTTTCAATCCATTAAAAAATATTGGCATCGACATTTAGCAAAATAAATTGTGTGTTTGTATTCGTGGTTTCTTTTTTTGCTTGGGCTTGTAAGGAGATTCAAAACTTTGCTCAAACCAATCCTTCGATAAAAGTAGTATCCCCCTCCCACATTTATTTGTTCATAAAAGGAAAATATAATTGTTTCATAAACTTTCTAAGAACCCAATTTGTTAGTTCTTTTATTTATTTTTTCTAGAACCCAAACAAACAAAAATATCCTTGAAAGTTGTATTCACTATTCACGGAACTTGTGGTCAATGCCTGGTTCACCCAAGCCCAGTAGTCAATGCCTAGTTCACCCAAGCCCAATAATGCCGATGGGCTTAATTAAACCCACACGGGTAGGCGGGGTAGCCCAAGCCCAGCAGTCAAGGCTAAAAGTCAGATAGCATTCTTTTTAGGACCTCAGACCAAAAGAAATGCATTCTTAGGATCACAACCAAAAAGTAAAGAGGTCTTCTTGTGGGTTATGGTCAGAAAAAATGCTATGGAAACAGACAAATGTGTAGGAATCCAAACGCAGTGTGTCCAGAATCGTCTGATATGGAAGGGTCACGTGCATAAGAAAGTTTCATATGTGTTGGAATCTGTGCACATTAGTCTGTATCTGTAGCATTGTCTGTTAGAAAAATAAGGCTCAGTAAAAAAGGAAACATTTTGATCACAATCTCAACCTCCCTCTGTGTTATATATGAACTTCCATTTCTACCCATGTTGATTTAAATTGAATAATTCTAATTTTGACATTAGGTCAAAACTGATGCATTTGGCACATAATGTGTGTTTTGGAATTGGAAGATTTGAGAATCTCTCTGTAACAACCCGCACCCACAAGCACCACGGTCAGGCCTTAACAAAATTGGATCTATGCTATCCAACCAATATAAGCTGACCGACAATTAATAAAAGCCAACACCACTTCCTTAATTATTTACATAATTTTCATACACAAATCTTGCTCTTAATTATCTGATTCTAACCACCCAACCAATATAAGCTGACCGACAATTAACTAAAAGCCAACACCACTTCCTTAATTATTTACATAATTTTCATACACAAATCTTGCTCTTAATTATCTGATTCTAACACCCCATCCCAAATTCTCAAAGCTCCCACAATAAACATCAAATCCAATTTGTAAACCCTTAACCAAGTTACAAACACAACTCCATATACACTTTCCTTTCTTTTCTTATCCTTAACCTCCTCCTGTGCCTAAATTCCCCTAATCCCAGTGAGTTGGTCCCAACTCAACCAACCCCTCCTCCCCTCCCCCATTTTGTCTTGTTTCTCAAGTTTATATAGGCCTTGCACGAAATTCCCAGCACCTCACGTGCTCACACACACACTTGTTAGCCACCGAGACTTCCCATGCAACAAACTTATCTACTTAATCAATAACCCAAATGCTAGAAACTACAACATAACTAATACCCCATTCTATTCTTTTTAATTGTGAATAAAACAGAATGAATATTATTTTATTTTCCTTTTTCGGCTTATTTTAATACGGGGTCTTACACTCTCCTTGTTCCATCCTCAATCACATAATACCAGTGCTTGAGAGAGAGGGCGACCGTAAAAGCGTATTTCAAAAACATCCCTAACTACTAAAATTTGTAAGCGAAGAATGATATTGAAAATGATCTATTAGGTAAATGTGTTTCGCTCATATGACGACAGATTCAATTAACTTAGAATTTTCACGAATCACCTATTCAACGAGACAGAGAAATCAAACAATTCAAATAAAATATTCAACCTTAGATTGGAATGATTCTGACTACACATCATGCGTACTATATCATAGCCCCTATCCCTCTTACTGGGGTGGAAAGTGGATATTTATTCTTTCTTTCTGTATTGTTGTGAATCTAAAACTTAATCAAACATTCATCTCATTGCCTTCTCAACTGCAAAGTACTATAACACACAAATAAAAAACACAACTCATTTAGGTAAGTTCATAAGTTCACGAACATTATTACAGATATAGTTTGCAAAGTAGTCGTCCAAGAAGCAACCTCACAAAAGTTCATAAACATGCAAATACGAAGGACAAACAAGTTTCCAATGTGAGGTCCAGCTCGAATTGGAAACTATAAAAGCGATTGCAGCTTAAAACACAAACAAATATGGAAACTAGAAAATTATCCTTCTTACAGTCCAAATAGAGAAAGCATCATCATCAGATGCGTCTTCAACTTATTAAATGGAATAAGTAGTTTTGCACTTGGATGCAGGAGACTACTCCAATGCACTCTTGCATGTCTCCCCAACAATCCGATCGCGCCCGTAACTTCCTGCGCAAACTACTGATGAAAGGGGCAAAAGTAAAACACGTACATTAGGTTTCCTGTTGTATATTATACTTGTGCAAGGTGCCTGGAGGTTGCACCAAATATAGACAGTAATTATCGATCAAACTAAAGACCAAAATGAAAAATATTGCATCTTTTTGCACAATATAGACCAAAATTGAAAAAAAATTCATAAGAGATGGCCCTAAGTACACAAAAGATTGTATTTTTCTGTCATTTTCAATCTTTTTTCATCTTTAGTGAATTTTTTTGACTTTGGTCCATACTTTTACCTTTTTCGATTACTTCTGTCTAAACGAATGATTAATCCAAAAAATTGACTTAAATCCAATACAAATTAAGAGAAAAAAACCCAGAAAGACTGTTAAAAGACCAAAAAAAAATCAGGTCAAAGGCCGTATCGTTAATATTAGAATGATACGGAGTAATTCTTTAATAACAGCAAGTGACAGGATTACGTTTGGGCTTAGGCTGCCAATTAAGGGAAGAAGAAAGAAAATACAAGATGAAGTTCTTAATTTGCTTCTAGAACAACCTATAATAACGAAACAAAAATAGCAGAAGAGTAATTAACCAAACTTTCATGTGTATATATGTAGCCGTACCATCATCATGATCTTGAGCCTTGTTCACCATTATGGTCATTTTGTTTGCCACTTGTACCACATTCCTAATCCAAACAAAGTGGAAATTAAAACTTAGGAAGCTAAAACAAAATAATCCAAATTTGAAGCATGAGTTGAATAATTTATGATAAATACTTGCAGACAATTGTGTATATTAATCAACACAAAAACAAGTTAGAAATCCTGATATCCATGGATACCTCTTTCATTGGAGTCTCTAAATCTTCATCAAGTTCTTCACCATTGTGGTCACTTTCTTCGCCACTTGTGCTACATTCCTAATCCAAGGAAAGTGGAAAACTTAGAAGCTAAACAAAAAATTCAAAAATTTTTAGCATCACTTGAACAATATATTTCCGATAAATATTCACAGACAAGTGTTTATTAAGTGACACAAGAACAAGTTAGAAATCCTAATCTCCGATACCTCTTTCGTTAGAGTATCTAAATCTTCATCAAGTTCTTCACCATTATGGCAATTTTCTTTGCCACTTGTGCTACATTCCTAATCCAAAGAAACTGGAAAACTTAGAAGCTAAAAAAAAATATTCAAAAATTTTAAGCATCAGTTGAATAATTTCTTATAAATATTCAGAGACAATTGTTTATTAAGTGACACAAGAACAATTTAAAAATCCTAACCTCTATGGATACCTCTTTCGTATAAGTCCCGTCTCGCAAAATCTCTGAATCTTCATCGAGATGTATTTTCTCCAACACTGGGAATGCATCCTGCAGCAACATTGAAGTTATCTAGCTTATCGTCAGTAATTAATTGAATCATTTATGATAATTGGAATTAACGTTTCTGCCGACTATTGAGGCATTTTCATCTAATAGGATCCAGGAGCTAGCTAGTAGCTCATTAAAGATCCACTCCACCATTTGTCAACAGATTACAACATAATGGAAAACTTAGAAGCTAAAAAAAAAAATCTAAAAATTTTAAGCATCACTTGAACAATATATTTCCGATAAATATTCATAGACAAGTGTTTATTAAGTGACACAAGAACAAGTTAGAAATACTCGCAGACAATTGTGTATATTAATCGACACAAAAACAAGTTAGAAATCCTAACATCTATGGATACCTCTTTTGTTGGAGTCTCTAAATCTTCATCAAGTTCTTCACCATTGTGGTCACTTTCTTCGCCACTTGTGCTCCATTCCTAATCCAAAGAAAGTGGAAAACTTAGAAGCTAAAAAAAAAATTCAAAAATTTTAAGCATCACTTGAACAATATATTTCCGATAAATATTCATAGACAAGTGTTTATTAAGTAACACAAGAACAAGTTAGAAATTCTAACCTCCGTGGAAACCTCCGTCGTTGGAGTCTTTGAATTTTCATCAAGTTCTTCACCATTATGGTCACTTTTTTTGTTACTTGTACTCCATTCCTAATCCAAAAAAAATGGAAAAGTTAGAAGGTAAAAAAAATTCAAAACTTGAAGCAACAGTCGAATTTTTTCTGGTCAATATTCACAGACAAGTGTTTATTAAGTGGATACCTCTTTCGTATAAGTCCCGTCTCGCAAAATCGCTGAATCTTTATCGAGAATTCTCCTCTCCAACACTGGGAATGCATCCTGCAGCAACATTGATGTTATCTAGCTTATCGTCAGTAATTAATTGAATCATTTATGATAATTGGAAATAACGTTTCTGACGACGATTGAGGCTTGTTCATCTAATAGGATCCAGGAGCTAGTAGCTAATTAAAGATTCACTTCACCATTTGTCAACAGATTACAAGATAATGGATATATATTGTACCCACGATAAAGCCATTCGCTATATTTTATGGTCGCGGACAAATACAAAACCTATAGGAGAAAAAATAACCTCGTGTAGTTATTATAAGCACAAAATTGTAATTGTCAGACTATTAAATTGTTAACCATCAACTCATTTAAGTTTAAGCTGTTAAAGAAAGGGGTGACTTTTATTATTTATACCTTTAACACAGACTGTTCTCCACATCTCTCAATAATCCAATTTGTGTTAGAGAGAGAGAGAGAGAGCTTTAATTAAGTTTTTTATGACATTCGATATCTTACCCGCTTGTATGTTTTTAGAGCGGTCACATGGAGTGGGCATCATGCAAACCACTCCATGGGGCTAGGCACTCCGGGCCAAAAAATCCCTCTATTAGGATAACACCCTCGCAATTCGAACCCATTACTTTCGGGCTCTAATACCACTCATGGGATTGTTTTGCCACCATTTCTCCTACAACTAATTAGTGTTAAGGAGGTTTTCAATTAAGTGTTTTTATGGAATTCGACATCGTGCCTGAAAGTCTATTTTTAAAGTGATTGCAGAGAGTGACATTGTATAACCAAATTCACAAGGGAACTCCATGCCCATCAGTAAAAATCATTTTAGGTAGGGGTGATAAATAAGCAAAACGAGCGAATAGGTGGTTTATGGTTTTAAAACTTAACGAATTTCAAAAATATGTTCGAGCTCAGCAAAGTTATGAGACAAGTCGATCTCAAACGAGTTTTAATCAAGCCAAACACGAGCCGATCTCGAGTAGATTAAATTTTTTTATACATAATTAGACAAACGAAACAATTACTAGCGTGTTCAAGCTTGGTTTGAAACCAAAACGACCTTCGAAAAAATGTCAAGCTTGATTTGTTTATGTAACAAACCAATCTTGAACAATCATTTAACAAACTCAAACGAACTCAAACTCAAGTAGCTTGGTTTCTTTAGCAGTCTTAATTACCAAAAACTTTATTAGTCCAGTTCAATTTTTGACATTCTGTTGGTTTACCTTTTACGTATGGTGGAATTGGTATGTGATAACCATATGACTACTTTAATATTCCAGTTAAGTTTATCCGATAAACTAATTTGCCTAAAATTGGGAATCTCAATTGTGGATCAAGTCTTAATTTTTTTATTGCAATGAAACTACAGGATTGTGCCCACTTTTATGTGCTTTCCATGACCATGATTAATTAATTAAGAAAAAAGGGTAAAGACCTTAATTAATTTGTACCTTGTTGGAGAAGAAGAGTTGCGTTTCATCACTACATACGAAACTTTTGAGATTAGGCAAATCCCAAAGCTCCACTTCCTTTAACTGAGGGAACCGAATGGTATCATTGTTGTTGGTGGCTTCTTTCTTCGTCTGGTTGTTTGAGATTATCACCTCCATCTTCGTACATCTATATATTTTGAGTGTTTGCAGATTCTTTAGCTGAGGAAGCATATAGAAGGGCAATACATACTCCAATTGGTTACAACCACCAACATCAATCTTCATAAGTTGGCAGAAGGATTTAGCTTCATTTCCTGGTTCTGAAAGTGGTTGCTCGTCCCAAATCCTTGTTATCTTAGATAAATTCCAAAAATTTAAAGTTTCCAGAATAGGAAAAGCAACCTGTAAAGTTGTTTACACCCCATTCATTAGTGATTGGATAATAATGAGGTCCAATGAAGCTCTAAAACCCATCTCTAAGCATGTAAAAATCAGAAAGTGCAAACTGATAAAATCACAAAGCAGATAATTTTTCCATGAGATTAGTAAATAAAGAAATATGGTAGTTTAACATATTGGGTTGGACACACTAATGAAAATTGATAAGTTCGCCAAAACTAATATATTTACCAAGCATGTAAAATTAAAAAGTGCGAACTAACAAACCACAAAAATTGATCATGTTGCTAAAAGTAATATACATGCTGAATTGAGAAATTTCTCAAATTTGAAATTAGAGAAAATTGGTAAATTTTCATATTATAGGTATCATACATTTTTCATTAGTTTATCGATCAACAAGGTTTTTTAATATTTGTTTATCGATCAACAAGGTTTTTTTAATGCATACTCAGACAAGAACCAGTTTAAAGTGATCACCGTTCGCAAGGGGACTATATAGTCTACAGCAGACTGAAGAGAAATCTATTACTACATAAAATTAAAAAAATATTCAAAAGAAGCCATTTTCACTTGAAAAGGAGAAAAACAATGGCGGAAGGGGCTCCGATGACATTAGAGAGTAAGGGCACTAAAAGAAGAAGAACAAAGGCTACTGGCCGGGAACCATTCCTTACATCCGGGGTGTGGCCTCTATACAAGTGTGTGTAAGAGAGAGGATAATGATAATTTTTAAAGCAAAAAAGCATAATCTATCTAAGAAGGATAATGATAAAGCAAATGTACCTTTCCGTTGAATAAAGGTAGTGCATGGATAGTGGAGTTGCCTTCAATTGTGCTCGCCTTCCCCAATTTGGTACAGAAGCTTTCAAGGTTTGGTAGACTGAACAATTCCAAGAAATTCAATTCGCTAAAACATACCTCATTTCTGAGCCCATCTTCATCTATCTCTCCCTCAAATTCAACTATTCCCTTCATGGTTGGACAGTCACGCACGCGTAGAACTTTCAGATTCTTTAACAGTGAATGCATTTTAAAAGGAAACACATGCATCAGTTTCTCGCATTCGTAGATAAACAAATCCGTCAGTTGGCAGAAAGACCCTTGTTCTTCTAAGACTGCTATTGATTGCTTGTCCCAAATCTCAATTATTTTATGCACCTTTTGAATGCTCAATTCCTTCAACTGGGGGAAAATAACCTAAAAAGTAGTTCAGCGTAGGAATCATTAGGGACTCGTACTCCATGGAAAGGTTACTCGCCAAACATTATCAAACAATGTTACACTGCACAATGAATAAATCAGCTCATTTTTATGTTTTATTTTTTAAGAGGAAATCAGGTCTTTTTTATTTTTTATTTTTGATGAGGAAATCAGCTCATTTTTTGAGAGAACCTTTACACACAATTTCTTTGTGGCGAATGTTATGACGGGGGACAACATAAAATAAGTGATTTTTAGAATGCCGTGCATTTTTAAAATAGTCATATATGCACCATTGTTTAGGCCCATGTGTGCATTTTATATTTTTTACTCTGATAAAAATCAGATCGATCAACTTCTGTTTTTTTAATTGCAATTAATGAAACTACATAAACTTAAGTAAAAAGGGTAAAGAGCTTAATTTGTACAAACTGATAAAATCATAAAAAGAGAAAATATTAATAATTGATAAATTTATTGAAATTAAATTATGCATGTAAAAACTTGAAACTCCCCCATCCTCGGGATAAAATTGTATAGTTTTAGCCCCTACCCAGGGATAGATCATTAGAATAATTGTATAGTTCTAGCCCCTGTGGAACTTGAAAACTATCGATCATAGAAATTAAATGGCAAATGAAAATATTGCCTACGAAATGGAAACACAAAAGACACATAGATATAGGTGGCCGGAAAACCTCAACGAGAGAAAAAATCACGGGAGTCACACCAGTGCACTATAATCGAAGAAACAATGGAGTACATGTCTTCTCTCTTTTTCGCCGATTAAAAAAAGTCTTCTTCCTTCTCTCCTCCTCTCTTTTTTGCCGATTAAAAATAACTAGTTTGGTTTCTTTCACAGTTCTAATTTCCGGAAACTTTAATATTCCAGTTCAGAATTTTTGACATTCTGCATTTCTACTGGTAAAGACCTTAATCTGTACCTTGTTGGAGAAGAAGAGTTGTTCACTACATATGAAACTTTTGGTGGAATTGGTCTGTGATCGATAACCACAGGACTACTTTTCAAAATTGTAAAAATAATCCATACCAAATAGCAATGTAGAGAGACAATGTAGAAATTATTAAATTGGGCTCTACTGATTCGTTGACACGGGAAAATTTCCACAGATTGTTGCGGGTATTTGTTAATTAGTTTAAACGATAAACTAATTTGCCTAAATTTGGGAATCTCAATTGCGGATAAAGTACTCTTTTTCCAATTGCAATGAAACTACGGGACTATATACATGCATGTGTGCCCACTTAATTAATTAAGTAAAAAGGGTAAAAACCTTAATTTGTACCTTGTTGGAGAAGAAGATTTGCGTTTCACTACATATGAAACTTTTGAGATTAGGCAACCAACCAAGATCCAGGGTCTTTAACTGAGGGAACCGAATGGTATCATTGTTGTTGGTGGCTTCTTTCTCCTTCGGGTTGTTTGAGATTATCACCTCTATCTTCTTACATCCAGTTATCATGAATTCTTGCAGATTTTTTAACTGAGAAAGCATATAGAAGGGCAATACATACTCCAAGTCCCCACATCCCCAAACAGAAATGCTCTCAAGTTTAGAGAAGGATTTAGCTTCTTTTTCTGGTTCTGAGAGTGATTGGTTGTCCCAAATCATTGTTATCTTATCTAAATCATGCAACGACAATCTTTTCAGGACAGGAAAAGCAACCTGCAAAGTTGTGTACAAAATATTCATTAGTGATCGAATGAATAATAATGAGGTCCAATCAAGCTCTAGCTAAAACCCATCAATATATGCTCATAAGCACGAGATTCGAGTCTCAAAACTTGGAGAGCTATGGAAGACATGTTGACTCAATCCGATCACCTTTCATTCTTGAAAATTCCAATTTTTGTAAGAGCTCTTGGAATTGGATACTTAGACACACCATGCAATATGATTGACTGGGCCATTTAAATCGGATCACCTTTCTCTTGGAATAGAGAAATAGGATAGTTAAACATATTGGGTTGATCACCACAAAAAGTGATCATGTTGCTAAAAGTAATATACATGCCAAATTGAGAAATTTCTCAAATTTGAAATCAGAGAAAATCGGTAAATTGTCGTATTATTATACATTTGTCCAAATTGATAAATTTACTAGGCATGGGAAAATGGAAAAGTGCGGACTGATAAAATTGTAAAAGTGATAAATATTGTTAAATGCAAAATACCTACAAATATGAAAATTTTGTTTAGACTAGTAAACATGAGAAATAATAAATTAACGTAAGCGGAGATGATATACTTTATCACAGCACGAAAATGGCATTCTTCAACATTGATGATGTTGTTTAGGAGCATTGGGGGAGCGGATGGACTGTCAATGATAGAAATAGTTGATTAATTTGGACAGTCGGCAGCGACCGAAGACTTCGATTGGCATAACACTAGTAGCTCCAAATTTAGGTGTAAATGAACAACTTTCAAATGCACCCCCTCCCCCTGCCCCCTTTTTATTTTTTTAAAGCAACTCACTCACCCCTATCACCAATTTGCCAAAATCCTATGATGGAATATAAACCTAAGGACACATACATTTTTACACAAATCTTGCACATACATTTTTATGAGTGTTGCTAGCCATACCAATCAAAACCCACCGAAATCGTACCAACGGCCACCGCCGGGCTGTCTCCGGCCACCGGACGGCCGATGCGAGCCGTCCAAAAATTCTAAAAAATAAAACCGAGGGGGTCTGTGCGAGAATCAACGGCATCCGATGTGTGTATGGTGGTTGGATCAAGCACCCAACTTTTTCGTGTATTTGTGTATATACATATATACACAAAAAATGGGTGCTTGATCCAACCACCATACACACATTGGATGCCGTTGATTCCCGCGCGGACCCCCTCGGTTTTTTTTTAAAAATTTTTTGGACTGCTCGGATAGGCCGTCTAGTGGCCAGAGACGGCCCGGCGGTGGCCGTTGGTACGATTTCGGTGGGTTTTGGTCGGTCCTCATAGGATTTCTGCATTTTTATACGACTCATCTCGGGTCCCACCAATATGATCCGAACCACTCATTATTTTTAAAATAATTTTTTAAGAATATCTGTAAAAAATCAACTCGATAAGATATCGGTAAGGGCTTTTTTAGAAATGACAGGGCGAATCAGGCTGTTTCACCCTATTATTTCTGAAAATGCCTTTACCGATATCATATCGAGTTGATTTTTTACAGAAACTGTTAAAAAATTATTTTAAAATAATGAGCGGTTCGAATCATATTAGTGGGACCCGAGGTGGGCTCCATAAAAATATATGTGCAAAATCTGTGTAAAAATGTATATGCAGATAGCACGGCTGGATGGAATTGGAGGGGAAATACCAGCACTGACGTGACCACTTTCTTAACCCAACTCAATTAAGGCCCGGTTTGGCTTAATAAGCAATTTGCCTTTTTAAATTTTTTTTTTCTTTCTTAATTTCTTTCCCATTTGTTAGTATTGCGACAAATTTTTGTGATTTATTAATTCATCTCTATTAGAGGAATCGAAAAGTAAAAAATTGTTATTCAAATTCAATTGTTTTCTGAAAAAGTAAAAAAAAAAAACTGTCTTTTGAATATCTTAACTAATTTATGTTCTGTTTGGATTGGTGTTTGAATTTTTTTTTGAAAAATAGTAGGGATAATAAGTGAAGAGAGATAAAGAAAGAAATGTTGAAAGTATGGGGAATCTATGGAGAATTTAGGAGGAATTTTTTTAAAAATTCTTTTTGAATTGTAAAGAGAACAAGGCATTAAGATCTTAAAGTTAACCATTGATTGATGTGATGGTTTCTCTCCTTTTTGCTGATTAAAAAAAAAAGTCTTCTTTCTGCTCTCTGAGAATAGTTTTCTTTCGCCTCCTCTTTGTTTTTTCTGAAAAATGAAATAACCCTAATCACATAGCAACTGAGTTTTAATCAAGCCAAACGCGAGCCGATCTCAAATAGCTTAATTTTTTTTATACATAATTAGACGAACGAAACAAGCTTGTTCAAGCTTGGTTTGAAACCTTAACGACTTTCGAAAAAAAGTTCAAGCTTGGTTTGTTGAATAAGCATTTAACGAACGAACAACTCAAACTCGAACAACTTAGTTTCTTTAGCAGTCCTAATTTCTGAAAACTTTAATATTCCAGTTCAGAATTTTCGACATTCTGTTGGTTTACCTAATACGTATGGTGGAATTGGTCTGTGATCGATAACCATAGGACTACTTTTCAAAATTGTAAAAATAATCCATACCAAATAGCAATGTAGAGACAATGTAGAAATTATTAAATTAGGCTCTACTGATTCGTTGACTCGGGAAAATTCCGTAGATTGTTTCGGGTATTTGTTAATTAGTTTAAACGATAAACTAATTTGCCTAAATTTGGGAATCTCAATTGCGGATAAAGCACTCTTTTTCCAATTGCAATGAAACTACGGGACTATATACATGCATGTATGCCCACTTAATTAATTAAGTAAAAAGGGTAAAGACCTTAATTTGTACCTTGTTGGAGAAGAAGATTTGAGTTTCACTACATATGAAACTTTTGAGATTACGCAAATCCTGGAGTGCAAGAGTCTTTAACTGAGGGAACCGAATGGTATCATTGTTGTTGGTGGCTTCTTTCTCCTTCGGGTTGTTTGAGATTATCACCTCCATCTTCCTACACCATAGTATCTCGAGTCCTTGCAGATTCTTTAATTGAGGAAGCATATAGAAGGGCAATACATACTCCAATTGGTCACAATACCTAACATTAATCTCCGTAAGTTCGCAGAAGGATTTCGCTTCTTCTTCTGGTTCTGAGAGTGGTTGGTTGTCCCAAATCCTTGTTATCTTATCTAAATTCCAAAAATATAAACTTTCCAGGACAGGAAAAGCAACCTGCAAAGTTGTGTACAAAAAATTCGTTAGTGATCGAATGAATAATAATGAGGTCCAATCAAGCTCTAGCTAAAACCCATCTATATGTGCCTTATAATTAAGCACAAGTTCGAGTCTCAAATTAAACTCTGAGAGCTATGGAAGACATATTGACTCAATCCGATCACCTTTCTGTCTTCTAAATTCCAATTTTGGTAAGAGCTCTTGGAATTGGATATTCAGACACATCGTGCTATATTTGTTGCACTTAATTTCCATTGCATTTGGTAAATTAACATTACGGAGTACTATTTTAACGTATAAAATTAATCATTTATGAAATAAAAGCCGTATAAACTAATGATAAGATTCAATCAAAAGTTTTCAAACTTAAACATTAAATAAGTATAACTTACCTATTCCATACACAAGAGGTACTTAAATAATAAAGTATTTCAAATCTGTACTAAATAATATAAATTTTCACTGAAGTGTTTTTTTTTTTTCTAGAGCCGTAAAATCAGAAATCACTAATGGCCTAACAATCATTCAATAAATAACAAATTTGTAAAATATACCAAAACTAGAATTTACTTTGCATGTAAAACCAAAAAATGTACAAACTGATAAAATAAAAAAAAGAGAAAATATTAATAAATATAATATACTTGCCAAAATCAAAATTGATAAATTTAACGAAATTAAATTATGCATGTAAAAATTTGAAAGTGTGAACTGATAAAATTATAAAAATATTTGTACTTAATGAAAAGTTTGTCAGTGAGTAAACACAGTATATTAGCGTAAATAATTTTTTAATGAGATTAGTAAATAGAGAAATAGGATAGTTTAACATATTGGGTTGATCACCACAAAAAGTGATCATATTGCTAAAAGTAATATACATGCCGAATTGAGAAATTTCTCAAATTTGAAATCAGAGAAAATTGGTAAATTGTCGTATTATTATACATTTGTACAAATTGATAAATTTACTAGGCATGGAAAAATGAAAAAGTGCGGACTGATAAAATCGTAAGAGTGATAAATATTGCTAAATGCAATATACCTACCAATATGAAAATTTTGTTTAGACTAGTAAACATGAGAAATAATAAATTAACATATGCGGAGATGATATACTTATCACAGCCCGCAAATGGCATTCTTCAACATTGATGATGTTGTTTAGGAGCATTGGGGAAGGATGGACTGTCAACGATAGAAATAGTTGAATTGGGTAGTTGGCAGCAACCGAAGACTCCGATTGGCATAGCACTAGTAGCTACAAATTTGTAAATGAAGAACTTTCAAATGCTCCTGAAGCACGTTGCCTCACCAACTCACGCACCCCAATCACGAATTAATTGGCCAAAATCCTATGATGGAATTGGAAGGGAAATACCAACACTGAAGTGACCCACTTTCCAAACCCAACACCATCATTAAGGTCTGGTTTGGCTTAATAATAAGCCATTTGCCTTTTTAAATTTTTTTTCTTTATTTATTTCTTTCCTATTTGTTAGTTTTGCAGAATTTTTTTTAGATTATTAATTAATCTCAATGAGAGAAGTCGAAAAGTAAAAATTTGTGATTCAAACTTGATTATTTTCTGAAAAAGCCAAAAAAATAATAATAATAACTGTCTTTGGAAGATTTTGACTAATATTAAGCTCTTAAAGTTAACCATTGAATAAATCTCCAGAGACCCCGATTTTTTTTTGTACTAGCGATGAAATTTTTTGACCAATTAAAGAATCGTTACTCAATTTAAAAAAAAAAAAAATCATTACTCGACTGGGCCATTTTTAGCTAATAAACTCCTAGACGAAGGCCCATGACCAAAAACACTCTTCACCACGTCTGAAACTCAATCCACCAAAGTTCAGTCTCCTTCGTCAATAACCCCTCTCTCTCTCTCTCTCTCTCTCTCTCTCTCTCTCTGATGGCAACAATCAACCTCTCATCATCACCTCCTCTCTGTGCTTACCCACATCCCTAACTGAACCGCGCCTTCAAACTACTGTCGTTTCTCACAGTGGGTTGGTCGAAGGAGGTGGTGTGGCTCCATTATGTTGTTGGGTGATGAGTGCCGAAATATTTGATATTTTGGCCCTCCAAACTATATTTGTTAGTTATTTATATTTGTTACTTGATATTGATTTTGCTTTTATTTTGTTTATAGGTTGCTCGAGCTCATTACCCAAGATTTTGGATAAAAATGTGATCTAAAAGAACTGCGAGGTCGAAATACGGAGTTACTCAAAGTTGGAGTGTCAACTAATTATTAAGCGAAGTTTGAAGGGCCTTTATGTGATTAGTTCATTAAAACCTATTAAAAAGAATGGAAACCAACTTCGGCAGCAGCTTTCTGGTGGGAAAAAAAGGGTTTTCAGAAGGACGGGGGCTGCCGCAGTTCTTGGACGTGGGCTCTCGACCAACATCAGTGAATTTTCTAGCATTTCGACCATGACTTCATCAATTCATATCTCTACGGTTTCTATTCTCATGGCCGGCTAAACCCGTTGTCTAGGGGGAAGATGAAACTTCGCGCCAAGTAACTTCTTTTATGCATGGGTTTTGGTTTGTTTTTTCGGATCGATTGTAAAACTCAAAATCCTTTTCGTTTCAATTGAATGAATTGATTTTAATTCTTTCTATCGATTAAGTATTTGTATTCTAGATTTCAAATAACTAGTTTTGCAATGGTTTTCACTGATTGTGGTTGGAGTTCTTAGATAGATTATGCTCGTAAGATGGATCGTACCGTTAGGTGGCCAGATCGTGCTACTGAGAGACGGTCCGTGCCATGGAATAGTCTATGCCTTTTAACAACCTGATTATTTTCTCGATGATTATCGTTAGGGTTTGCAAGCCCTAGTGATCATCTCTTTTGATTCGAATAAATAAACCTAGCCTATACATATTGTTGTTACGCGGTCGGGGTGGATTCGAAACCCTAGATATTTTCCTCCATCGTTTTCTAAATCTTTTAATTAAATTGCTCTTTAGTTTAATTAGCTCTTCAAAACAAATCAACCAATCAATCTTTATTTATTTGAATTAATCTAGAAGTTGATCGAATTATAGTAACTTAGTCAATCTGTCTCTGCTGATCGACACTCGGTCTTGACCACTATTCTACGGAGTAGTAGTTAACTCCAAGCTTTTATAAATTTATTTTTGACATGGAACGACGCGGTCATTGGGTACAAGCTACACAGATGGTAGTGGCTCTCAATTACGGATCAAATATTTATCTAATTTCAATCAAACTACAGGATTATAAATGTGTGCCCGCTTTTATGTGCTTTTCATGGCCATGCATGATCAAGTAAAAAAGGGTAAGGACCTTTGTACCTTGTGGGAGAAGAACCCTTGCGTTTCAGTATAGAAACTTTTGAGCTTACGCAATTTCCGAAGTCCCACTTTCTTTAACCGAGGGAACACAATGATGTCATCGTCGATTGCTTCTTTCTCCTCCTTCGGGTCCTTTGAGAATATTACCTCCAACTCGCCACAGTTTTCTATATCAAGCTCTTGAAGATTCTGAGGAAGCATATGGGAGGGAAATACATACAACAATTGGTCACACTTCTCAATACGAATGTCCACAAGTTCGCACAAGGATTCAACTTCTTTGCTGGATTCTATGAGTGGTTGCTTGTCCCGATTCTCTGTTATCCCAACCATCCCTAAATGTTCTTGGGCAGGGAAAGCAACCTGCAAAGTTGTTTACAACATATTCAATAATGATTAAATAACAATGAGGTCCAATCAAGCTCTAAAATCAATTAAAATGAGGATTCATTCTAGTATGTTATAAATGTTTCTTAGAGTACTAACTCCAACCATGCTCAATATCTTCAACTGAGATTGAATGACAATGAGGTCCAATGAAGTTCTCAAATCCATCTTGGCTTAGAAGCACAAAATTCGAGTCTCAAAATATGGAGAGCTGTGGAGGACATATTCATCAATTCGATCACCTTTCAATCTTCTAATATCAAGACACATCATATTTGTTTTCAAATTTTCCATTTTATTTGATAAATTACTAAAACTCACAACCGTATTCAGAACCGTATTAGTACCCATTGAGCTTGCCTAGAGGCTTTGATGACTAATACTTAAATGGTTCTATATGATAATTGGCTATAACTCAGTAATCTTTTTTTTCATAACCGTAGTCCCTTCTTACCCTGGCCTCTAGTTGCATTTGATAAAAATAAATTCTTTCAAATATGTGTCTGAAGTTGAACTACGATTAGATTAATTCGAATAAAAAGGATATTTTAACTCCTCTTTTTCGGTAAAAAAACAAAAACAAAAAATAAAGATTTCAGCTAACACCATAGTTTTAAATATTGGCCGGTTTGTACCGGGATTTGAGGGTTCCGGTTCGGATATAGGCCGGTATAACGGGGAGACTGAAATTCACAGGTGAACCGGGGGCTTAACCGTAGTGCGTGCGCAAGGCTCAAATCCCGGATTTGTACCCCCCCTGCGAGAATAACTCGTGACGCGCACCCAGTTAACTGGTTAACAAATCAATTTTCCAAATTGAAGCCCATTTTCCTGAGCGCGCGAGACCTCTTCTTGAGTTATCATTTACAAACCAACTAAAGTGCAAATTCATTTAAAGTAAATAGAAGTTTTGTAACTTGCCAATGTGGGACTAGAGAAAAGTAAGCCAATGTTGGGGGCAAAAGCCGCAAAAGCATATTTTTCAAGTTTTATACATGTTGCTGATGATTTTTAAAAATTCACGACTGCGACACCCGATTCCCGCGACATATCACCGATACGTCCTGATACCGATATACCGCGACCGATACCGCGATTTAAAACTATGGCTAACACATCTTTTCTAGTTACTTTAAATTCTTAGCTAATATTTATCCAGAGACGATTCAGTCGAATAAGAAAATTAAAACCAAAAAAGGTTTTAACCATATTGCAATGGTCCATCCACCATCGATCGAAGCTTTCAGTAGCTTCTCTGCCTCGCTCTCTCTCTCTCTCTCTCTCTAACTCTCTCCATGGTCTGGTACTATTATGTTGTGGATAAAGTTAGAATAACTTGTGAGGTAGCATATTGTTGTCTAAAAAAAATCAATCTACAATGAAAGTCAAGATCTACCCACGTTCAGCTCCCACTACTGTCCTTCAAAAATATACCAAGGATGTTCTGTCTTTCAAAAATATACCCACGTTCAGCTCCCACTACTCATTGGCAAAATGCGCAAGCAATTGGGACAAATACGATAGCCAAGTTTTGATGTCGACTGATAATAATACGAAAGTAAGCCGATAGGGAAAATGTTAATCACTATCAAGTTTGCGCAAAGGTGATTAAAGGATGACGATATGTTAATCTATGTTCTATGAACGGAATGCATTAATCCCACGGTCCAAAGCCGAATGCAACTATTTCAGATAGATCTATTTATCAGCACTATTGAAACAGATGATCCATAAAAACATCGAGCTCATATTTAAGCAAATAAAATTCAGGCTAATCTAGATAAAATTAACTAAGCGTACTATATGCATGCAACCTGACAGTATTGTATAGTACTAGAATAAGTAACGAATAAGGATAATTCAGTAAGATTAATGCAAATCGCAGAGTAGGAATATATGGCTATTTGCTATCTACCATTTCAAAACTATAGAGTTTATCCTAAGCTTATAATTTTAAAAGATGTACTACTACGTCACGGTACTAATTAATGCGAATTAATTTCAAATGAAAATTCTACTACATTTGAGTATAATTTTCTCCAGATACATGTCTGTGTAGATAATAAGGTACTATTTCTTAACTAAAGTATAGCTTATGTGTTTTATGTGGGTTTTTTTTCAGCAATCAAGTCTTTTTTTTAGGCCCATAAGCCCATCGTATCTATGAAAAATGTTAAATGGATCAACCATAGCATCACACAATTTCATAATATGCAAAAAAAAAATTGTATGTTATCCATCTAAAATTGCCAGACCATTCCTTTGAAGAACAAATTAGATAGGCCATGACTATCGTCGATCAACTAGATATTAGTGGCTTGGTTTTTTTTGTTTGGATGGGTATGAGGCTCGTTTGGGTTTTTTTGGCTAGTTTATGTTAAGTCTATTTGGGTTTTTTGGTGTTTCAGTTGGTGTCTTGCCTTCTTCTAGGTCTCAGGTGACTTTTTGCTGGTGTGCCCCTGATCTTTTTAATCTTTGTAATTTTTTTATAAAAATTAATAAATTCTTTTTGCTTAGAAAAAAAAACTAAATATTTTCATGCATTCTCGGACAAGAAACAATTTGACATGATCAGCATAAATATCTAGTCCTCCATGTACTGAAAAGAAATTCCTAACCGCCAAAAAAAAAAAAAAAGGACTTGAAAGACGTCATTAATTGCACTTGGAAAGGGGGAAAAACAAAGTATACTGGGTCATACAACAAGTACCATTCATTATATTTGTATGGTGTGTGAGGAACGGGGGGAAGTGTGTGTGTGTGTGTGTATGAGATAGCGTGAGAGAGGCTGAGAGGGGCATATATAACTGCCCGTGATAATGTTACGTACCCTATTCATATGTAAAGCATGGTCTAAGAACCGACATGAAACTAAAGATTCAAAGTAAGATGACAGGATAATGATAAAGCAAATGAATCTTTTTTCATTAAAAAGCGGATAGTAGCAATTAATATCATAGATTAATTAGAATTAACAATATCAATTAAAGTTCTCAATTTTCTGAAACATACCTCATTTCTGAGTCCATCTTCATCTATTTCTCCCTCAAATTCAGCTATTCCCTTCATGGTTTCACACACTTCTACTTTTAGCCCTCCAAGATTCTTTAACAGTGGATCCATATTGGACGGAAACACATGCATCAATTTACTGCAACATTTGACCTCCAAATCCGTCAGTTGGCAAAAAGACCCTTGTTCTTCCAAAATAGCTATTGATTGCTTGTCCCAAATCTTTATTATGTTACCCAGCCCATCAATAGTCAATTCCTCCAAAGCAGAGAAAATAACCTACAAAGTAGTTTGATAGACGAATCATTAGGACTTCTCCATGTAAAGGTTGCTCGCCAAGCATTATCAAACAACTGCTACACAAGGAATATATAAGTTAGCTAGTTGTTTGAGATCAAAACCATAACGTGCACTGTCCTCCGAATAAGACCCTTTCATTTTTTGGGAAATACTAATCAAGTACCCCCACGTTATGGGTGTGCCCAAATTAAAAAATTTTTTGCTTTTTCATGGTTAATTGTATACCATTTCTGGTAAATGTTATGACGGGCCGGGGGACAACATAAAATGAGTTATTTTGAAAATGCTATGCCGTTTTGAAAAATATTATGCATCATGATTTGCTGAATTGGTGTGCATTGTTTTGATAAATGTTACACCATTTTATGAAAATAATCTTGTTACGAAATTTGTGCTTATTGTTACGCCATTTCTGTTTTTCTTGCTATGCCCTCATGTGGTTAACTCTATGCATTCATATGGTGAAAGTCAAAGGGGTACTAAATCCCCAGACAAAGTTGGGGATAATTAATTAAGCATTTCCCCTCTTTTTTCCTTTTCTTTTCTTTTTTTAAAATTAGAAGCCCACATTTGTTTTACATGAACTTTTGAACTAGTGTTTGTGGGATTGGTAGTGGCGTAGTCAGAAATCTTTATAAGTGGGGGGCACTTTTTAAACACATTTCTACCAACAAGTATTTGAATAAGCAGTTGTAGAATAACAATAAAATAAAATCGTGCTAAAAATAAAATTCCTAACATATTATTAAGAAAGTAACTTAGATAAATAAATAAAATAAAATTGTTTGAGTTTTCTCAACAGATCAAGTCTAAGAAAAATTCACTACACAATATTAGCAATCTTGCTTCAATTGCTAATAAATGTTAAAAGCATAAAAAGCATAGCCTTTGTTTAAGGCACTTTTGAATAGTAAGTGGAGGTTATTTTTTACATTAGACATCATTTTTCTATATGTGAAACTAAAAGTTAAGAATGGAATGATATTCGAAATGCCTTAAGGTGATTAAGAGTAAAATTATGAAGTACAAATAAAAAGAAAAAATGCAAGAAATGAAATTAAAACATCAAATTTGCTACAACATATATATATATATATATATAGGAATTTTCAAGTGAGGGATCCCTCATTTTGTTAAAATGAGGGACTTTCATTTCCCGATCAAATTTTGAAAATCCGAACCGTTCAATGTGTGCAGAACGTAATTTTAAGGGTCCTCGCGGAAAATCAGCAAAAAAAATGACCGGGAATGGCGTCATCCGAGCAATTTTTTTTGAACCGTTCAATGAAAATTGCTCGGATGAAGCCCTTCCTGGTCATTTTTTTTGTTGATTTCTCATGGGGATCCTTAAAATCACGTTCTGATCACTTTGAGCGGCTCGGATCATCGAAATTCAATCGGGAAGGAAAGTCCCTCATTTTATTTCCCTCACCGGAACCTAACTCATATATATAACAAGTCTTTATGGAAAAACAAATACGCAAAAGAGAACTTTTTTTTTGAAACTTGACAAAGACAATAGGAATATACGTTCTGTAAGAAAAAAAATGTGAAAACTTTTGTAATACAAATTATCATGATCTTTATAATTTGGGATAAAATTAAAATTATAAAAATTTATAATGGTGGTCCCTCTGTCCCTCCGCCACTGGGATTGGCTTGCCGTCAATGGGGCACTAAAGTCGACTGTTCAAGTCATTGCTCAATCTAAAAGGACAATGATAAAGCGTACCTGTTCATTGAAAAGAGGTTGGGCACGAGCAGAAAAGCTTCCCATGGTTGCTCCCATTTCCTCCTTTTTAGCAAAAAAGCTTACGAGGTTCGGAAGACTTGTCAATTCCAGTTGCTTTAGTCTACTAAACTTCACCTCACCTGTGATGTCATTATCATCTTTTTGTCCTTCAAATCCTATTATTCCCTCCATGATCTCAGAGAAGGTTACTTTTAGTACTTCCAGGTGGACAAGTCTTGCTGCTGCGGTTGGGGAGAAGAAGTACTTTAACTTAAAATGTTCAATAATTAACACAGTTAACTTATTGAACAACGGTAACGGATGCACGGATGATTGTAGCTTGAAGACTAGCACTTCAGCTTTGTCCACCAAAGGGATGAATTCATTTCTTAACTGAATCTCTTCCAGTTTCAACATGCATGTTCGAGAAATTAATGCTTCAAAATATTCGAATTTTGAACCCACCGATATCCTAAATCCCTTCAGGTCCGCAAATTTTAGATCCTCCTTGGGTAGTAGCTTGACATTAGGTACATGGATATGTAAAGTGGTTAATTGAGCATTAGCCAATGACTCCCTTAGCTCCTCGAGGCTCGCATTGTCACTGCTGCTGGTGTCTTGTTGCTCGTCTGTTGTGGCCCCCCATTTGTCAAATGTCATTGGAAAGTATAATTCCTCCAGGCCAGTCAAATTAGATATGACCCCTCGTGGAATCACCATGAGTTTGAAACAATCTCGGAGATCTAACACCCGTAGACTAGTTAATTGTCCAATCTCTGGTGGCAACACCTTGATACTAGAACCTCGAAGGCTAAGCACTTCCAGGTTACTTTTCAAGTCCTTAAGTACAGCAATATCTGTCAACTCGCATTTATTTAGATATAGCATCTTAAGGTTTGTCAATTTTGCAAGTGATGACGGAAGTGGCTGCATACGCATTCGAGTAACAGTTAGCACCGCAAGTTGCGTCATCCCATTGAAAAAATTGTCTCCAACTTCAAGATAAGGAAAATTGGTGTTGTCAACCATTAAGGTGTGGAGTCGTGGATATACCAACCCATCGGGAAGCCCTTTAATATTTTTGAAACATAGTGACATTGCTTTGTACGATGGCTCATTTGTGGGATTCCGTGGCCATCGAAGGGCACCATGATCCACCAGAAATGCTTCTTCCTCACGTGCAATTGATATTCCAACATCTCTTATGACATCATGAATTTTGACGACAGTTTCATGAACGCCGGTTGTCAACAAAGAAGCTGATTTTAGGGTATCAACAACTGTACGTACGGCATTTCTTGCTTTATCAAGTGTATGTGGGTTTTGATCAAGCAAATTCCTAACAACGCAAAGTCTCATCAATTCATCAATGGGAATCTCTGCATCCTCAGCGAACAAACAGCATAGCAAGAAACATGATTTTGCGTCTGCGGAGTGTAGCATATCATAACTCACCCTTAATGAGGCCAATACACTTTGGTCAATGCCCTCAATTTTTGTGAGCATGTACTTATCCAGCTTATCGAGTGCTGTCGTCCACGCGTGTTCTTGCTTATCTTCCAGCGCGGCTCCAAGAGCATTTATGGCAACCGGCAAACCTTTGCATTTTCTACACACTTCGCGTGCTAGGGAATATATTTCTGGCCGAGACTTGATAGTATTTCCCACCTTCTTCTTGAATAGGTTCCATCCTTCTCCCTCTGGTAGCTCTGCAATTGGAAAATTTCTATCGACTTTCATTGTGATTCTTAGCAAATCTTCATTTCGAGATGTCAACACAACTTTGCAACCTTTTTTTTCATTTGTGCAAGGAATACCTATTGCCTCCATTTTCACTTGTTCCCAGATATCATCCAATATGATGAGATATTTATCCCCGTTTGTGAGTTTGTTCCATAATTCAGTTGCTCTTCCCACTCGATCATCCACCTCGGGCTTGAATTTGAAATTTAAGCTCGCAGCCAATCTTGATTGTACTTCCTTCACGTTGAGATTCTCAGAGACAGCTGCTATTGCAACTTGCTTAAAAGTTCCATCTTTTCGCATTTGTTCGCCCACCTCCTTTACTA
The DNA here is from genome assembly GCA_019656835.1 of Rhododendron ovatum. NCBI lineage: Eukaryota > Viridiplantae > Streptophyta > Magnoliopsida > Ericales > Ericaceae > Rhododendron > Rhododendron ovatum. Next base: position 1,732,972 of record CM033791.1, read on the forward strand.
ATGTGGTCTTACCGACCCCACCTAGGCCAAATACGCCAATCATGTTAACGTTTGAATCTCTTAATGCATCCATAATATCCTTGAAAATTGATGCTCTAGAATCAAAGTTAACATAATTCTCATCGGATATAGATTCAAGTTCTGGAGGACGCGGCCTAGGGTGGGAAATTTGATGATTAAAATTGTGGTATTTGATGATGAGTCCATCAGCATCCGCTATCTTCTCTTCTGCTTGTTTACTAAATTTGAACTGCCACGTGATGTCAGGGCATTCAGTGGAACATATGTTAGTACTTTCCCTGATAAATTGCTCAATATCATCTAGCAACCTGTCTGCGTCTGTTTGCCAGTGCGAAACATTAACCTCAATCTCGTCACCGCGACCATTGGCCTCGCTAACTTTTCTTCTGATTATTTCCCTGCAATCACCAAGATCTCTCAGTTTATCTTTCAGCTTCTGGAGGTTCTCCTGGTAGTGACTCCTAGGGTGGGAAATTTGATGATTAAAATCGTTGTATTTCACAATGAGTGCATCAGCATCCGCCATCTTCACTTCTGCCTGTTTGCTAAATTTGTGCCGCCACACGATGTTAGGACATGAGCATGCAATACAAGATATGCTGGCCTTAGTAGTTCTTTCCCCGATAAGTTGCTCAATATCAACTTTCAAACTGTCTGCGTCCGTTTGCCAGTGCGAAACACTAACCTCAATCTCGTCATCACGACCAATGGCCTCCCTAACTTCTCTTGTGATTGTTGCCAAACAATCGCCAAGATCTCTCAATTTAAGTTGCAGCTTCTGGAGGTTCTCCGTGTAGTGGCGAACATATTTCCATGCTTTGATCGCTTCCTCAAAGCCTAGGCCTCCCAACTTCTCACATATGCATTGAGGAGTACACATTTTCAGCCAGGGGTTATTTCGTCTGATATTCCCAAAAGATGTTTAGGTGATGGCAATGCGATTCAAATTTGACAAGATAAAGCTCTTTGTATCTGCAGCAAAAAGAAAATAAATTAGAAAAAAAGGAAGATAAGAGCAATAACATATCACTAGCTAATTAACGAAAATACTTTCTTTCGACAACTCAAAGAGAGTAGAATATTCAACCTCTAGCTTTTCAATTTTTTTTTTTGCCTGGAGACAATAGTTTCCCTACATTACGCCTCCACTCTGCTCTGCAGGTTTATTTTGATGAGAAATAGAGAGACTCAACTTCACTCAATACACAAACAACTTCATTTCTCAAAAATACCTACACACTCAAACAATAGAATATTTCAACTCACTCACACACAGGGCCGGCTTAGAGGATAGGCGAGAGAAGCATGCACTTCAGACCCCCAAAAAAGGCTAAAAATGAGGGCCCAAAAAATTTTAGGACCTCTATATATATGTAGCCCTTGACAGAGCTCAATGGAAGAAAAAGATTCATGTAGGCGACCCTAAGTGATTGAGACATAAGGCTCGGTTTGGTTTGGTTCACATAAATCCGATGGTTCAATGTTATCGCATAAATCCGATGGTTCAATGTTATCCGCCGCTAATTGATAGTGAGTGCAGAAGCCACCCAAACTCATAACAAGCTTTGGAGGCAAGGGCGGAATCAGGGTTCTAATTTGCCCCAGGGCTAACCAAAAAGTGTTTTATACTAATTAATATCCACCAAACTTTTCCATGTATACGTAAATGTTCAAAAAAACAAAAAATAATTAAAAAAAAATCCGTACACTATTGAAGTTACCATACGTATTGAAGTTGTGCCCTACATTGTTTTCGTGAGTAGAAAACATTTATATCGAATCTTAGTTAATATCTTCAACAAGTTCTCTTTTAGTGAAGTGGACAAATATTTATTGGCTAAAATTCAACATATAAATTGGAGGTGATAATTAATCTACCCGCGTGTACAAGCTAACAATACCGATCGAATAGCCAAATATAGATTTTGCTTACCCTTCTGGCAAGTTGAAGAGGCACTAGAATTAGTGGTGGATGTATTATGATATTCTCAATGCCACGATGTCTATTTGATTAGTTGATGCAACTCAAATTTGAGAAGAGAAAGCTCTCTATATCTGCAGTAAAAAGAAAAATATAGTAAACCGAAAAATAACATGAGAACATTGCATAACGCTCCATTAACCCCCTAACAACCACCCCCCCCCCCCCCCCCCACAAAAAAAAAAAAAAATTACCTTTCAACTTCCCAAAGATAGAAGTAAAATATTTCCCCCTACAGTTTTTTTTTTGTTTTTTTAAAAAATATTCTCCCTACATTACCTCGTATTTTATTTCGTTTATCTTAACCAATAGCAATTCAATAGAATTAGAGATACCACTGTTCTTTTTAACGATCGATCAGAAGAAAAAAGAATAATTTTTTGGGTAATTTAAGATTTTATACCAAAAAACAAACAGCGTTACAGTGGGGCTAGAGGGGAACACCCCTAAATTAGGGGTTCTTCCGGGCGCGTGGGGTTTTTTTGGGAGGATCTAGTGGGATATAGCACTTATGGGGCAAGGACTTGCCCAGCTATAAACTTTAAAAGCGGGACCAGCCCATCATTTTCTCTTGAAGGTTTGGGGTTTGGGCTTGGCCCACTTCGTCTCTCTCAGTCTCTTTTGTCAATATTTTGGGTTTCAGGTAGCCTTAGCTTAATACTCCCTCCATCCCTAAATAAGTGTTCGACGCGCAAAATTAGACTTTACAAAACATGCATAATTTTTATTAAAAATTTTAAATTTTTTTTACAATTTAATAAAACTCATTGCTATCTATTGATTTGTGAAAAAAAATGATTTTTTTAACGAAACAAATGCTTCTTTTTTAAGGCCTAATTTTACGCGCCGGACACTTATTTAGGGACAGAGAGAGTAATTTTTTCTTCGGATGCCCGTATCATTTTAATCTTTATATCTTTTCAGAGATTAATAAAATTCGTTAGCTTAGTAATTCTATTTTTCCTCAACCAAATTCCACAAATTAACCCATCGTATATATCTGCATATGCATGTAAAATAAAAAGTGGCTATCTAATAATTAATTTCTTTCATGTGTATATGTATGTCTTGCCTAATATAAATAGAAAACTACAATGTTTTTTTTTTTTTTTTAAATAATACTCCTAGCTCCATTGTTCGGGACAGGGGGCCTGACTTGAGGGTGTCGTCCGACTAATTATAAGTGGCGTCCTTCGCTCAAGGCTGTGAGAACTAACTGACTCAGTCGGAGATTTCTCACCCCAAGAGCAGGCCGGCAATGCGCTTTGGGAAAACAAATCCGTGGTCTTGAACATTGCAACTCTGCTTCATGCCTATTGGTTGGAGTTGGGTTCCCGTTGGCTGTTGGGTTCTCTACTGCAAAATCGATGATGAACCCTATGCCGGAACCTCGAGCCGGTCGGATCCGGCAATACGCGTTGTAGAGCCTGTTAGCCTAAGTGCATGCTTTTGTAAAGTTGCTCGTGTCTTTGATTTTGGTGGTTTTAGTTCACTCTTGATTATTGGGATGTAATCTTTACCTTGGGGCATTTGAAATATAATAAAACTTGCCGTTGATAAAAAAAAAAAAAAAAGTAACTGTAGCTTGAAATATAATGAAATTTGCCGTTGATAAAAAAAAAATGACCGTAGACAAGCTAATTTCAGTATTTTTCTTGGAAGAAAAAGGAAATCGTATGTTGAACAATTCTCGTAGGTCTTTACAGTTTGACGAATATATTAACAAACTCAATTTTTAACTTTGAACAACTACAGAAAGTGTTCCTCTTTTGCCCCTTAAATAATAAGTATGGAAAATGATTTCGACACTCAAAAAATTGTTGAAGGCACTCCAAAAATTAAAGAAAAGTGCCTTTGGAATTACACTGATTTTTGAGTGCCTCCATCAATTTTTAGAGTGCCAATATCAGTTTCCATAAGTATTTGCTTGCAATTTTTAAGATTAAAAATAATAAGCTTACTGAAATAAAAAAAAATATGTAATATAGATCTTATTTGATAGATCTCATCAGAATCTATCAAACCCTGCAAAAAAAAAGTTAGAAAATTATTTTTGTAAACTCATTATTTTTAAACTTAAAAATAGAATTTTTTTTTGAAGTATTTTTTTTTTTTTTGAGAAAGTTGACCGGGTAATGCTTTCAAGAATTCCATGGTTGATTAATTAATAGAAGTCACCAATGAGAAGGCAATTAATAATTAGCGTATTAACGTTGAGATCTGAAAGCCAAATACTTTATATTATTCCTAATCATAAAACACCATCATCCCAACAATATAGAAATTTGTCAACAAGAGAGTAAAGTTATAAGGGCAGGCAACATACCTGAATAAATTAGGCACACTCTTTTTTTCAACTTTGAAGTCCTACTTCAATGCTTTCAAGAATTAACCAATCTTTAGGCATATTGGTGGGATCTGAAATTAAGCCAATACTAATCACTGTTAATATCTCACTGCTCATAAAAACACACTCATCCCAACAATGAAGAATGATTTCAACACCAAAATATCAGTAAAGTTGATGGCATACCTGAATAAATTATAAAGTGTGAAGAAAGAAAGAGGTAGAGGCAGAAGACAGGAAATAGCAAACTCAAGATTGAGGGGTAGAGATAGAGATAGAGTAGATGGATTGACTGAACAGGGGGAACCATGAAGTCCTTAAAAATCTACTTTGGGCAAATTCCAATGAGCTCTCCTGAGGATTTTTATAATTACGGAATTCTCCACTCAAGTTTCAAAATTGAAAATGAGCTCCACCAAAGAGGGAGTGGTTCCCCATGAGCCAATTTCATTTCCACACCCACTTGGTACAAAGGATCTCACCCTAATTAAACTACAATCATCCCCAATAAATCCTACGCTGCATGAATTTGAACTAACTTCACTTTTTTAAATCAATGATTTTGTTAATGAATTTTTTTTTTAGTTATTATTCGGCATGTTTAACTTTTCAAATTTTTTTGAAAAAGACAAAATATATGAAGAAAATTTTTTGAAATTAAAATGGTAAGCTCCAAAAAGTCAAGCACCCTTTTGATTGGCAATCCACACATTAAGCTTGGCAATCCAAAAAATTGAGGCAAAAATTATGATGTAAAAAATTGATTTTAAAGATTAAGACAAAATAGCCGAAAATATTGTGAAATCCCATTTAGGAAGTCCCACGTCGATGGCAGTAATGAAATGGAAATGATATATAATAGAGTGTGACCATCAACTATATAACCTGAGGTTAACCTTTTGAGTTGCATGGTTAGGCTAAGGGTAAGCAACTCAGCTGGCATGAGTCAATAGAAAATATCATGCCAAATAGCCGTAGTAAAAGGTTGTCCAAAGAGGCCTTTAGTCCAACATGTGTGATAGGAGAATCATTGTGATCATTCTAAAAACATGGGGAAGATATGTGGTTTTTGAAAAAACTAAGGAGAGGTCTTTGTAATATTCCCCTATTTTTACTTTTCCTTCACTGTTTCATTCAGATTCGGGGATTTGTTGTGCATCACTACGCTAAAAGGGTGTAGCATGGCCTTAATGTTGCCCATCTCAGAAATCAATGGTGCGAATTTTGAAAAGAACTCTTCACGTGAAGACTTTATTCTTCCCACGAAGAGTTTTAATTTAAATTTGAACCAATAAAAATACTTTTGGACAATTGTAATATTGCACTACACCCTTGTAGTGCACTACATGGTCCCCGGAGCCATCTCTATCTCCTCCTCGCAATTGTGTATTAGAAAATATTAATAGAATCGTGGATTTAAATCACATAACGCAGCGACTGGTGCCTTACATTATTTAACAAATTCAATACTTTAAAATCGTAATTCTGGTTCAAATGGCATGACCACATGCAATCATTTGTGCATTTTGTAGATTTAAGAAGCACAATTTTTATTTGATAATTGAGAGTGTCAGAGTTATTTTACACATATCCGAATTGATCTATGAGACATTAATCTCAGCATTGATCATCGGGAGTTTGACAAGAGTCTTAGAATGGCCCCGTTTAGATGGAAGAAGGGGAAGGGGGGCGCTATACTGCAACTGTTGCATGTAATGCAATCAATATGACTGTACAGTGTACCCGCCGCACTAAAGCATCCCGGCCCCGTTTAGACTGATCTGACAAAAACTTGATAACCAACCAGCATTATTGCAAGACACCATGACCCGCTACAGCTCATCAATGTCCTTTCCCTCAGTAAATACAGTGTACAGTGTCGCAACTACTCTGATGGAAGTGGTCCCTCTCGTCTGAGGAGAAGGACCGCCCACTTGGAAATGAGCTCCAAAAATATTACTCACCTTGTCAGTAGTTGTTGGTCATTTTTACTGTAATGTTTATGTCATGTTTAAATTTTTTACATCTTCCAATTTATATTTGGTTTCATGATTTTAAAACATTTTGTATGATAAAACTGATTAAGATCGATCAAATAAAATTTATTTTTATATTTTTAGAGATTCGTATTAAAATATATATACTATCTCATTCTCAAATATTTGTTCGGTCTGTAAAATGATGACTAAAAAATACTCCAATGCATTTCTTTGAAGTAAAAATTCAAACTTTTTTTATAAATTAAAAAAATTCATCGATATTTAGTCAATTGTCAAAAAAAATTTGAATTTCTCTTGCCAAAATTGTATTATTTTAGCTCTTTATTTTATGAACCAAACATACATTATGGGACGAAAGAAGTATAATTTTGTAGGAGCATGGAATGACCGAACGGTGGAAGTGGACAAAGTCTTCCACAAAAGTCTTTCTTTCTCAAAGCAGTGGGCCGATTTAATGATGCTTCATATCAACAGCCCCACACGAAAAGCTCCAAACAAGTCCTTGTCACTTTTATTTGTACTAGCATTAATTTAACTCTCAATTTCACTTCCCCTCTAATACTCCTTTTTAATCTTCGATCTTGTAAATTTTAGTAATTTAAGATGTTTTTTAAATACATTTTTTTTAGCTCGCGCTATTGCTTTCGTTCTTACTTATAAGCGCACATTATGTGACTCGAACAAGTATCACAGTTGTAAAATCTTTTTCGAGAGGGATTAAGAGTACAATTTTATTTTTATCTCCAATATGCCGCGCCTTGTCGTTACAACTTACGAACATGCAAGATATGTAATTAGCCTTCCCAATCTACATGATCTAGGTCTGGAAATTTCTCTCCATCTCCTCTCCTCGTCTTCATTGTTCATCTCCTTCTGTCACCAAGTGCACTCTTGCCTAACATATAGATGTTCCAAAACCCACTCATGTAATGAAGGTCGTTCCCAAAAGAACATCGAAATTGACTTGTAATGGTTCTTTTGTGGTCATGCCTAGGATTAAAACCTCTATTGTTTGATTGCACAAGACTTAATCTTGCATACATCCAAATTCAATTAAATCATTCAAACACATTTGAGCTTGATTGAAGAAAGAGAATATAATAAGGAATGGAGCTCAGAGGTGTAACCTTATTAACTCGATTTTTGCATATCACATTATGTACATAATTGTATAACCAGAGATTAATCTTTTGAGCCGCACGGTTAGATTAAGGGTAAATAGGTCAGCTGGTGTGAGTTGTTACAAATATTGTTCCAAAAAGCCCCGTAAAAATTTGTGCAAAGAGAAAATAATGAGAGGTCTCTGTAATATTCCTCTATTTACTTTTCTCCCACTCGGGGATCTTATAGTACAATAGTGCACTACAGGATTGTAGTGTGGTCTTACAACCATCCATCTCAGTAATAAATGGTTCGGATTTTAAAAAAAAACTCTTCGCGTGAAGAGTCTATTCTTTCCGCAAAGAGTTTTATTTAAAATCCACACCATTGAAAACACTTTTTGGACGGTTGTGATACCGCACTACACTCCTATAGTGCACTGCAGTGTCCCCCAGAGTCGTCTCATCTCCGCAAATGTAAATCAACAAATGTTAATAGAACTGTGGATTTAAATCGCATAATGCAGCAGCTAGTGCGTTACATTATTTAGCAAATTCGATACTTTAGAGTTGTAATTGTGTTCTGGTTCAAATGCCATTGACTGCATGCAATCATGTGTGCATATCTCAATTGATCTCGGAGACTTTGATCTCTGCATTGATCATCGAGAGTTTGATTAGAGTCTAAGGTGTTTCCACTAAGTTTTTGAGAAAAAAACTTAGGTCGTTTTACCATCTCGTTCACATTAATTAACAAGTTTTGACATTTTAGCTTGTTCGCAATAACTAAGAATTTCTTTCTCAATAACTTTTTCATTCACAACTTATTTACTATCGGAAGTAACTTAACATTTCTCAACAATTTATTCATTACCGAAAACAGCTAACAAATTAATTGCAACAAAAAAAATTTTAAACCTTATTTACTATCAGAAACACTCAAGAATAACCTCGTATAGACTGATCTCCCGTTAGTAGAGTGAAGTGCAATTTGTGTCTTTATTATACCCAAATGCACACGGGCATGGCTCATTTTTCGTAGCACTCATCCACCCCTCCAAATTCTCTAGAATGGAGTAGAAACTTTAACTGAAAAAAAGAAGAAGAGAGAGACTCGATCTCCCGAAAAATTGATAACCAACCAATCAGCATAGCATTATTGCAAGAGACACCATGACCCCCTCCCTCTCTCTCACCTTTTTTCCCTTCCCGGTCCACCTTATCAAATGTCTATTCCTTCTGAATATCGAAACGACTACTCCTAATGGAAGTGGTCCCTTCACTGAGGAGAAAGGACCGCCCGCTTGGAAGCCAGCTCCAAAAATATTATTCACCTCGTCCGTGTTTGTTGGTTAATTTTTGACATTAATTTTATGTTATAAATTTTCTATATTTTTTAATTTATAATGAATTTTATAATTCTAAAAAATTTATATTATAGAATTAATTGAAATCTATCAAATAAAATATATATTGTATATTTTCAAAAATTCACATTAAAAGACATGTAAAATTTTACGAGTATGGAATAGTGGTGGTGGACAAACAAGTCTTCCAGAAAAGTCTTTCTTTCTAAAAGCAGTGGCCAACAATGCTTAATGATGCTTCATATCAACAGCCCGACAGGAAAAGCTCCAAACAAGTCCTTGTCACTTTTATTTCTAGTTGCATCTACAGTAAATTCTCAATTTCACTCCTCGTCTTATACTCTCGTTTTTAATTTTTCATCTCATGAATTCTACTCCAAGTTAAGATGTTTTTGAAATACGGTTTTTTTAGCGCTTGCTATCGCCCTCATTCTTGTTACTTATATAAACGCACATTGTGTGACTTAGACAAGCATCATCACAGTCGTGAAATCTTTCTTGAGAGGAATTATGAGGACAATTTATTTTATCTCCAATATGCCACGCCTTCTTGTTACGAACATGCAAGATAATTAACTTTCCCAATACACCTCTAGGTCCGGAATCCTCTCTCCCCCTCTATCTCCTCTCGGTCTTCATTGTTCATCTCCTACTCCTAGTTTCACCGTGTGCTCTCTTGCCTATCATGTAGATGTTCCAAAACCCACTTATGTATTGAAGGACGTTCCCAAAAGAATTTCAAAATTGAATTGTGCTTCTGTTGTTTCCTCATACCAATTCTTCCTTGTGTGTGTGTGTGTTTTTTTTTTTTGGTAATGCAACGTATTCCGGACCAGTTTGCGCACACTTCGGATTAATCCCTACAACCTCTCACACAGCCGTTTCACACGCTTATGCATGAGTGAGGTGACTCTAAAATTTGTTGACAAGAAGAATCGAACCTGAAACCTTAAGATAAAACAAATACCTAAATCTCAGGCTAAAACCACTTGATCAGCCAATGGGGTTTTCTTCTTCCTTGTGCTTTGCTTGTGCTCATGCCTATAATTAAAAGGGTTAATTACTTGTTGCCCCCTTTATCTATACACATTTTTCACTTTACCCCCTCCTACTATGGAACGCTCTAACCTACCCCCTTTATCTTCTAATTCCTAACACATAAGGCTCCGTTCAGTTGTCGAGAAAGTTGTGTGGGAGATTGATTCCCAGAAAAAGTGAAGTGAGGTGAAGTAAAAGAAACAGAAAATTATTTTCCTGTGAGCGTTCATTTGACAAAAGAATTTTGCAAGAATAATTAATGTTTAGTTGTTCATTTGTCAGGAAAAAAAAACTTTCGGGAAAATTTTGTGAGTGTTAACTCATTTTCCTTTTCCCGCGACGCAAAATCCTGTGTTTTTTGCAGGATCACTTTTGTAGGAAAGTAATTCCTGCAGGAAAACTTAAAAACATGTTTCCCACTATTTTCCTGCCAACTGAACACTACAAAAATCACGGGAAAATTGATTTTCCCATCCTTTCCTGTACTTTCCTGGCAACTGAACGGAGCCTAAGGCTTGCCGTTAGTTTTTTTTTTTGATCCGCTCCTGCCGTTAGTCTGGGATCCAAAAAATTATCAAAGGGGCATGTGCATATTACATGATCTGTAAAAAATAAAAAAAATTAAATGCTTTAATTTTCAATCTGTTTGAATCGGTGTTAAAATCTTATGTCTTTGATTATTTTATCCTAAAGAATCATAATTAATTTTTGGCTCTAGGGCTCTTGTTAGTTAGTATACTCCGTATCATAATATTTGTACCGGTTCAAACAGATTAAAAATTGGAGCACTTAATTTTTTAACCATATTTTTTAATATACTCCGTATAAAGTACTTATGAAAAATTAAGTACTCCAATTTTCAATCCGTTTGAACCGGTACAAAGATCTTATTTCCATGATCATTTTATTTTATAGAGTCATAGTTAATTTTTGATTCTAAAGCTCTCGTTAATTAGTCCTAAAAAAGTAGTAGAACCAAATATCTTTTATGGCTAACTAACGTGAACCCTAGAGCCAAAAATTAATTATGATCCTTTGGAATAAAATGATCAGAGAAATAAAATTTTTACACCGATTCAAATGGATTGAAAATTATAGCACTTAATTTTTTTCTTTTTACAGATCATGTGACATGCACATGCCCCTTTAACGATTTTTTGGATTCCAGACTAACGGCAGGAGCGGATTAAAAAAAAACAAGACTAACAACAGGCCTTATGTGTTAGAAATTGGAAGATAAAGGGGGTAGGTTGTAGCGTTCTATAGTTGGAGGGGGTAAAGTAAAAAATGTGCATAGATAAAGGGGGCAACAAGTAATTAACCCTAATTAAAACTTCTATTGTTTGAATGCACAAGATAGACTCTTATTCTGACAATATACATCCAATTTCATTTTGAATGACTTCTTCTGGGTTCTTAGAATCACGGTCAAAAAGTAAAAGACCCTTCTTTTGGGTTCTCGGACACATTTTTCTAATTTCATTCATTCATCAAATCAGGTAGCAAAAGGTGAGAAATAAGAGAGTTTTGTCCTATTTTAATTTTTTTCGCATTTGTTATTTTTACGCCAAACTTTTGTAGATTATTGAATTATCACGATAAGACAAATTGGAAAAATATATTTTTTTTTACTTTTATCCAAATATTCTGAAAAATAATCACTTTTTAGCACAAGAATTAAGAGTAGATAGAATGCATCCACAAAATTTCTACCAATAGACCTACAGTCAATCACGGTGAACACAGCGAACGTATCGAAGGAACAATTAGCTTATACATGCAAGAAGATACTCCCTCCGTCCCTTTTTAAGTGTCATGTTTCGTAATTCCAACTTATTAAAAAGACATCATCTTTATACCTCACATCAACTTTTTTCTCCACTTTCCCTACTTACCCATCATCATTACACTTTTACTCACTAACTTTTCAAAATGGAATATACTTTTAGGGACAAAATAGACAATGCACCAACTTTTACCCACTAACTTTACAAAATGGACACTTATTGAGTGACAGCCCAAAATGGAATACTGGACTCTAAATAAAGGACGGAGGGAGTACTTTTTTTTTTTATCAAAACAAGAAGGTACTTACATACACACGGGAATCAGCAATTGCATAATACATATCGTAAAAAGGAATTTACAAAAGATAAAAGCAAAAAAATACATATCTACGGCGAAGTTAGACATGCAAGCAACCGGTTGCATACTTGTCGTACTTCTGGCGAAGTATCGAACGAAGATAATATACTCGAAAGTACTGTTCTCGCATCCAGCAGTCCTCCCGCAATACTTTCCAAAATAGCAGCTTCACTAGCCATTAGAGATGCCATTAGCTTTGCACCTGCTACTTTTTCCTGCTCAACAATGGAAAGCCATTTACACAAGAGCTTGCAATTTATAAACTCAAACAACGGAATACATAACAGATTAACAGTTAATGACGCATGATAATACAACATCTACATGATGTCCCTTTTTCTATGCGAAGGACATATTTGTTTGACAAGAGTATCTGGTAAAGGGATAACTAATCACAAAGGATATGTAATCCCATTCGACTAATATATTGATGGGAACAATAGTACTGTCTCCCAGGGAACAGATTACTCGATCCACATCTATCTTCTCTTCTTCCCTTTAAGCCGAGTAGAATAATCTCTATTCTTGTAATTGCTTCACTCATTACGTATGGTGCAAATTTGACTATCAAGACTCATATCCCAAATTAGCGAGCAGTTCAAGAAGAGAAACACCAATTTAAGTGTAAAGCTTAATTGCTATTGAGGTGCCAATGTTTGCTCCAGAACCTAGCTCTCACTACCATATAGCAAAGAACATATCTCCTTTACAAAGAGCGAGAGGTCAAATCAGAAATACTTGACGCAAAAATGACATTGGGTGCTCAACCAGAAAACCACAAAAGAAGTACTAAAGTCTTTAATCGTGTATAATTACAGCATTCTTACCTTATCTGATCCATCTGTAAGAGATTTCAAAGAGACTTTGAGAAGATCGGATGCGTAGGGAAGAACTGCAGACTTCAGATGATACACAGCTGAGAAGAAAACTTGGACAAATGCAGCTCTAATCTATGATTCCATAATCATCTGTGGACACCAGCAACATGAGAGAGACAGAAATGGTAGCATTAAAAAAGTATGCCCTTAAGTACGAGAATGATGGAACCCAAAAAATGTCCTTTTTTTGGTAAAAGAACCCAAATAAATGTCAACTTGATTGGGAACATACCTCCACAGACTGAATGAGATGTGGAAGAACTTTCCGAGCAAAGGGTTTCTTGCCAGAATTTGGCATCTTTTGACAAGCACTGATAAGGACATTAGCCATGCACATGCGAAATGAGAGAGGCATTGTTGACTCATATGAGCAGCCCTCATTGCCCCTTTTGGCAGAGGAAACTTGAATCTTATCGTTTGTAAACTGATTGATCACACAACTAAGTACTGAATTTCTCATCGCAGCATCCCCTGCATTTAGCACCACAGAGATCAGTTAAATAGTAAGGAGCACAAAACAAAAGGCAGGAGAGACGAAGGCGGAGTGAGATACTGACGAGACCAGCTGGGAGTTCTGACGAGACTTGATTTCTTTGTGGTCAAATCCCTGAATAATTCGGGATCTTGCAGTTCAGTACATATCATCAACGCAAGGCAATCAATGCACCCATCTTGGGCTTTGGACACTGAAATGGAAAAAGATACTTGCAGCTGTCAGGTTTCGGAGCAACGAGGGGATCAGCAAATTTTGGAAAGCAAACTAATTGCGCCTTCTGTCCCATAATCTTCCTCCCTTTCAGGAGTTTCAGCTTCTTAAGGAGACATTTAACAATAACATTAGGTACTTCGAAGGCATTACTTAAATGGATCACCCCTTTTCACTTTAGAGAACATCAAAAGCCATTTTGTAACTGACAGTTTTGGATACTAAAACTTCTATACCCTGACTTTGGAAAGAAGACTAACAATCAGAGGGATGGAGGGAGTACCTTCATCTCCATCGAGTGAAGGCCACAACAGGATAGTTTCTATAGTGTTCCTAATTTATTCATAGCTGGATGCACAATTGAATCCCTGCCTCTAATCTGTATACCAGAAGAAACAGCTAAGCTTTGAATGCCATGTAACTGATGCCAGATAGTATAAGAAACTAAATTCCCAAGTGGGACTGAAAATCATGACAACTGAGGGTTAATGACCGAGATTACCACAAATGATGTGCATAATGCAAACAAACAAGCTTTTATTTTTAGTATTTCACAAGCATTTGCTGCATCTTCCAAATGAGAGGCAATAATTGGAAGTAGTACCTGCAAAAATCACAAAATGCAGGAAGGTTAGATTGCAAACATGGAAATAAAAATGACAAGGAATACATGACACTCCATGAGTCATGGATGTTTTGCAGAACAGAGTTAGAAAGGAACATCCTTGGCTTAACAGAATAGCAGAGTGAAGACTTCGGATCAGTTTGTGAAAATAAAAAATAACCAGGAGCCTCACCAGGCATGTGTCTAGCACACGATTACTTGGACCAAACCCTAGAAAGGTATACAATTACTTTCCGCCAAAGAGCTCTATATTTTCCTTTTCTATTTGAGTAGTTGTGTTGAGACTTTGGCATTGAAGTGCATTCTGGGCACTAACTGGTCGTTGATCTTGCAAGCTAGGTTGGTCTCAAGTTATCAAGGTAAAACAAAGTGTATGCACCACGGGTTGGCACAGTTGTCACCTGGCAACCAGGAGCCTTTGGTCTAGGGTTTGACTCCCAGTATCCCATCTGCGTGATATTAATTCCTCCGTCAGGGCAGTGAATACGAAGCTTTCCCTGGATTTAATGGGGCCCCTCACTTGTGAATGGTGGGGATTGGTTCCCAAGATTAGTTGGTCCATTAGGCCGGATACAAAGTTATACAAAAGAAGGTGCATAACACCGCCAGACCAGTTTACTGTACTCCTAAGAAGCACATGTGCAGGTACGAGTACAGGTATCGAAAACGTTGATACGACGAAACCAAATAAATGCATTGTATGGGTATGGCTGGGCTACAAGTCCTACAACTAAACAGGTGAGTTTTTTATGATGTTGAACAAAGTATTATGTAATCGTTACACTTCAAACAAAGAAAAAAGCTGAATGACTTGAGTAATCCAAGATCAAATAACAGTCCAACGATAAACATAAGATACAAATCAGAGTATAATGACATTATACAAAAGAGCCTATAGACTGAAATCTTTGTTCTACAATCGTGCTAAACATTGAAAAAGAAAGTCTAATCAACTTAGTTCATCTCAGCGTTTGGTATAGCTTAGTATGTCTTGGATACATTTTGGGGTACAGCAAAGTCATAAAAAAAAAACTTCGGTACAGGTTTACCTGGACATAGTTAGAGCTACCATGAAAATGTACCAGGTATGACTGGAATTTAGAACTACCCATGCTTCAAAGAAAAGTTGAAAACTACAGAACAAATTTGGGCAAACTGTCTTTATCAGAAAATGATATCAAGTAGACTTAAAAACTAAAGAACTGAGTAAGTAAAAAACAAGTTTGCGTAGAAGTAAAATTACCACTCGTGTTCTTCCATGTATTCACAGCTGTTTTCTTGAACAAAATCTTAACAGCTACAATAAAATACAATCAATGCATTGCCCAAACGTCATTGGCAAAGCTTGTTGGTCTTGAACTACTTTTACTTCCAGTCTCAATATTATGAAGTCATCAGACCAATAAAAAGTTAAGAGCACTCTAAGTATTGTGAGAACCTAAGGGCATTAGCCCCATAAATTTCACGCACTAAAAGCATCTACCTAAAAATCGTATCGGCCGATGAATTTCTTCTGTTCATTCTTTCCTCTGGTTTTCCAACTTTTAAATAGCTTAAATAGACAAGATACTACGCCCTTCACTTGTTACATGCTGCCATGCTGGTAGTTTGAACTCTTTTAAACAAAAAGAAAAGGCTGAACAATAGTAAAATGCTTGCATTTAAGGGCAAAAAGTTGCATTGCTATATACCTGCGGATGAATCCGCCCAGAGAGTTCAGCTGCAAGTTTCCGAACATCATCAAACTCCAAATTATTAAATGCCCTGAAACCAATAGAAGAGGGAATATCAGCTCTTCATTCAGAACTTTATCAGAAAAGGGGTAAGTGTGAAAAAGGCTTGATGATTGTTTTGGTAGTGAAGCAACCTGTTTAGAAGGATTCCAGCAACACATTCAGGATCATTTATGTCAAAATATCCTGTATTAGGATTTCCAAAAAACAAAAGAAAAGTTAGCAAAAAATCTAGGAAAGGTGCCATGAGTCATGAGACGTCCGTGAACCAAAGCCACATAAATCCCATAGCTTCAAACGAAAATTATGATCAGCTATGTCATTAATGACCTATATAAGAAATAGCAGAAGAACGAAATGATCACACCCAATGCCCCCGTCCTGTTTAGCTTGTGCATATTTTTTCAATTTCAGACATCCAAAAATGCACCAAACCTTGAAAACGTCAAAGCCTAAGACTTTTTACTTCTCAAGTTTATGCATGAAGTGAGGCATTATGATTTGCATCCAAATTAATTGGCCGTACACAAACACCTTACATGCCACCTTTCAAGCCAGCCGATACTCTGACAGGCACCACGTGTCCATGAGCTCACTCAAAAACAACTATGAATCGAAACCAAGAAGAACTTATATTTACTAACATCATATCAATTATCATCACATCCATAGAAAACAGCACAGCTTCATGAGATGTGAACGAGGCTGTCTTAAGTTGACCACTCTCAAGCACTGATATGATTAAGAAAATACTCCCTACTGCTGAAAACATGAATAGTAAGCCGGCAGATGAAAAGTGCACCAGAAATGTGAGGTCAACAATGCGGCTGAGACAAATTCCACAAGCGTTACGAACTAAAAATAGCAGACAGGGATCTGGACTTGCAAAGAACGAAGAAGAAACCGAAACAAAAGAAGAGAAAAGAAAGGAACAAAGAACTATCTGAGGCATGCACATCAAGCACCATACCTTGGTCCCGAAGAACACCATACATCAATGAAGAGTTGAGATTATTAAAAACCCTTAGTGGAAGCAGCCTGATAATAAGTAAAGGGCAGAGGCGATCAAAGAGAGAATGCGCCAGTTTCACAGGATCGTCGATTTCAGAGTCATGACTTTTCCATCTGTAGAAGATGATTCCATCAATCACACTTACAAGAAACAATAATGGTGATCATCATGAGGGAGTCGAAAATGCCTTTTTCTTAATTGATCAGTAACTATACTCATTAGCATAACTAATGTAATCAATTGTGACGTGATGAAATGATTCACATATGTATAGGAAAAATCCACCAGGGTGCAGTTCTTAAACAAGGAAAATAGTATAAACAAGCAACTGAATATGCAACATTCCTTAACCATGGTTTTACCCACCTCTCCAGCTTCAGTAGGACAGGTAAGGGCTTGGAAGGAGAGGACAAACAAAGGAAGATGAATACAAAAACAGCACCATCAGAGCATCCATGATTTGCATTCCACCAAAATTTAGAACATGTAGTAAATCATGATTGGAAAAAATAATTGAAAGCGCCGTGTATCTTGTGGCATATTAATAGCCAAACCATCAGCTTCTCTTTGGCACAAAAATATGCTCCCAGAATATTTTTCTTTAAGTAAACTATTTCCTTCCTTTTGCATTCAAAAGTTCTTCAGAAAGAATATTCAATCTTGTCAGAGCTTGTCCCATATTGGTTAATTATACCCTCCAAAACTCGTACATGAGCCTGGGCGGGGGCCTCTCAACAAGTTGCCAATTGCTTTTAAGTTGGATGCTTATCTATTATTTCGTAGCTTTCTCGTAGTTGCATATCTTGTTGCATGAAAAAAAGATAACACCATATACCGAGGGAGATGAGAAAACTTCGATGTCCTAGGCTTATATTCTAGCATCCGTCCATTTAAGGTAGGCTTACATAAGTTAAAAAGAGCCATGTTGCAATCCAAAGGGGTAAAGAGAGCACACCTAGTGGAGGTCTTCTGTTCGACTACTTTAGGCCACTGGCAACGTGACAAGGGGTTTCTCATCAGTAAAGAGAAAAGGAAAAAAAAGGAGAATGTTGCACATCCAAAGAGAACCAGATTGCTCCTTGATATTTCCTAACCATTTTCTGCAGAAACTATCAATCATCAACTGTGTGTGGAACTGTTGCAGGAAATAGCATTTGATCAAGTTCAGATCCAGGCACCTTCTCTAATACATTAGTGTCATCAGGAACACATTCATGACTTGGAGTCTGAAACAAATAGCTTGTTGACGAAAGTAAAATTTCTCTCAAGCCTATACTCTGAGAGTAATTGGTTCGTAACATCGGGGACATTTTGAGGGATCTGAAAACTCACTCATGCCGAATATTGCTTCACAACAGGGGTGGGGGGAAAGGAAAGACGCTGACGACTTGGTTAGTAGTTGGGCTTGTTTATGAACCCACAATTGCAGAAATCTAACTTTAGTTACAATAACCCCTATGAAGTATTCTTTACCAACTCTAGAAAACCACATATGGGAAGTCTGCATTTCATGTTCATGGAAAACTTTTTAATGCACCATTACATCTAACAGTAGTATATGAATTTGATTACAGGATTTAAACCAGCAAGATAACGGATGGGATTTACGTGAGAGTCATGAGATATTAACAGTCAAGAGTTTCATGTGCAATAAAATAAAGAGAATTTACTCACTCATCCGGCTGTCTTGTACGCAACAGAATCCGGTGAAAGACTACATCTGCAGCATCTGCCAACTGTTCACTAATATAACTTAGGAACTTAACAATTATGGGATTTGATGGCTCCGCAAACAACTTGTCAATCAAGGGTTCAACGAACAAGTTCCAGTCTTCAACCTACGCCATTGCAGAGATTCAAAAATCTAGTCAAAAACAAAATGGAAGCTCTTGAAAAGATTAACCGCAATTGCAATCAAGGACGTCCAGAAAGTCATAAACAAACTTTATGGACAGTTAGCCTTAAGTCAATTCATTACCCATACACATACATGAGACAACTGCAAGAGATTGGCACAGCTATAGACTCAAAAAGCTCAAACAGACAATTTGGTATGATACACATCCAGAAACAAATGTATATAACATATTAATAACATTTACAATGTCCTAAACACTATAAGATTTCACCTAAACAAAACAGCAAAACATCTTTTTCCACTCAGATTCTAGTTATTGGAAAAGAATTGCGGAGACAAGCCCCAACCTAGGGCACCAAGATTCCGAAGCTCAAGATTGGAGTTGAGGGGGTACATCAAGCTTTTCAAAACTCCTTCACAGGCAGCCTCATCTTGCACGTGGAGATAAAACAACCCAAGCATATACATACACATATGTCTATCTATATGAATATCTATGCGAAGGGGGAATAATGCAGACGGATCAACTACAGCAAAAGACCTTGCCTAAGATCCTGATTACCATGTCGGGATTAGATGCAGTTATGTTCAGCACTCATATCTATTTTCCAAAGACCTATGCACCAACAAACTAATTTTTTACGCTTTAGAGTTCCTCAAATTAAATACTAAAAGAGAATATATGTCACATGCACAAACTTATATAATGAACTCCAGTATGAATATCAGGTGCAGATGTCTGCCCCGACGTAAAATCTCCCTAAACCCTTAAGCGGAGGATACATGGATATGCTTCCAAATATTGGATATGGCCTGAACATGAAATGAACATCTAATACTGATACATTGCATAATGTTCTGCTATTATAGAATGCTCAATTATCGATGTAGCTGAAATTAATTAGATTTAGGTAAAAGATATTTCTAGCGATCAGTAAAAATATTCCTTGTCTACCAATGTGAACTTCAACCTCAAACATTGTTCAGCTAGTAAAGGATCCAAACATCCATTTGAGTACAATTTACGAATGTCAAACACATCTCATAGACCAACCCACGTCATACCCAATGGCACAGGTATTCTAGGGGATTTGAAGAATCCAAATACAGGGAGTACATATCTACAATCTACTGGCTCTAATCAATCTCTTCCAAGTCATTGGATGCATAGTAAATGCAGAGAGAAGAACCTGCATTCTGTGCTGTGAGACCGGAGGTGGGTTGGGAAAGAGAAAGAAGCACCCACACTCTGAGAGAGAGAGAGAGAGAGAGAGAGAGAGAGAGAGAGTGTGTGTGTGTGTGTGTGGGCGGGGGGGGTGGTGTGGAGATGGTGGTGGTGTCCGTGTAAAGTGGGAAAGCTCTCTATCTGTTGGAGGGGATGGGAACGAGAGCCTTGCCTACCAACACGGGTAATCATTTTCGTCACATCAACTTTGTTAAGGAAAAACTTGGTATAGGATTCAAGTCAGTGTGGCCTCTCTCCTAGCCATGCTGAACCTAGATAATGCACGAACCGGAGGCTGCATTACCAGGCTCTCTAACCTAGAAGCCACACAAAGATTCTCGCAGTGTCAATCTTTAGCTGAGCTGACTCTCTTACTTGGGATATTTCTGCGTGTGAGCTCATTGATTTGTACCATGGTGATGCTAAGGTTGAGTCGTTGACGCCCTGCAGAGTTCTCTTGGATGCTTTGTGATGGATGTCTAGACGCCAGCTACCATTGGAATGGTCTGTCATTATGGAGGTCGACATGGCACAAGTTATTATGAGCATTCCACCTTAGAAGGAAGCAACCGCGTGCATGTTGGTTATTATTAGCCACAAGCATGTAAGTACTTGTCGTGGGCCCAATATGCTAGTTCGGCCACAGTCACTACGTTCGACTGAAGGCTGGGTTAAACCCCTCGATTCTGTTTGATCCGATCGAGGCATTGACCGGGTTGCTAGGTTCGATCGGGCTTGGTTAGGCACAAACTGCGTTTGGACAAGCAGATCCGAATAGCCAACTCATTCTAAGGATTGACCCTCCCTCTCTTTGGTTCAAACATTATGGTTCGCCCAACTCATATTGACGTCAAGGCTCCTCTCTATGGTTCGGACATTACGGTTCGGCCAACTCATACCGAGGTCAACGCTCCTCTCTGTGGTTCGGCCATTTGGTTCAGACACGGTGGTTCGGCCAACTCATACATGTCAGCTCGCCCACGTGTTTAACTGGCTTATCCAGTACGTCAAGTGTGACGTCAAGCGGAACGGTTATGGCACGAGCTGGGCACGAGCACACATGGGTGACAGCTCGCGCACATTCCCGATAACTACCTTATCCAAAACATTAGGTGTAACATAGGCCCAAGGCGGTTACTGAGCGTGCTTGGCATGCGTTGGCTTGGAGAGCAAGCCAAAGAGGTCTATATAAAGGTAAGAATGAAACCCTACAATGGTACATACTCTTCGCCTCTCTAAACCCTAGTGCTTTCATCTTCCTCCTACAACTTTCTGACTAGACTGGCAGAGGGCCTTTTCGGTTTCCGACCGGTCTGGGTGAACCCAGCCGGTCTTGATCAACAACCCCACAGTACTCATGGACATTCCACATGAGTATAGAAACAAAGAACTCTGGCGATAAGGAGATGAGCAAAGACAGCACAATAAAGGACTCCATAGCCATGAAACAACCAATTCACCTCGAAAATGTTACTTATCACCAAAACAAATTAAAAATTGGATTATTCTAACCTCCGCCCAAAAGATGTAGGATAATAGGTAAAAGGTGCATTGATATCCGAAAAAGGTGTATTGATATTTGTGAAAGTGTAATAATATCGGGAAATACGTATTGATATCCAAACTTGTTTGGAATTATTAGCATATTATCCTCCGCCAAGTGGGCGGAGGTATGCAAGACCGTTAAAAAATTTACTAAATAACGAAGCATACATTGTCTGACCACTGTGGAATTAGCTTGAGCACGATGTCAGCATCCAACTTTGACCCTCCTACAAGGTGGCAAAGTAAAAACATCTAAATTATGCGCAAAGAAGGTGAAACGTAAATTAAGGAACAAAAAGATAACATAGAAAAATAATTCAATATAAGGTATCTTAAAAACCATATCCTACAAACTACCAATTGATTGCAAAAGTGCTTTCATATTGTTGAAAGCATTTGGTATGGGGAATGGATGTTTGAGATTCCAATCATCACATATCAATGTACAAACGCTTGTATCTCTACATAAGTACATTGTGCGACTAAATCTAATATTTACGATCGAGATGAGTAATTGCATCTCAACAATCCACATTCCTCAGGTCCATTATCTTGGATTTGCTATGGAGTAGCTGCTGGAGCAGACAGTAATCCAATATTTATACTTGCCATTTGGTGAGCCAAATTTCACCATGACTTTATGCACGATTGCCGAAGAATAAGGTCAATCAATAGGCCCCCAATCACGAGGGGTAAAAAAGTACGTGGCTTCAACAGAATTTTTGGGCTATATGCATGTCGATCAAAAAGTTTGATTGTTACCAAACTAATGCTAGTAAAAACATTTTCTACTTAAGTATGGTAGTAAAGTACATACATGGTAGATGGTATTCCCCAAAAATAAGACAGAGGCAGCCAAGAAAAGGGTTTATGGATAATAATGTCCATTACTGAATTTTTGAATGTTTTGTAGTACTTTCACGATAAAATAACTTCTCTCGGACAATTTTCCTAAATTTGTAAACAAATATGTATGAACAAGGATGCTACAGTATGTCATGAACAATTCCAAGATTAAAACAGGAAAGATATAGCTTTTGTTACATCACCTGAAGCTTCTGGAAGATCTGGGTTTTGACAGAGGTCGCTGCAAAATGTATAACTATAGGTTACATAAGTAAAACTGCTGCCATATGTGTTAAACTTCAGAACCAAAATAGCTAGCACTACTCCGAAGTTTCCAGAAAGAAGGCATGTATAAACAAAATTGACCCTTTGAAGTTTTCTAAGCCCGTGCGAGGGTTCAAGAAAACCCAAAACAAATATGAAGAAAGAACTAAAAGGTGAACTAGAATATACCTTAGACAGTTGAACAACATACATAAAACTTCAAAGCTTTTTATATATTTGAGCACGGCGACAAATGTGTTACTAGCAGATGACTGCAATACTTCATCTGATGAATAAAGAAGACCGACTAAAGCAGGCAAAACCAGGGAAGGGTCTGCAAGAAGAAACAAAAAATCCATTTACAAAAAGTACCATGGTCAAAAGAGTCATTCTGTGCAAAAAAAAAAAAAACAAATCCAAAAAAAATCCTTACAATTCCTTTCTCCCGAGACTTAACAAAATGGGAATCTGCCCAGTGTGCACACAATTAGTTACCAGAGTGCAATATTATGTATTTTAGTCCTTCCAGTTTAGCTTCTTTTTAAGTTAAGCTTAAAATATGAGTCTTGGTAAGTTTAAATTTGAATCGTTCAGGTTTACTACAGATCCTAGTTTCCTATTTTATTCGGGTTTGTTAAAGGTTGTGGCCCTTCTCTGCTTCCACATTAGAGCGTACCTCTACAAATTACAGTAAATTTAAGTATATCAGAAAACAAACTGAAAAGCAGTATATGCCTGAACTTGACTTCCATTTGTTAACATAGCAACAGTAAGTTTGTTTATAGCTGCAAAGGAATAAAGCTGAGTATGGCTAATCACACCACAATCAGAAGCTCAATAACAAAAACTTGATGCTGTGACAGGGACTAGCTAGAATAATGACTTTCTGCTGCTGCAAATGAGGAAATCCTTTTTAACCCAAAAGTGAAGACTAGACGCTCACGAATTGAAGGAACCAAGTCTACATAAATCCCCATTGGGAACATCCCAGGGATTTGTAAATGATCACCCAGTGCTCATAGGACAAGGGAGCTATGCATGCCCGGGAAGTACAAGTAAGAGAAGTCCATTGTTAGTTTGTTTCATCTGTTTTTTGGGGGATACAATCAATATAGCATTCATGGTCACCCACAAAGAAGCAGATTATTACCACTTAGTAAATTGGGAGGATCACTTACTAAGGAACAAGTGAGAAGATGAGGTAAATTCCTCATATTTGCCTTTCTCCAGCCAAATCAAACAGTTTAAGAACATTTTGGTGCTTGTTTATGTAGGAGAAATCACCTTCAGCACCATATTGTTATGCCATATTTGATCAAGTCTGACACTTTGTGTTTTACACAACCCCTTGTCATAGAGCCGAAACTAAAATTGCATGCTTCTGTGACAATAACAGTGGCAACAGGAGAAATTATTAATATTCTTTTCATTTTGCATAAAACTACTCTCCCACTCTAAGAAGCATAGATACGGACACAAGACACAGATAGGCTTGACACGTACACGCGACTATGTTATTTCCCTATGATGTAGGACACGGTGCTGTTCAGGATACATTCAATCATATCTGTACAAATATTGTTATGTACGATAAGTTATAGAATAGATAAGTTCTAGTTGACATAGGACTCAAGAAATCCTTCAATAAAGTACACTAAGTTACAGAATAGATAAGTATGATAAATTGTAAGAATTACTATTCCAACATTGTATATCACAGTAATGTGTCAAATTCGATATCTTTGATAGTCACATGTTAGCAAGTGTCAAAATAGTGTTGATCGCATATTTATTTCTAAGTGTCACAAAAGGCAAAGAAATGGCAGACAAGTTGCAGATAGAGTGTTGGACACATGTCCGAGTTAAGATTTTTACTTCCTAATAATTCTGGAGACACGGAAATGAGCATCAGACAAGTGCCCAAGGACTGTCAGACATGGACAACATCCCCTTCTTTCAAGTGTCCGTGCATCTTAGATCTTGCTAAGTTTTAACATCATCAAGTCAACGTACAATAAGTGTAAAAACACAATAAACCCAACAACAGACTTTAAATTGGCACTAAACAATGTTCTGTACATGGACATCAAACTTTTCCAAGATCAAATAATCTTCTAGCCAGACCCAAGATGTAAATTAAAAAAGAAAATTCAAACAAAAATTATGAAAAAAAGACTAGTTGGTAATCAAATTTTCACCGACAGAATTCAATTTCTGCCTATCCATATATATGTCATGCAAAAACTTAACAGTTTCACCCAGATTCGTCAGACATGGTGATGCAGTGTAAGTGTTACGTATTGCTTTATAAAAATACAAGATGTCAAAAAACGAATTTGCCCAACATTTGGAAGCAAAAAAGTTTTCCCTTTAGTATCATTTTGGTTGTCTGATTTTAAAATTAACGGTAGTTTGCTAAGCGCCAATCTTTTGTTTTCAACTTTAGAGTTGCAACCCTATTTAGATTTGGAGTCTCAAGAGCCCATACACAACCAACTAAGTCTTCATATCTATTAGACATGTGTCAGATACAGTAATTAATTGCAGTTTTATAGCTCTCGTTGGAATTAATGTAATTCTAGGTCCAGGTCCAATAGTCAAAACTTCAAAGACTCGCATGTAATGCCTACCAGCTTCTACCTTTTTCTTTACCTTTATTCGCACTTTCTACCCTTTGACCCCACCCTAGTCCATAGAGTTAAAGACCAAATGCTGCAAAAACATCGCTTTAAAATTTAGCGACCTTTGGTAAATGATAACAATGACCAAGCATACGATTCTTGGCATAAGTACACTAGTGAAATACTTCACCACAAGCATTTTGTTTTGAAGATGCTATCATCAAATTTAAAACTAACCCATCATTGGGATCAAATTTGATGCTTGTGTTCGAACTATGGATTCTTCATCTCCAAGGCGCTCCAACAAGTGGTTTGCTATATCTTGCCTGCCAAAAATCTGAACAAATAGCCAAGGGAATGAGGACAAGGATTATCAAAGAGCTAACTACCAGCAAAAGAAACATTGACCGTACATGCACTAGATGTGGAGATATACGAAAAAGTTCTGACATAACATCAACAGCATTCCTCCTCTTTACAACATCTCCAGAAGCGAGACGGTCTAAAACTTCTTGAAGGCACCGGCTATCTGTGCTTCTGGTGAATCAACAATTACCAATCACTTAGTCAGGTTTAAACTTGGATAGAAGATAAGAACATGAAGATTTAACTCAATAGTGAAATGGTGAAAAAAATTGGACATACATGGAGCAGTATTCTGCAATGAGTATAACGACAGCCCTGGCTGTTCCATCACGTTCATCTAGAAGGTTTAGTAGCAATGGTAGCACAGCATCCATCTCTCTAGTGTCAGTGGAACTGCTCCCAGCCAAAGAATAATTGGATCTAAAGATGACTGCCTTTAAGAGGCAAACCGCCCCATCAATCACCTCCGCATCGGCACAGTGAAGCTTAAAAAGAGCCAGCACGTGATTATTAATACAAAGCATACAATTGCCCAAAATAAAAATGTTAAGATCAGATCCAAAACCAAACTATAGGATTAAAGTATAATGGCAGTTCATTCTCCACAAGTTATTTACATTCTAGTGCTGTAGCTCAGAGCTACTTCTAACAATAAACCTATCTCAGATAAGTAGAAGAAACCTCACTTCTGAAGACAGTTAAGAGAAACCTGGTCCATAACCACTCAAGGCAACAAAGGAAACTCATTCTGAGCAAATCAATCCACACTGACTAAAACAGTTACAGATGGAGCCAGGGAAACTGGTGTCATTCACTTTCAGACAGAAATGTTAAACCAGCATATAGTGCAATCAAATTAAGCTTGTACAAACTGGACGACACTGTTTCATGTGTACTTTAACAATTCTATAATCAATGTTACACAAAATGGTAGACGCTTTTCCAATCAGGAATATAACAGCACTTGACGGGTGGGGCATCAGCTCGTAAAGCGTTCTTCCAATTTACAATATGTCCGTATCAGATAAGACAAGGGAAAGTATTCCGGGGGTATTCCAAACAGTGAAAAATGAAAATCTTCAACGAAATAGCAAATATACAAACACCATTTAATCACTCTGTGCTCACAAGTACAAACAGTGCCACAATGGCATAATGATCTTATGATTCACCATTTGACTTGTGATGAGAACATGCCGCCCAGGTTCATACTAGTATTGGAGATTACAATTAACCAATGTGGGACAAGCTCCAACACTCCCCCACAAGTGCAACCCCTGGCCCGCACGTGGAGAGTCAAAAACAGGATCCATAACACAGGGATCGTAACGAACTAAAAAAGAAGGTGAGCTTAAGGCACAAAGGCCTAGCTCCAATACCATGTTAAAGCATCCAACTCAAAACCAATTGGCAGCGAGTGGAAAGGCCGCCCAAGCTCATATACTAGGTTTGGAGATTATAATTATATTAACCCATGTGGAACAAAGCACAACAATATTTAATTTGATATCCCCTTCCACTCGGAAGCATACGTCTAATATCACCCTACGATGAAGACAAATGAATCAATGCCTATGATGTGGATATTGTATGACTCGCAACTATGATCCAAAATCATGCTATTTGGCAGCAAGTAAATTTTGGACTACCATAAACCACCTTTCTTCGTAGCCTTTTTCCTCTATAATTAGTTTCTCGACTATTAGCCTTACCCTTTTGAAATACTCCTCCTAAATACTTTAAAGTGCTTCATGGTTAAAATTTGCAAACTCTTTCCTTTTCCCCTTCCTCTTACAAGAAAGAAGATCTGTCATTCTCTGATTGATTAACGAACCCACAAAATATTTCCAATTGTTTACCTTCTTTTGAAGAATTAGCATCGCTTACTTAATTGAGATAAGTTTCTGTTTGTGGTTAGTGAAGTGGTGATTTTTGCGGACGTAAGTTTGTAGCAAAGAAAATTGAGCAGAATTTTTGCACAGGAGTTCTATAGTATGGACAATTGAAGCAAGTGTACTATAAACAAAGGGCATAAACAATAAACAGACACTCATGAGCACTTGAGTTCACATCATGAAGAAGCACACTTCTTTTTATCAGAATCAAGAAGCACACTAGAACTTTGAAAGAAAGGAAAACAACCATAATATGGTGCCTCTGCAAGTTCAGGAGTTGGAAAATATATATTCTAGACAAGAAGCAAATTTAGGTGATGTAACTATGCAAATATTAACTTTCAACTATATGTTATTTCCTAGTTTCAATGATATTAACTTAATGATTCCACATATGCAAGCAGAAAATGAGAATTTTTAAAGGGACAAAAAGAGCAAGAGGACAAAGTAATCTTAAAGAGGTAAACTTGTGATATGAGAACACGAGACATCTACCTGGGATATGAGAACGCGAGATATCCGCAACCCATCTTCTGACAACATGTTTTCAAATCGCTTGCCGTCCAAATGCCCCAAGAGCAGGGATAGACAATTTAAGAAAAACTTTATCGTCTCTATTCCACTATCCTTATTCTCAGTATACTCTTCAGAGTGGTTCTCTGCATAAAACTGCATACGAGGTTTATTAGGACCTGAAATCCAACAGAACCAAAGTACACGTGCGATCATATTTATTGAAACCTCATTGCCTCATCTAGGACGTCAAGAGAAAGAAAAATCATATGTCACTATTTTATTATGTTGTCTACAAGAAATTCAGAACCTGATAAGTAGCTCAGTGCCAATGTTTGATTTTCCCTTAATGTGCTATTCAGATGAACTACATTCAAGAAGAGCTAATCTTTTTAACAAAATGTACCCCCATGACAGTCCCCAGTAAATCATCACCCAGTGTTGGTCATCATCTAAAAAGATGCACAATGCCATCTGAATGTATACAATAAGTTGCTGGAAGAAGTTAACCACAATGAAATGCTTCAAGTCTCATTGGAAAGCTAGATTTCATGACGCAGCTGAACACAGATACCATGTCACCATGTATGTGTTTAGCCTTCAACGTCAGATACTATGCCACAGCACTAGTCAAATATGTAACCACATTTTTTGTGGGATCCTTCCCAAGAACCACATTGACACCTGATGACTATGTCCACACAAAGGAACACAATAAGCAAGTCAAATCTTCACAGGCATGATAAGGGAGATCAGACGTGCTTGGGCACAAGTCATGGAATCATGTTGGACCTCAGTAGGTCATGATCATAGTTATTGGTTTTGACATGAACTTTTGGCCTGGGCATGTGCCTTCTAAACATATCATACAAACAGGAATTACTTGGCTGGAAAAATGCTGCGAATATGGGTAAAGGTAAACTTAACCTGAATCCCAGACAGGTATTGGTCCAATAATTCTTTGTAGTGCTGAGAACTTTGGTAGTCTTCCAAGTGCATCAACATGCCGTAATATTTCCAACAAGAAGAGAGAAGTAAAACTCCAGTATTCAGCATGTGTGACCCTGCCTTACATGTCAAAAAAACACAAATACTTACAGAGAGGAATTAAAACGTATGGGGACATGAAATGCTTTAATATGTTATAGAAGTAACACCAGCCTCATTTTGAACGTCCGCATAGCTCCCTTTTATGCCCTGCAACCACTTGAGCACTCTGTCCAATCCTTCAGCATGTAAAGACCGGCTTTTTCTGCTCCACTGCTTACCATGATGAAAATAAAACTGTTATTCGAGATATTCGAGCTTCAACTAGCTCAACAGGAAAACAAATCAAGTTGTGCAGCAAGTAACATGCATTATTGAATTCAAACCGCATTATCCTGTGTGTGTACTTTCTATGGTAGATTTTCATATTCTACCATAGTGCATAGAGTTCTTCCACTTTATTTTATTAATTCATACAGATCGTTGATACTGGAAAATTAGTTTTCTTTCTTCTGTCCCAGCCCGCGATCTAAAAGCATCACACATACACCCTAGTGCATGTTTTTCAACGCTGAGGGTATCCTTCAAGAGCAGGGGAATTTCCTGACATTTCTGATTGGGTATCTTGTAATTCTAATAACTTGTTTTGTGCAGCACACCAGCAACCATTTGTTATATAATTATAAACTGTTCAAGAGTCAATAACAATCTACTGATGCAAGTTTATAAGCACCCAAAGATAAAACAGGAAAACATCTCTAGAACTATAGACGGCAGTGCTTGTTAGAGAAGACATAGAACACCTTGGCAAAAACATAATGAACACCAGACTGTTACAACCTGAGGAAATAAACAAGGTGCTTTTAAAAAAATGAAACCATAAGGTCCATGAAATAACAGGAAACAGAATTAGTTTACTTCTGATCAGATTGGAGGTTTTATGAAATAGAGGAACAGGCATCCTATTTGACTTTCACAAAAAGACAGCCTTGTTATGTCCATGAGGACCCAAGGCTATTCGGAGAAAAAAAAAAACCTATTGCACCAGAAGAACGTTGAATCAATCGAACACGGGAATGTCAAACGATATACTACCACCAGCTTCTATTCCGCAGAGCACAGACTTGATTCACATGTCCAGAAAATCCATAGCCTGGGGAATGTCCACAATTGAATTGGCCAAAGCAGTGAGGCCAATTTCTCCACCCTTGTAACTCGCGTAAAGTAACTCCATTCCTTCATTAAGGGAGCCAATGAAGCTTGGTGCCCAAGGTTTAACCATGGTCATCACCATTGTTCAGAGAGCATTAGGCAAAAAAACATGGTCGCAAGCAAAATTGAAAGATTACCAAGCAAAACTTTGAAGTTAAAGTACGTGGGTAATAGGATTAAAATTGTTCACGGTTCCAACATCAAGTCTAAATACACCATGCTATCTGTGTTTGGTAAAACTCAACCCCAAGGGCTGGTTAATGAGATGCCTTCAAGCTTATATACAAAACCGTGTAGTTGGAGCAACCAATGACAAAGGTAATCAAATCAAAGATCTGGTAGAGAATTCGTAACATACAGCAATGAGTATCTGCACAAGAATAATAAGTTCATCCAAATGGTCCCAAAGCAATAACTTCATCTCCATTGAGACTTCAGGACATCTACTAGCTGGCTTCACTCTCTTTTCTCCAGGCACCCAGGTAGTTGGAAGGCTTGATAAACTTGAATTTGATTGTCTAGGCTTTTCATCTGAACCATTGGAAAATAGATCTTTTTTTGTCAAAGCTGTAGTGA
Organism: Rhododendron ovatum; assembly: GCA_019656835.1. Taxonomy (NCBI): domain Eukaryota; kingdom Viridiplantae; phylum Streptophyta; class Magnoliopsida; order Ericales; family Ericaceae; genus Rhododendron; species Rhododendron ovatum. The sequence continues at coordinate 1,763,833 of CM033791.1, forward strand.
GAGCTAAAGTGCAATCAGCAGCAGCCACTGCCAGGCGAGTTGGCATCTCAAAACCCCCCTGCAAAGTGCTACAACTACAAGGATCAAACATTTTTAAACAAAAACATAGGAATGGATTTTCAAAAAAAAATTAGAGTCAACACAAGCACATAACACTAAGCTAACTTGTAACATTACATCAAGAACTTCAGCATACTAAAGCACAAAGACGGCACACAAGCATCATTTGAGCTCTTAGATTGCCTCAGAGGAACAATTGCTCTAGTCTCACAATAATCATATCCTGAAGATGAATTTCATCTCATATAATAAACAACGGATTCTTTGAATTCTTTTCTTAAACGCAAATGTTATCTCATCACTGTTGAGATCACGACAATGGTCTCATCTTACTCTCAGCAATAATCGACGATTAAAAACCTAAGCCTTACCACACTTTCACGAGCCCTCTAGCACCACTTAGAATTGATGTTAACAAATAAACAATTAGGTTAGCTGTCAACGTCACCGTCTAACCAAGTAATTTCCGTGACAAAAACAAGCTGCTCAAAAGAAAGCCAGTGAATTCAATGAGCCTGTTTTAATTAGTGTACTGACAATATGAGTTATGGTGCATAAGTAAGTTTCACTTGTACCACTGCAGCTTTAAACAATGTGGAAGGTGATCACTAGCAATAATATCCGCTTTCTGCATATTGCAAGGATCTGTAGCCTTATGTTATTTAACTCCACTTTCAACTTGAACTGTCCAAATAAGGTGTATTCATCAATAGAGATGTGTCCCATCAGTTACTGCCTTTGAGGTGGCAGGAGAAACCACTCATCTGAACAACTCAATAGTGCATCTAGCAGCCCATTTTGGCAGTCCGCGACGAGAAGTAATGAAAATGCATACCAAGTAGAATAAAATAAACAAAACAGGGACACAAATAGAGCTCCCATTCCAGAAAGTGCCAATATTGTGGAATAATAGAGATAATTGAAAGTTTATGAATTCAAAACTAAGTCAAGATCAAAATTTACAAAATCTTATTCCAAAGCCAATCTGAAGACCTACAGGCTTCATGTAAGTACTTTTAGCAGAAGGTAGTCTCATTAGCTTCTAAGCTCAATCTAAAGGCATCTTCAGAGTTCAGACAATATCATTGGACATGGGTACGTCAAAACAATTTAACATTTACGCTTCAGACAAGGTTAATGCTTAACAGGAACGAATGATAACAGAAACTACCAACATAAAGCTAACAGTCAACATACAGCCAACAGAATAATTCTTCAGAAACAATTCCCACTTAAGTTGAGCTGCTAGTTGACTAGTTGCACAAAGTTCGCAGGCAAAAATTCAGTTCAATTGGCATCAAGTTGCCAAACCTCCAAAGACGTGAACACAATTAGAGGTATCACATCTGATAAGTAAAGAAATGTTTGCCAACCTTGCATATAGATTTGTTGAGGGACGGAACTAGCATCACGGAACAAGACAATCTGTGCTAAATAAACTAGCCAACCCGTCACTCTCTCCATGACTAATGCAACATAATAAAAAATAAAAAATATTGGTCTTAGGTCCATTTTGTGAATTTCATAAGCCCACAAGTCCATCTATTAGTTTTGTAAGGTGTCAAGTACAATTTAAGAAGATCATAGTAGGCCCAGTCCACTCCCTAGGGTAGGGTACCCTAGAGTTTAGGCACTTTCATAGGGTTTTAGGGTGCACTTTCCCATCATAGGGTAGGGTACCCTAGTGTTTAGGGACTTTCATAGGGTTTTAGGATGCACTTTCCTATTATAGGGTAGGGTACCCTAGGGTTTAGGCACTTTCATAGGATTTTCGGGTGCACTTTCCTATTATAGGGTTTTAGTGGTTTAGGAGCTTTCATGGAGTTTAGGGTTTCAGGCACTTTCATAGAATACCCTAGGGTTTAGGTTACGCGTGTGGACTTGTGGGCTTACAAAACTAATAGGTGAACTTGTGGGCTTATGAAATCTCTAAAGTGGACCAATCACCAAATCTAAAAAAAATGCACCGAGACAGATCCAACTGGCTGGTTTTCTTCCACTCCTGGATGAACATTTCTGATCGATCCTAAAACAGAAGATTGTCACTTGGATCTCCTTAACTGAGAAAACCCTAGTGATGAATTGTAGAAACTAATATACTAAAACAAATTAAAGAAAATGGCTATATAGAGTATAGACCATGTCCACATGAAATAGCAGTGTCTCACTTAAACCAAGTCAATACAAACAATCACAAGTATAAAACAACGGAAAGAGGTAAGGCTAATTGAATCCCAAGTATCTCTACTAAACTACCACCACTATCTCAAAACACTTCATGCGGAAAAAGGAAAAAGAAAAAAAAAAGAAAGAAAGATGAGCATACGAATTCTCGTATTGAATTTTTTAGGGTAAAGCTTCCCTTTCTTTTTTCTTTTTGTATGTTCCTACTCTTTTCTTTCACACGAAAAGGACAAAGAAGAAATATTACATCAACAAACAGATCTTCAGCAACTTGCCATGTGCTCCGCAGAGTGCAATGAAAGAATCCTCCTTAGTTAATGGGAAACCTGTTGTCTAGCAAGGACTAAAGCAAATCAAATATAAACGAACAGCACATAGACTCTATGAAATCCTGCAAATGGATAAGACTACACCGAAATAAGAATAGAGGCTTAAATCTGCACAGAATAAACACCATGTAGTTGCAAAATGGAGTTGGTACATGTGGGCCACAACAGGTTGTGTAAGATATTGGTACTGAAAGACTAAACAGCAGCACATTGACTGCACTGAAACCATGATAAATAGACTATAGATAACTTATCAAATAAAGAGCGATATAGATAGGAAAGACAAGATTTACATTGTTCGCGTATGATGATGGCTCACTGCCACATCAGAAAGTTAATCATCTTGTTCGCGTATGATGATGGCTCACCGCCACATCAAAAAGTTAATGGCACTCTCACACTACCTAAACGAATACAAGATAACCAAACCAAACCAAACCAAACCGAGCCTTATATCCCAATCACTTGGGGTCGGCTATATAAATCCTTTTTTCCCCATTAAGCTCTGTCAAGGACCACTTGTTCACACAAACCTATCATACTCATATCATTGCACACCACAACATCTAATGTCAATTTAGGACTACCCCTCCTCGTAGCATTGCTACCAAAAACTATCTTATCCGCTCTCTTAACTACTGCATCTCCTAGTCTACGGTAGACATGCCCAAACCACCTTAGCCTATTTTCCCTCGACTTCTCTTCTATGGGTGCTACACCAACCATCTCACGAACCGTTTCATTTCTAAGGGGTGTTCCGGTTTCTTAAAAAAGGAACTTTTTGAAAAGGAAGGTAATTTCAAGCTCAAAAATCATGTGTTTGCGCAAATAATTTTCCTACCAATATGGATCTTGTTTGATAGATCTCATTGAGATCTTTTAAACGGTGCAAAAAAAATTAAAAAATTATTTTTTATTTTCATTATATTTGAGTTTGAAATTACCTTCTTTTTGAAAAAGAAGGTTTAAAAAGAAAGCGGAACAACACCTAATCCTGTCTCGTCTAGTCTTACCACACATCCACCTCAACATTCTCATTTTCACTACACTCATCTTGTTCACCTGTTATTTCTTAATAGGCCAACATTATGTTCCATAAGCATCACTGGTATGATGGCAGTTCCATAGAATTTTCCCTTCAATTTTATGGGTACCCTCTTGTCACACAATACACCAGTGGCGCTCCTCCACTTGAGCCACCCACTTGGATCTTATGGGTCACATCATCGGCAATCTCTCCATCTCCACTAGTAATTGAGCCTAAGTACTTAAAGGCAAAGATAGAAACAAGGTTACAGAAATACTTCCCTCTTTGACTATATATTGTGGCATCCACCAACAACGGATGTAATCCAATAGTTCCAGCACAACGGGCTCATGATATGGCAGAAGCAGAATAACAACATGTCTTGCATCATTACCAGTCTAGTTCAGTCTTTCAACCTCTTGACTTCTCTAACCTGAGGTGCTTTTCTCTAATTACCTCCTATTCAGTTCATAACAATTGGTAATGACTTTACACTTACAGTTTCCTCGTCTTTGTATGGGTCCTTCTAGCTATTAATCTAGACTGAACCCACAAGTTTCCTATTTCTCATATTAAGTTGGTATTTACCAATGATAACGTCACAAAGAAAAGTGAGAAAGAAGCCAAGATAAAGTCCAAGATGGAATGACACATCACAATATCAGATAACTTGAAAAAAAAACCTTTCTGGTAGAAATTCACTAATGGTCGTACTATCAGGAATTGATATAGTTTGAGCATGAGAAATGAGGCTGCAGAGGTAGTGGCAGCCTCACCAAGACCGTTCATCGGAGCATCAAGCATGCAACAGATATTAAAGAAAAACACAGAGACAGAAATTTGCTTCAATTTGCAGCTACAAGAATAGTTATCAGACACCCTTTGGGCTTATAATTTGGTGTAAAACTATATACCTTCCATTGCATACAACAGATACAAGATGTGTGATGCACGAAGAAAAAATCTTGGGTAGTGAAGAGTACTTCTGCTTTAGTCCTGCATCAAGAAAAATTACTCTATCACTCCAAGCAGATAGGGGAGACAGCGAAGACTAAAATCTTTCTACAACAGAAACTAAGAAATGCAAATATTTTCTCATGACTAGAAGACATAACTTCTTTCCCTAGTCTTTCTCCTACTGCAAGTCCAAAATTTAACTAATGCCTAATCAAAGCGTTTGAAATGGCTAAGAAACAATATCCTTCAACTAGCTGTTCAGGCTTCATTTATCCCAAAAATGCTGCTGACAATACGGTATCTAACTAATTCAGACAAAGAAGTATCAAAGACGGGAATTCTTACCATGTAGCTCGGTTGCGTATAAGGAAACAGAACAGAACTGTATACTGTTGTCTTAATAAACCAGTTGAGCACCAAAATCATATTGTTCTTGTTTCTTAATTACTTGAAAGATAAAACCAATATGGTTGTACAAAAACAAAACCCAGATACAGCAACAAAACAACAAGCTTCAAAAATGTTTTCACACAACTTTAAAATAAACCAGTAGAGCTGAACAACAAAGCTGGATAGAAATTCTTTGGAGGCATCCCGAAGGAGTCTGTTGCTAACTGCATCTAAAAAAGGTCGGGCACTAATCCATGAAATGCAAGTTTGAGTTAACAGCAGCCACTTTGTGCGCATAAACCAGATATTATCTCTGCAGAGTGCAGACTGAACCCTGCCCATGCTCCTGATACCCAGATAGCAAGAGATGCAAAGGGCATTGACCCTAGGGAGTAATCGTTGATATCAAGGTTGTTAGCATTGATTTCTAAAAAAATCGGGTTTTGTTAGCATGACCCAAACCACTGGTTGCTGACCAGTCAAAACCGATGTTATCTATGCTTTACTGTTTCTTTGTTTTTTTGTTTTTGGAGCAAATCTACGCTTCAGTTGATAAACACGAACTTGCAAGCTAGAAAAATATCTGAGATCCAGGTATATCTAATTTTAGAGTATCCCTTAAGGGCTTTGCAGCACCATCAAAGCCCATTAGTGACTGGTGAGGACAAAATAATCACTTTCTGAAAACGACATAAGCAAGACACAAAGTATAAGGCCCCGTTCCAGAAACCTTCTTAAAGAATAAGAAGTTTATTTCACATTTTCAAACTAAAAAATAATGTAAATAAAAAATAATTTTTCAATTTTTTTTGCACCGTTTAAAAGATCTCAATGAGATCTATCAAACAAGATTCATATTGATAGGAAAATTATTTGCGTAAACACATAATTTTTAAGCTTGAAATAGCCTTCTTAAAAAATAAGTACTTATTTTGAGTTTGGGAACGGGGCCAAAGATTATCCTGCTTCAGGTACAAGCTCAGACTTAAATAAGATAATACGGCCAAAGGATACTTGTCGAAATGGACACTACCCTTTCGGCCCACATTTTGAAGTCAGCAGGCATCTAGAATATTATAATTGTTAACTAGCTTCCGCGCTCAAAAAAAATTGTCGGGGTACTTAAATACAACCCAAGTATCATAACACTCCAAAAAGGTAAGCGGAATATTTGTGTTCCTATTTAAGTTAATCCACCACATTGCTGAGTAAAGGTGGATACAAGGGACAGAAGCGAGCCTTCCGGGAATATGCTGAGAATTACAATGGTTCTCAAGACCACCAAGCTCAGGGCAGCCTCTGAGAGAGAGAGAGAGAGAGAGAGAGAGAGAGAGAGAGAGAGAGAGAGAGAGATGGCAGTGGGGAGTGGTCAATCAGATTATCAGAGACTAATGATTACTCAATGTGCCTTCAATACGTGTATAGGATGCTTCCTCTACTAGCCACTAGGTGTCAACTCTCCCTTATATACGAGCCTTGGGGGAGGACAGAGCAAGCTATCAGCCTCATGCCCATCGGTGGACAATGGAGGTTGACATTTTTTCCTCTTTCAGTCTATGTTCAGACTTCAGGCTTTATCATATGACTAACAGAGGCATTTGAGTGATACATGGAGACCCGTATCAAATTACCAAGTTTAGTAGGTATAATGTGGGCTTAAAGGTACCAGATGGTGTGATAAATCTTCCGAGATGCCGGATGTTGGTCAACACACCCTCTCTCCCAAGAACCAATCAAGTTAGAGAATCGCCGAGGGCGGGCTTATACTTATTGACAAATCCCTTGCTTTAGCCTCCAAAACCACAAGCCTCCTTAAGTCCCAAGTGAGGTACCTAGGCCTGACCCCGGCCTAGGATGGTGTTGGAGTCGCCTTCGATTATTCATTCAGGACTCACGGAATCCAGAGAGCATTATCGGTGGCAGCTCTCAAGAGCATAGGCAAGACCTGTAGAAGAATATATCTTTGGAGTTGGAGGTAAGGCGCTCGGTTGCTTTTTAAGAGGTGAGGCGACTAGTCGCACCTTAGGAAGATGCTAATTGACCGGATAACCCCTTCCTCCTAGGGAGGAGATGTCTTTTGTCAATGGCCCCTCCAAAGCATTTATCCTTGCCTAAGTGTCCCCTTCCCCCGAGAGAGGAAGTATCCTTGCCCAAAGGCCCCCTTCTCCATATGGGAGGTATATTTGGCCGGATGGCCCCTTCCTAAACCTCCAAAAATCAAGATACTCGAGGGACGTTATGCGGTAAAACAACACCTACAAGTCAAACCCGGAAAACATCAGAGAAGGTACCCTAAGATGCAATTCAATTTCTGTCACACAAAAGATAGTATGGTGGGAAATTTCTGTCTATGAATGCAGGTGGACCTCCACAACCCAAAGAAAAGCACAAGTTTCTAAAAATGAACTTCGAAATACATCTTGGTCCATCATAAGTTTACGGTGTTGCATTGGAAAGCTACAAGAACGTGAGAAGCATCAACCCCTCCATATCGGCACCGCTCCAAATTTAACATTTTTTTGTACGACACTGTTACTTATAGCTATAGTTAACATTCAGATCGATTATATAGCTATATTTATGACATAACAAGTAAACCTTGTCAAATACATGGGATTAGCTACATGAATCTTATTTCACCACTCCCTAGTTGAAGACTGGGATATCTAAACCGCTTTATGTACTCTATTTGCGATCAGGTTCAAGGATTCATTGAACTTGCAACAAAAGCCCATACCAAGCTGTGCCTAAAGATATTTTTGAAGCTGGATTCAGAAAGATTAGGAGGAGGGTTGTCCTACACCCAAACACTCATTCATACACATCCCTGAAAAGGATACCCATGTTGAAGGAAACTAAAAGTCGCATTTAACTGACAAGATCCCTATCCTTAGAAACTTCGAAGCACATATAATACGCAAATAGGCAAAAAGGCACTTGTCACATTACCATTATTTTCTAACTGCTTCGTCTTGATCTCATACCCTACAAGACCACGTACCAGCATACACCAGCCAAGAGCAATATAACGATCCTCTTTTCTCGTGATGATGCTGGCAAGATTTGTTGCAAGAGCTTGGAAAATAACTTCATCTTGGAAGAGCCAATTAAAAAGTATCATTGCTTGGTTGCCATACTTTGATTCCTTGTATTTCAATGACTGGTAAAAGCTAAAGGGTATCAACGGCAATTCTAAAATGAATAAGAGATCAATAGAACTGCTGTAATAGTAAATAAATAAATAAATAAGACACTAAGATATGGGTGAATAAAGAAGGAACCTGCAACCAGTAAATCGATAGGACAAGGAATGAGCAGCATCCTATCTTGCATGGAAATATAATGCACCCCGAAACCCAACAAAAGAGAAAAGATCCAAAGGAAGCAACAGAGAGAATCAGGAGAGTTCACTTGGTAGCCATTCATGTAAAAGCAATGGCAGAAATGAAATAGCAAGTGGTACCTTGGGAACCTAAAAGCGCCAAAGAAACCTTATCTTGGTACAAGGTCCGCGAAGAACCATAAAAGAACACCTTCCCAACAAAACCAAAACCCTTCTTTCTATCCGGCAGCGTGGGACCTTTGGCAGTTAGATCCCTTATGGCTTAGAATGGAGTAGGTCTTCCCAGAGCGCATGTTAAAGTTTCTTTACTGTTGCCGTTCAAAAAAAAAAAAGTTTCTTTATTGTTTGAGAGGCATTAAGTGGGGAAGAGCAGGAGGAACTTTTGGGAAATGAACCCTCTTTTGTTTGAAGTGGTTAATTTGACAGGATAGGAATCGATCATATTCTTTATGGGCTTATAGTCTCAACAGTTCTCTTGCTAGTAATTTGCTTTATTTGGGGGTCGAGAATGCAGTCCTCTCAACCAATTTTCTTGATATGATTTCCTCAACAATCATGTGTATGCAGCCTTCTTGTTATTGGCCTCTTTTCGTATACGGGTGGCCTTGCCGTTATCAGAACTTATTTACTAATTGAATTTATTGAACCATTCCACAAATCAACAGAATGGGGCCTTCTTGTTATTGGCCTCTTTTTGTAGATGGGTGGCCTGTCGGAAACTTATTGACTAATAAAACTACTAATACTACACTGCCATAGGCCCATAAGTCAACAAAGGTAAGCAATATAACCAGTACTCAATACCTCATACATTTCCACACAACCAGATTTCAAAATCGTAGCACCTGACTTAAAAGGATGTTGAAATCAAGATATCTCACTTCCTGACAGTCGTGGCACATGTTTCATAACAAATGTGTCCTTCATCATGTTTAACTAACTGCAAGATAGAATGACAAGAGGAAGTCCAGAAAGATACATACATGTTCAATCATGGGAACAAGAACTCCATCCAATGGCTCTTCCCTCTTTGCTGCATCTATCACATAAGAGTGAAGAATCCATAGTGATTCTTCCAAAGAAGCTGCAAAAAGTAATAAAACCATGTTAAAATCATTTCAACTTCCAATCACGTATAATGAGAAAATCACATTATAATGCATTTCAAGCCAATGTCTAATGGAGAATGGCCACGGACACCACGTGGTGGTGCTCCACGAGCAATCACTCATACCACTTGGTGACGAACTTTATAAAATTGCACAAAAAGTGCAATGACTATGTTTACTTTGAAAGGGTCGACAGGGGGCAACCAGACTTAGCGGCCGTCCTTGGGCAGGACCGTTTGGTAGTTACAAATTCAGAACTCGCTACAAAAACGCACCAACAGAGCTTCTTTGGGGGGCAGACTCGAGCCGAGAAACGGCGTCCTCGAGCTTCTTGGGGCGGGCTCTGAGCAGAGTGCTCATCGCTCGACCGATCGTCGCCGATGCCATCGAGTTGGACTCCGGTGACGTCCACATCGCCTGTTCTTGTTCCATTGTGCAAAAACACTGATCAAAAAAAATTCATTCGGGTGTTTTTTCGAGTGAGGGAAAGATTTTGGGAGCCGATCAGTTGAAACTTGAAACTGTGTGAAACTAGGGTTTTTGAATAGCCTAGACGAAACAATTATTTGGAAAACTCTTGTTTTCACTTTTATCCCCTAAATTATCCCATATGTATTTATGGTCCCTAAAGTTTTTGAAAAGTATAATAATAATAAATATTATGCTATTTTTAAAAGGTGTTATACAGAGATACCGTGTCGTCCAGACAAAGGCGGAGATACCATATAGCATCATCCTTAACCATAAAGTTATACATGTGTGATAGTTGCGATTAAGAGTAGCATGTAAATAGGTGGCAATTTCAACCCATATTCTTTAACCCGCTTAAATTCGTCTACTTATAACCCAATCCGTCCATATTATATAATGGATTGATATGGATTGAACGCATATCAATCAATATTTACCTGGGTTTAGATGGGTTGAAAATGAGTTAAATATGGGTTAGAATTAAAAACTCACTCCACACACTCCAATCCATACAATGCACACAAATCTAACAATTCTACGAGTACCCGTCCATAAATCTCTCTCTCTCATGTCAAAAAGGGTCTCCGTTTATTGAAGTGTGTTACATATAACGTAAGCTATACATTTCGACGCCTCCAAAAACGGTTCGAAGAATTTGTGGATTCAATGTTTTTTTTTTCCTGGAAATTTGAAGTGTACTGAGTATATCCTCACCGTACCGGACTGAATTCGGTCTTCATTCTGAATGATCAAAAAATAAAAGTTGGTCTTCACTATTCAATCCATTCAAATTCATCCACAATAATTACTTTTTCGATTCTCACGTCGAGACAAACTAATAGGAATAAAAAGTTTGTTGCAAACAAACAAATACAAAAAAAAAATTGAATAGAGACAAAAAAAAGTCACTTGACTTTTTAATCCAAACCTAAGCGGTGGCTTTGGCGAACGCAACGAAGACCAAAACTGTGCAATTGGTACAATCATCGCCTTCCAGACAATTCTCTGATGCGGCCTCTAATTACTCGTTGAAGTTACGTTATTGTTTGGAAATGGAAAAAAAAAGAAAGTAAAAACTTGATTTTTTTAAAGCTTTTTTAGCCTCTAATTGTTTTATTTTTATTCAAAAAAAAAATTTGAGTTTTAATCATAAAATTTTACTTTTCTGAATCCCCTTATTGAGACAAATCAGGTCGGGGAGGGGGGGAGGGGGGAAAAAATGGAAAATGGGTCCGGTCATACGGATTTGGATTTGACTTGACCCATATTTGCCCCGACTCATTTCTACCCGTTTACTTTTTGACCCATACTTTACCCGCCCATATTTGACCAACAACCCGCTTTAACCCGCCCAAATCCGCCCGTTTGTCACCTCTACATGTAATGTTTTCTCTCCAAATAGATGGTTTTCGTCCCATGCAAAATTATACAGCTATAATGGATTGAAAAAAAAAAAAAAAACTTTTTCCTCTCACCAATTTGTTGGCAGACAAATTAATGAGATAGACTAGGAAGATGAGAAAGAAAAGGGGAAAGAGATTAAAACAAAGAGGGAAAATAACAATGGAACACATACTAACACATGATAATCATCTTCCCTTATTTTGCCTATCGTATTGTCTGAGAGAAATCTTTTAATCGTTAGCTCAAAAATCTAGATTCATAGATCTTTAATATGATAAAAACTCTTGCACTATCCAACTCAACATTTTGATCAAGAAAATAAAATGAAGTAATATAAACTAAGCCACATAATACGAGAGTGAAGGCTTGAGCACAAACGAAATGAGCCTTTCGAAAATATTTTAAAGTTTAAACAATTAAAATTAACGTGGGCAAAGATTTAGAGCTGAATAGAAGGGTACTACTAGAGGATTATGTGACCCAAATTACAATCATCTCAACATGGAGATTAAAAGTTGATTTTGCCTCCAGAGATAATCTATTATTCTGTGAGCAAATGTCTAGTAGACTTATTGCAAATAGGGATGAAAATATGAAATAGTAGAAAGACATAAAACATATTTGAAATCAATCAATCAATTTATCATCTCTATCGCTGTACTATAGAAATGTGTGTGAATCTCCAAAATCTTGAAACGTCCAATTCTTTAACTTTTAGATTTTTTACTTTATAATAAAAACAGTAAAAAAACACATAACACCTTTTCTTCCCCAATTATCCTTTAAGTTTTTGCTGGATTACTCATTTGAAAAATAAGTAGTTATTAATAATTTTTAAGCTAAAAAATAATAAATTTACGGAAATCAAAAAATTTGCAATATGAGTCTGATTAAAAAATTGTTTTCATAAGTTTATTATTTTCGAGTTTAAAAATAAATTCTTATTTTTTAATTCGGATGAGAGTTTGTCAACAAAACACATGCGCAAAAAAAAAAAAAAAAGAGCGGCTGGGAGTGGGAGGCTGGGAGCTTGAATCCTACCACGATCATCTCTCTCTCTCTCCCTCTCTCTCTGCACTCCTCAACTGCTACCACCCCACGCCTCTCTCCCACACCCCACCCCACCAACCACCGCCCCACGCCCCACGCCCCGCTCTCTCCACCTGGTAGGACTCCTCCTCCTCCACTCCTTTTCTCCCTCTTTTTCGTCTTTCCCCACTAAGAGGCGAGGGGCCAATTGTTGATCATGGACCTGGCGAGGTTCAGAGGCGAGGGGTGTAAGTTGATTTTCTCTTCACTGAGTTCGCGATTCAAAATCTGTGTTTTGTTTCCCGTATGCAGTAATTGGATTTTGGTTAGTTGGACAGTTACAATTGACGGCCTTTTTTGTGTTCGACAGAATGCTTCACTCATCCTTTTTTTGCAAATTCATTTGGCAGGTTTAAGATTTTGACAAATGAAAGCAATTCGGATCTTGCATCGCTTAGTTCTGCTACCCACTAGGTATGATTTTCTCTCTGCTTCATCTATGTAGTAGCGATAATTTAAGACCGTCCAAACTCTATGCTCCCATTTCTATGTGTTCGATGAAATGTAAATAAGATTTTCATGTCGCTGGTATATATGAGAATGGGCACGACTCCCCCTCCTCCCGTTCGACCGTCTTAATTCCAAACCATTATTGAACAGATTCTATGTGCGTATACAGGGCATCGTTTCTCTTCACTAATCTCTGAAATCCAGTTAGGAAAGGCATCTAATTAATTAGGTTTCCTTTATGTTAGTTTGGTTTTCACGTGTCTGATCCTTGAAGATGGTAATGTGCTGTATTTGGATAGATATGATTCACAATATTATTGAGTCTAATGCCAAGTCCTAAAGGAAGGACTAATATATTGATCCAAGTATCGAACTGCTGGAGCCAAAATTGAGATGAACCAATATATGTAAGTTCTGTGTTTGGTATTATTTTTTTTGGCAAACATGATGGCAAGAGGGAAATTTTAGTAGGACCTTGAAAAAGCCTCCCAATTATACCCTAGGTAAAGCTAGGAGAATAAGAATGCAAAATTAGTTCATCAAGATCCATTCAATGCAACCTAAACCAGAAATTGATAATCTGATGGAAGCCATCTTGAATTCTCGATCTGCATGTATTCAGAATGCCTCTGATTTGAAGCAAACAGATGAGACATCTTCAAACTCAAATTCTGGATATTGTTTCAGTTGCTCAAAGTTCGTTGGATCTTCCGGAAAATGGTATCCCACATTCAGCTTTCCCTCCTTAGCATCAAAATGGTGTTATGGGGAACACCATTCTCAAATTTTCATTTGAATAAAATCTTTGTTCCCTTTCAGCATCTGAGTTACTCTTTTTAGCATAGGACGTCTTTGATACTTGGTTTATTGAAAAATTGTTGTTTGTATACAGCCGCTACTAATTAAGTACTTCGGCATTTCAATTCTTGCAGTTTGTAGTTGGGTACTGGATAAATAGTAGAACAGTCTTTTCAAGAACAAAAGTGCTACACACACAACGGTTGTGTAAAGCACAACACAAAACCAATCTCTAGCAGTTCGTTGCTGTAATAAATGGTTAGGATTCGTTCAAACTGTTCCCCATAAAAGTTAAACTTTTCCTTGGAAGAGTTTTTTTAAAATCTGGACCATCCAAATACATTTGAACGGTCAGAATTACGCACACAACCAACACAACGGTTGTGCAAGTAGCATTTTTGTTTCAAGAATCTTTTCCAGGTATCTTGCTCCGATGATTTTAACAATTCATGTAGTTGGCTTATTTCTAATGATTTTATTTCTTCTCTCACCTTCTACCTCTTACATGTAGATGCATGTTTTAACATGATATATCTGTGTATCTTGGATTTGAGTAATTAAAATCAGTTTGGGTGTCTAAAAACCAAATTTTTTTCCCTCTATCCTACTAGCGTTGTGCTCGTACGATGCACGGGATTAAAAAAATCACGTTGGTTTTTTAGGCCCGTGCATCGAATCGGCACAACGCTAATAGTATAGGGGACAAAGTGAAAGAGCCCTTTGATCCCTGCCATCTAACGCCTTTTCAAACTGACAGAAAACGAGCCAATTGCTGCCCATGGCCAAATCTCGCTTGAAGCTTCGAACTCCAAGAACTAAAGCGCACTAATGCTTCATCCACTTCCTCTAAGGACTACCCACCAACAAACCCAACCGCAGATTCCATTGAATAACCCATTGAGTAACCAATTCAACTTCGAACAGAACTACAGAAACATCTCCAACCTCCTCCTCTCTCTAACCCGATCAAGAACTCTCCTCAAGGGCCTCCAAGTCCACGCCCACATCATCAAAACAGGATTCCAAGTAATCCCGCTGATTTCCCACCACCTCATCAACTTCTATTCGAAAACCCAGCTCCCGCTCGACTCCCAACGAGTTTTCGAAGAGACCCAAGTGAAGTCTTCCACCACTTGGAGCTCTGTCATTTCTTGCTTTGCGCAGAATGAGCTTCCTTGTGTCACCATCAAGTTCTTTTGCCGAATGCTTGGTTTCAGTGTTAGGCCCGACGACCATATATTCCCCAGTGCCTTGAAAGCTTCCGGAATGCTTTTGTGGCGTGAGTTTGGGAGATCGGTTCATTGTCTTGCTTTGAAACAGGGTTTGATGGGGATGTGTTTGTGGGGAGTTCTGTGGTTGTCGTGCACTTGGACCAATTTTTGTCGATAGGAATTTTTTAAAGGAAACACTTGTGCAAGTTTGCAACCAATGATGATTTGACTCTAACAAATTAGTGCAATTGAGCAGTTTTGGCATAAAATTTCTGTGTAAGATTCGGAAAAGGAAGGATGTTCCTTAAGTCTCCAATTTACGATGTTATAAGAATTTTCTTTGGCATGTACGATTCTTGGGCAAGACTTCTTGCATTTGGCAACCCACCCTTATCTGAACTGTTATATGGGAAGCTTCTTCGTGCCCCTTGATTCTTGCCGTACAGATGATTTTGTGATGTTTTTCTCAACCATGGCAGTTTCAATATGCTATTTATATCCTGGTGTTTCTTTTTCATTGAATGTTTTCTTCCCTGCAAGCTAATCCATTACCAAAAGGCAAAAGCCACACAGAGAACAGAAGCCATGGGATAGCCATGACAACCACCAGAATTCATAGCTAAAAACTCCACAGAAGATAAAACACAGACTTTAACCGAACTATATCATCCTCGACATTTCATTGGACGTTTCTTGTAGTTACTTGGTCTGGTTTAGTAATTGGACATAATTCTCTATCCGTTCATAGTAGATGTAGTAATATCTCAGACATTTCATCCTGTGCTGCTTTATTTTTGAACATTATGTTGATTGAGCTTCTGAGGAATTTAGCTAGATGAAGGATTGGAATAAGTTCAGTTGACAGATTTAGCAGCTGCTTTAGCATACTGTACAGAACCTATAAAATGCTGATAGCTTGCTCGTAACCGTTTACAAGCTTATACTTTTTGCTCTTTCATGAAACATTGAGTGAAATGCATTAGTCTGTTCTATAGGTTGATCCCAGTTTTTGACATTTCAGATGATAAGTCACCTCCAACTTCTGTCCTTGAGCCGTTATCAGGACTCACTATTCATAAGTCACCTCCAACTTCTGTCCTTGAGCCGTTATCAGGACTCACTATTCACGCCTGCAAGTTCAACTAGTGCTCACAGCCAATCATTTTTGCTTTTTGGGTTTTCAAATTGTACCTTCCTTAGACTAGGTTTGGAATAAACGAAGTTACTGCCCAGAGTTTAAGCTTTCCTCGGATGGAAGCTTGGTTAATTGTTGGTTCATTTTTCCTTGGTTGAATCCTTGAAATTGGAGCAGATTGGGTTTTTGAAGATTTTTCCTAATTTTATAGGATTTCTTGAAAGAGTATTTTCTTCAGAGGCGGAGGGTAGTTGGAACACAATTTATATGGGCTTTGAATGAAGCTAAACTATTGAAAGTGAAAGAAAGATTGAAATCAAAAAGAAAGAAATGCAGTCTTTTCATTCATTCCATTCTGTAAAAACTGCAGATAATATTAAACCTGTTAAGAGGCATTGAGCAGCGAATGCTACCACTTTATGACCGATGACTCGGTTTCATGCCTTTACATAATTACATCGAAATATCATAGCTTCATTAGGCCATTGATTTGGACATGAAAACTTAACCTTATTTTTTGTGACAAATCAAGTTTGGCTTCTTGCACTTTGTGTTTTTTTTCTAATGCGGACTGGTTCAAATCATTCCTCAAATGTCATCAGCAAGTAGTTTTGCGTCCACTTTATATGAAAATAGATTTGGTCATACTGTATCAAACCCATCATATCAGCTAATACATTCACTCCGACGAAGGGACGTCGCCGACTAGGAGGTTGTTCATATGCTTTTGTGGTGGTGCATTGCAAGATTTCTGCCAGAGAGGCTGATATGCACTCTAATTAGGAGAGGTTAGTTAGCATTGGCGGGAAAAGTTGTTAGGTGGTTTTTTCTGTTATGAAGAGGGGGGAGACTGAGAGGAGTGAAGGGCATTCATTTGATCTGTAATGTTGAGAATTTTGGCACAGAGAGTTCCCCTGTAATGTTTCTTGATTGAATCACAGACCATCTCTTTCTTCTCCATTTCTGTTCATTTCTCCTCCGTTCCCACTCTTCTCTTCCACCATTCTTTGTCCGCAATTGCTTACTTAGCTTCTCATAACAGCATTCTTATCACAGTCTATATTCCCTTAATCGATGGGCTTGTTCTTTTTCAACAAAAATTGCATCAAAAAAACAAAAACAAAAACAAAAAAAATCACCGACAAAGAAGATCGTCCTAAAATACTTTAGGTAACATGAATGATGAAATCGATAGCAAAACAAGCACCGACAAAGAAGATTGTCCTAAAATACATTTATTTTTTGCCAAAAACGATAACAGATGTTATTCATTACCCATTTATATTACATCAAGAGATGGACTCGTCCCTCAACAGAGGACCAAGTAACCAATTCGGCGGGAACTCAGTCCAACGACTATACCCCAAACCAGAAAGACCCTTACCGGCTAAAATACGTGCGACTGAATTAGCCGCTCTCCGAACAAAAGTAAAGACGCAATACTGAAAACCGCTAGCCAGGGATTTGATGTCATAAACAATAACCTCCACATCCTGGCTCACAGCCACCTGACCGTTGAGCATATTAATTACCATCTGAGAATTACTCTGCATAATCACCGAATGAAGACCCAGCTCTAACCCCAGCAAGATCCCCTTTCGGATAGCCAGAGCTTCCACCACGGTTGGGCTTGCGTGCCAATGAAGATTGCCACTGGATGCAGCCATGAGATCCCCTCCATCATTCCTTATGACCACACCACAACCCCCTTCAAAGGATTCTTTTTTACATGCGCCATCAACATTGATTTTAACAAAAGAACTTGCCGGTCGTTGCCACTTCGAAACAGCCCGAATCCCAGGCGTACCCACTGTAGGACCACTCGACTGATTAGCATTTACGAATTCCTGGTGACAGTCCGCTGCACGCTTGCAAACCACTCCAGGAAGAAGAATCTTCTGCTCATAAACAGCCCCATTTCTACTCTTCCAAATCTGCCAAAGTAATGCCGTAGCCGAAGCCAACAACCATTCCGTATTTGGTGCACGTTGCCATCTCAGATTCAACGCATCCCAAAAATTAACAGAAGAATCATACGTCGGAGAGAAAAGAGATGGGTTTGAATCATTTCGTATCAAAACCACTATGATCTTTTTACACCTATTAATTCTCCGTTTCGAACTTGAGGAAAGGAAAAGGAAAAAAAAAAGGAAGATGCTTGGAAAAATTTACTATTCACTTAAGGAAATTGATTTTCACAATCTATTTTTTTGTCTTATTCCTATTTAAAATTACAACAATACCCTTTAAAGTGGACGAACACTAACAAAATAAAGAATAATTTGATAATTTTACATAGCATAAAGACAAATAGTAGAGTGCCAATAGATAAATGTGGAGTGCCAATATCACTCTTCGTCACTAAACTTTAAATTTTTATTTTCTTCTCTCTTTCTCATCTAACTAAACAATATTTCCCTTCCTTTTTCTTGAGTTCCAAATAGAGCTAGGCAATTGCCAAGTATAAATGGATTATTGTATGAGCTGTTGCGAGCCCTGGTTTTCGCTAGAGATTACGTAGGTTCTTAGAATGGAAATGATTGCTTTTAGATTGGACTTCCATCACTTGAAGATTCAGAAATGAGCAGTTTTGGCGCAAAATGTTTGTGTAAGATTCAGAAAAGGAAGGATGTTCCTCAAGTCTCCAATTCCCGATGTTATAAGAATTTTCCATTATTGGGCAAGACTTCTAGCATTTGGCAGCCCTTCCTTCTCTGAACTGTTATATAGGCAAGCTTCCTCGTGCCCCTTGATTCTTACCGCACAGATGATTTTGTGATGTCTTTCTCAACCATGGCAGTTTCAACATGCTATTTATATCCTGCTGTTTCTTTTTCCATAAAGCTAATCCATTACCAAAAGGCAAAAGCCAAACAGAGAGTAGAAGCCAGGGGATAGCCATGAAATGCCCACACAACTACCAGAATTCACAGATAAAAACAAAGAGAAGACAAACTCCTCACAAAATGGAAAAACACGGACTTCAACCGAACTATATCATCCTCAACATTTAATCAGACGTTCCTTGTAGTTACTTGGTCCGGTTTAGCATATGGACATAATTCTCTATCCAGTCATAGTAGATGTAGTAATATCTCAGACATTTCGTCATATGCTGTTTTATTTTTGAACGTTATGTTGATTGGGCTTCCAAGGCATTTAGCTAGATGAAGGATTGGAACAAGTTCAGTTGACAGATGTAACATGTATTAATCCTTAAAGCTTTGATCCTTCTAGCTCTTAGGAGACAAAATATACCTTAGAAGTAACTATCCGATATTTTAGCTTCAATCAATATGTTTTTGTTTCCCTTCAAAACAGACCATGCGCTCAAAAGTGTGTGTTGAGAGGCCAGAATTTTTATCCTGAAGATCAATGGATGGAAGATTCAGCTGCAAAATTACAAAACAATTTGACAATGGTCTATCAATAAAACCACACAGCTAATAGCTATGCAGGAAGAAACGTATTTCCAGGTAAAATTTAAATTCGCAAACAAAAATTACCGGTTCCTTTGACCCTTTTTCTTCCTTCGACAGATGGATATTTCTCTTCTCAATGAAAAGAGAATTTTGCACCGAAACTTTACAAGATAAGGTTAAGTATCAATCTCAGAAGTTAGCACTACTTACAAAGCCAAAACTATTAAACAACTCTAAATGATTGAGATACGACATCAATTTCCCATTAAACCGAACTTAACAAAGTATTGCAATGTTGAAAAAGGGTAGACAATAATAGACATCTTAGGAAACATCCACCACCTTTTTCTATGCATTAACCCCATCATCCCAACATTCTGCCGCCGATGCAGGACAGGAAGTATGAAAGTATGCCAACTTCCCTCTAAATTTACCAATTTTGGACCATAGGTGCATTCCAAAACGTAGTTTGCTGTGTCATTACCGTTCTCTGATTACGAGAGTCGGGCCTGGCAGAAGCTGCAAGCTGTCCTACCTCTGTTTCCTCCAACGTACCGAACTCCTCCTTCCCCTAGGCTAGAGGCTCTCATCACCACCAGAACATTCCTTTGTCTCCATGTCAACCTCTCTCTACCCACCTTGTTTCCCAGAATCACCAGGTTCAAATCCTACTAGGTTTATCATACTTCATCCACTCACCTCCACATAACTGCAGTAGGCTTCCACTTTTCCAAAGAGCCTAATCCTTCATCTCAAGAAATTAAGGTGATGGGAAAAAACAGCTTTTATAACTAATTACAACAACATTCGAAACCATTAGTTAAAAATAGCAAGCAACTCCACTACCAATATTAGAAGCCAAATTTGATAGCCGGTTGGTATCACCAAGGATAAATATAAGTGTCACCTAAAGATTAAAACCAATAAAGCAACTATTTCTAATCAGAAAGCCAAAAGTCGGCCATTTTTGTGGTGGTGCATTGCTAGAATTCTGCTTGAGACAGGCTGATATGCACTCTAATTAGGAGTGGTTAGTTAGCATTGGCGGGAAAAGTTGTTTAGGTGTTTTTTTTTCCCTGTTATAAAGAGAGGGGTGAGAGGAGCGAAGGGCATTCATTGATTTGTAATGTTGAGAATTGGGACAGAAAATTCCCTTGTTATGTTTCTTGATTGAATCACAGACCATCTCTTTCTTCTCCATTTCTATTCATTTCTCTTCCGTTTCCACTCTAATCTTCCACCATTCTTTCTCGGCAATTTCTTACTTAGCTGCTCATTACGGCATTCTTATCACAGTCTATACTTAATCCATGGGCTTCTTCTTTTCAACAAAAATTCCAACAACAAAAAAAAAAACATCTGGCAATGCATGGATGTGTCGGGGCGCAATTTGAGTGCGCTTGAGTCGAACTTGGCAATATATGGATGCGCCCGGCCATAATTTGAGTGCGCCTGAGTCGGATTTGGCAATACATGGATGCGCCCGGGCACAATTTTAGTATGCTTGAGTCGCACTTGACAATACATGGATGCGCCCGGGGTGCAATTTTAGTGTGTCGAAGTCGCATTTGGCAATACATAGATGCGCCCGGGCGCAATTTGAAATATATACAATTTGGATAAAAATTGAGCTTTGGCATACTTGAAAATATGAGGCTAGAATCAGTTTGCAGAGGATTGACGCTCGTTTGTAAATGAAGATCCATTGAAATATTAGAGGAGAGAGAGAGATAGAGATAGAGAGGCTAGAATCAGTTTGCAGAAGATTAACACTCGTTTGTAAATGAAGATCCATTGAAATATTAAAGTAGAGAGAGAGAGAGAGAGAGAGAGAGAGAATCTAATGAGGACGAGGACTGGTATTCGGGTTAGCCGCACGTACTGGCACTCATAAGAAACTCGCATATAACAGACGCAAGGCTATGTCAAACGGCGTCGACTGGGTTTCGTTTAAAAGCTCGCATCCTGAACACGCGTGGTTTTCCAAAATGACGTTGCCCATGCCCATAAGGACTGCTGATTTTTAACCTGCGAAGTCTTTTGAAGACCGTTTGAGCCAAATTTTGATCTCATTACGACTTATCTTTATGATCTAAAGGGTTCATGTTTTAGATCTTTTGAAGGAGATAAACCACGTTGAAGATGGTATCAGTAAAATTCCAACTGATACATAATCGGAGAGGATCAAAGAGAATTTGTTTTTATGAAAATAGGTCTGGCCATACAGGATCGCACCCAATTCCTTTTTTGAAAGCGTTTTAGGAACTGCAAAAGAATTCGTCAAATTGTGATCTCATTTCGATTTACCTCCATGATCGAAATCGTTCAAGTTGTGTACACTGTCAAGAAGATAAACAATATCAAAGATCATTTGAATCGAATTTTTATTGATACATAATCGAAGATGATCAAATCAAATTTGTTTTTACGAAAATAGATTTGGATACACTGTATCAAACCATTTTGTTAAAGGATAAATTCAATCCAGCGAAGGGACACCGCTGACGGAGAGGTTTTTCGTCCCCGATGGAGAGGTTGTTCAGCAGAAAAGGATTCTCACTCCATTGTAAAAGGTAACTCTTAATCTTCCTGTAAGCTAATTGTTCTTGGCAATAATATCGCAAAAATGGATTTCACCATAATCTCTTGATGATCTTTTTACACCTATTAATTTTAGGCAATTGCCAAGTGTAAATGGATTACCGTACGAGCTGTTGCGAGCACTGGTTTTCGCTAGAGATTAAATAGGTTCTTAGAACGGAAATGATTGCTTTCAGATTGGACTTTTTCACTTGAAGACACATTTTTGTGTGAACGTTCAGCTTTCCTTCTACATAATTAATGTGACCAATACAGAAGAAAAGAGGGAGGGTGAAGCTTTCTTTTGGTGCAGTTTATGAAACAGTCAGTATACAACTGTTCTTCATTTTGAGTTACCCAAAACCAAGGGGAATACCTTGATTTCTTAGTTTGTCCAAGAATTTTCTTGAAAGTATTTGTCCATGCTCGCTTGCTCGAACTTCAAAAATTGCCCCCTTTTTTCTCAGTAATGAGTTAGCGAAAATGTATGTATTCATGATTAGTACTGTGGTATCATGTTCTGTCGAGAAAGAAGCTTACATAATGTAATAAGCATGTAAATGGAGTTGCTTGTAGGGGGTGGCAGCTACATGGCATGGCATTGCATCCATGGGTTAAAGGGATGAGTGGCAAATAATTTGGAGATTGTAACTTAGCAGAAGTGGGCTTGCATGATACTGAACTGGCATAGAAGTTATGGGACTTAGCTTGAGATTGAGTAACCAAAGTGCCCATGCCTCATAGACTACAGGTTTGTGTTTACCCTATATTTCTTCCTCTTCTTTTTCGGCCTTGAAAGGGAGAAGCTATTTTGCTCACCATCAACTTTTTGGCATCAATTGCTGATATTCAAAATGACAAGTTGGCTTGAAGTCCAAGGGGGGATATGGCGGATGAAGGAGATGATAGTGATGGATGGGATGAGGCTCCTCCTGCAACAGTAGGTGTGTATCAGCATCTTTTCCCGAAGTTTTTTAATCATATGAAGTTTTTCTTTTGTTGTTGTTTGCGAGTTTTAAGTTCATATTTCTTTGTCAATCGTTTTCGTGGGTTTTGTTTCTCATGGATACAAAGAAGGTTCATCAAATCTTGCACTTTGCTTAGAACTCGAGCAAAGAAGGAAAAACCGAATTTAGAACAGTTATTTTTCCTACTCTACATGGTTCTTAGTAGCGGATGAAACGGAAAAGAAGCAAAGAAGAAGTAGAGGGAAAACAATTTTCCGTCACTTATTTTTCCTGTTATTTTCTCACTCTCATTTCATATTATTGGCTTACTCTTCTTTTTGAAATCAAACATAATAGATCAATTTTCTTTACCTTTTCTCCCCTAAGTTTACAGAATCAAGCAAAGGCATGATGTATCAATGTTTCAATGTGTCATGGGGTGGTTTCAATGTTGGGTGTGTCTGAATGTGTCATGATCGAGATGTATCTTCATTATGTTTGTGTCATGTGGGTGAATCTTACTTGGGATGGATGTCACAGGAATGGGATCATATATGTCATAGGGTGTAGCTTCAATGTTGGTTATCCTGCTCCAAAGGGGTGTCATGGGGAAATTGAATTTGACATGGGGGATGGGTTCAATGCTAGGATTCTGTTCATAAGGGAGTGTTTTGAGTAATGGATCTGAGTTTTATAGGGGTTAAATTGAGGCGGGGTAAGTTTTGCAGGTGCGCCATCATGGGTATTGTCTTCAGTCATTGAGTTATGTGTTAAGTCTTTGGTAAGTGAAATGAGGGTGTACGTGTCAAAGAGTATTTGGGGTACACAATATTTGCTTCGGACTCTGCATATCATGTCATAGGGCATTTTGGATTATGGTGTGTACCTGCAGATGGGTGTCTAATTCTACATAGCATGGGTGGTGTATATTTCACGGGTCATTTTGTCTATTTGTATTGGATCTGCTAAGCCAATCGGAGCATGTCAATTGCTGTTGTGGTCATCTTTGGGGTCTCGATCTATTCTCATGAACCACAAGACCAAAACTCGTAGAACATGCAGCCTAAAAAGAAATTTAATTAAATTCCAAAGCAAAGAACTACTAAACAGCCAACCATTTTTTTTTATTAAAAACAACTCCAACCATTAAAGTTCAACAAAAGAAAACATGGGGCACAAACATCCCATGAAACAACCAACATCCACTGATCCAACCATAATAAAAAGAATCCATTTTTTTTGACAAATGTTTCAAATGCGGAAGCGATTATTAAAACAAAAATAAATAAAAAGATCAGACACCCTAAGGAGGTCAACAAATGAAATCCCCGAGATGCCGCCAGAGTCCTCCTAACTGCCCAACTTGCCTGAAAATGAAGTTGGAATAAATCCGTCAGCTGACGAGCTCAGTGAGTAGTAAAAGCATGTATAATAATACAGTTCTAAAACTTGGCTAAAAATAGATTACCACGTTAACATATTTTGGCATACAAAGGTGTGCATCATACGAACAAATTTGGCCATAAATCATTTACCAATAAATCTCAATGGTGATCACAAACCAATCTCCAACAACAATGGGGAACCACAACCAATATCGATAGAACCAAATGCCAGTGAATAAATGTCTCATAATTGGATCCAATATCGTATCTTTGAGTCACCACGAGTAGGCAGCCCGTGGAACTTTTCCCAAAGAACGACCCGGCAAAAGAAAGCCGTTGAGCATTAAAGTCACCGGCCTAACCCAGTCTCTTCTCTAATGGCCAGAGTCACCCGCACACAGAGGATTAATTTCCCTGGACTTTCCAAAAAAATGTTCCCAACAATATTCACAAAGTTCTCACCAAAAAGATTATCAAAACAATAAAGGATTTCACCAAATATTTTACTGCATGCCAATTTAAGTAACCAAATAAACAGTTACGGGTTTCCAATTCCAATCATAAAATCTCTAAACAATAATTTAAGGGACACGGGGAAGTTCGAAAATACATAACATGCTTAACCACTCACCTGGGTCCAAAGCTAATGTAAACGAACAACGCGAAACGAGTCTAACCTGAGCAAGGAATCATGTAGCACTAATATCACCAACTGTACCAAATATAATATTACCTAAAGAAAAGACGAGCTGCCCCAAAAATAATACCTAATCAAACTTAAGACTAGTTCAACCTGATCGAAGCGAAACAATACCGAAACCGAAATCTTTAATCTACATCCAATTAATTCATTCCTACTGCCACCAATCCCCAAACTATACCCATACATTCATACAGGAACCCAAAGTTACGATTGGTGCTAGTGAACTTTGTAAAGCTAGAAACAAGAATCTATATTTTTTTTTTTCCTTTATATATTAACCCCACCGAACTACACCAGAAATAAATCCAAGATGTACTCCAGGTTCAACTCAACTATTGTAACGAGGAAAAGGGAACGAAGGAAAAAGAGGAACAAAGAATGAATTGGACAAACCTCTTACTCGATTGATCAATAATCCGTCAAACCAGTGACTGCGGTTTCTCTTTTCTCACAACAATTCTATCAAACCTCTTCTCCCAAAGTTCTCTCCAACTACAACCCTATTCGGTGTATATATCTCCTATCACCTAAAAGAACGTTTATAAAACTGCCCACTACTATCGAACACCCATAAATATAGCCATTCAGGTTAAATAAAATATCTAAAATTCTAACTGAGGTAAAAAAAATAAATAAATTACTATGGTTAATTAAGCTCATACCCCCGTAGTTATAATAACAGCAATTGTACCCATTGAGTACACAAAAATAATTAATCGGGACCCAACCATAATACCCAATTAAATAATGGCCAAAATAGTTAATAAATTAAATAAAATTCTAGGCCGTAACACTGTTTGAGTCAAATTTTGATCTCATTACGACTTATCTTTCTGATCTAAAGGTTTCGTGTTTTAGATCTTTTGAAGGAGATAAATCAAGTTGAATGTGGTATCAGTATAATCCCAATTGATACAAAATCGGAGAGGATCAAAGAGATTTTTTTTTTATGAAAATAGGTCTGGCCATACTGGATCGAACCCAATTCCTTTTTCGAAAGCATTTTAGGAACTGCAAAGTGAATTCGTCAAATTTTGATCTCATTTCGATTTACCTCCATGATCGAAATCGTTCAAGTTGTGTACACTGTCAACAGGATAAACAGTGTCAAAGATCATTTGAATCGAATGTTTATTGATACATAATCGGAGATGATCAAATCGAATTTGTTTTTGTGAAAATAGATTTGGATACACTGCATAAAACCATTTTGTTAAAGGATAAATTCAATCCAGCGATGGGACGCCGCCGACGGAGACGTTTTTTATCGTCCCCGACGGAGAGGTTCAGCAGAAAAGGATTCTCACTCCATTGTAAAAGGTAACTCTAAATCTTCCACCCTTCAACCCTAACTGAAAACCAGTAAGCTAATTGTTCTTGGCAATAATATCGCAAAAATGGAAACAAAAACACAAAGGAAACTGCTCACTACTCCATTCCTAGTTTATAGGAGAATTCGTGGCCACTTGGATTTCACCATAATCTCTTGATGATATTTTTACACCTACTAATTTTTGGCAATTGCCAAGTATATATGGATTACTGTACGAGCTGTTGTGAGCCCTGGTTTTTGCAAGAGATTAGATAGGTTCTTAGAGTGCAAAAAGAATTTTCTTGAAAGTATTTGTCCATGCTCGCCTGCTCGAACTTCAAAAAATGCCCCTTTTTTTCTCAGTATGAGTTAGCAAAAATGTATGTATTCATAATTAGTACAGTGGTATCACGTTCTGTCGAGAAAGAACCTTACATAATGTAATAAGTATGTAAATGGAGTTGCTTATAGGGGGCGGCAGCTACGTGGCATGGCATTGCACCCATGGGTTAAAGGGATAAGTGGCAAATAATTTAAAGATTGTAACTTAGCGGAAGCAAGCTTGCATGATACTGAACTGGCAAAGAAGTTGTGGGACTTAGCTTGAGATTGAGTAACCAAAGTGCCCATGCTTCATAGACTACATGTTTGTGTTTACCCTACATTTCTTCCTCTTCTTTTTCGGCCTTGAAAGGGAGAAGTTATTTTGCTCACCATCAACTTTTTGGCGTCAATTGCTGATCTTCAAAATGTCTAGTTGGCTAGAAGTCCAAGGGGGGATATGGCGGATGAAGGAGATGATAGTGATGGATGGGATGAGGCTTCTCCTGCAACAGTAGGTGTATATCGGCATCTTTTTCCTAAGTTTTTTTAATCATATGAAGTTTTTCTTTTGTTGCTGTTTGCAAGTTTTAAGTTCATATTACTATGTCAATCGTTTTTATGGGTTTTGTTTCTCGTGGGTACAAATAAGGTTCATCAAATCTTGCACTTTACTTAGAACTCGAGGAAAGAAGGAAAAACCGAATTTAAAATAGTTATTTATCCTACCCTACTTGGATCTTAGTAGCGGATGAAAAGGAAAAGAAGCAAAGAAGAAGTAGAGCGAAGACAATTTTCTGTCACTTATTTTTCCTGTTATTTTCTCACTCTCATTACATATTATTGGCTTACTCTTCTTTCTGAAATCAAACATAATAGATCAATTTTCTTTACCTTTTCTCCCCTAAGTTTACAGAATCAAGCAAAGGCAAGATGTATCAATGTTTCAAAGTGTCATGGCGTGGTTTCAATGTTGGGTGTGTCTGAATGTGTCATGAGACTTATCTGCATTATGTTTGTGTCATGTGGGTGAATCTTACTTGGGACGGATGTCATGGGAATGGGATCATATATGTCATACTGTGTAGCTTCAGTGTTGGTATCCTGCTCCAAAGGGGTGTCATGGGGAAATTGAATTTGACATGGCAGGTGGGTGGGTGGGTTCAAAGCTAGGATTCTGTTCATAAGGGTGTGTTTTGAGTGGCAGGTGGGTGGGTGGGTTCAAAGCTAGGATTCTGTTCATAAGGGTGTGTTTTGAGTAATGGATCTGAGTCCTATTGGGGTTAAATTGCGGCGGTGTAAGTTCTGCAGGTGTGCCATCATGGGTATTGTCTTCAGTCATTGAGTTATGTATCAAGTCTTCAGTAAGTGAAATAAGGGCATAAGTGTCAAGGAGTATTTGGGGTACACAATATTTGCTCAAGGATGCTTGATGACAAGGAATGTTGCTGTCAAGGGATGCTGCTTCGGACTCTATGTATCATGTCATGAGGCATTTTGGATTACGGTTTGTACCTGCAGGTGGATGTCTAATTCTTCATAGCATGAGTGGTGTATATTTCAAGGGCCGTTTTGTCTATTTGTGTTGTATCTAATAAGCCAATGAGAGCATGTCAACTGCTGTTGTGGTCATCTTTGGGGTCTCTGTGTATTCTCATGTCGATGATGCTGTGCTAAATGCAATGCCAACCCTTCAGATATAACGAGGAATGCAAGGCGTTGTTCTACGTTCCAAGTAAGTAATTCAGCCATCCACTTGCCGTCTCAATGGCATCAATTGATCATCATAATAGTTTTCTTTGTGTTTTAGTTGTAAACATTTTGTCCAACTAAGGTTTGTTCTTCACTTGATTGCTTTTGCAGTTTAAGCCTGAGGAAATAACAGCTATTATGAATGACTTTGCTGAACCTGGAACACTTGCACCAACTGGCTGGTACCTTGGTGGCACAAAATATCCGGTGATCCATTGATCCAAAGAGAAGCAGGGGTTGTCATAAGAGGAAAGAAGTTAATGAGGCAATTGACTCAGACACTATTTCTTTCATGCTTTGTTCTTATATAAAGAGAGAGCATTTTCAAATGTTTCAACTTTGAACCGGTTAGTTGGGACTGGGTTCTCTGCACGAGTCGTTATATCGACACAGTGACCTGGTTCCGTGTTTGCAGAGTTGAATCAATGCCAGTTTGTGTTCTCTTTGCTGGTATCTGGCAGCTTGCCTTTTCACTTAATTGACCAAATTATTGTGTACCTACGGGGCTTTATTGTCCTGATTTTTTTGTTAACATGGATCTTTTTGATATGTTGTATAGAAACAAGGAAAGCGAACGCAGTGTTATCACATTGCCTAATATATGGCAGATCAATTTTCTTTGGGCTACCACACGTTCAGTAGGTATATGGATTTCCTGTCAAACATGTACTCAAAGTTTCACTAGATTTTATTTGCAATTTCCCTGTCAAAACAGAAAAATTACCATGTTTTGGAACAAGCTATTTCTGGTAGCACCGGGCCTGATTGCTCTTTATTTCAGCGTGAAAAGATTGCATTTTTCTACTAGAAGTTGCATCTTTCTTTTAGAGAACTTTAATATTCTGATTTGGAATTGTATTCGGCTAGATGGTACCAACACCATCGGATACCAACTTGCACCCTGTATTGAACAACTACCGCGAAAACATGTCCTGATTATTGATTAGTTTTTTTTGAATATGATTATTGATTAGTTGAGTTCACTGGTAGACTGATTTGTCAACAACTATATACTTCCTGGCGTCATTTAGCTCATTAGTTCGATGTGTGGAAACAACCTTAAGCTATTGGTGATAGACTGATAGGACAGTAAACGAGCCAAGCTTTGTTGAGCTCGGAAACGAGCCAAAAACTCGAGCTCGGCTCGAGCCTTAACCAGCAGAGCTTAATCATTTACTAAACGAGTCTCTTTAATTGAGCTGAGCCTCATTAATGAGCCGAGCTTTTGTCAAACGAGCCAAGCCAAACACGTGAGCTGCTCGGTTCGTTTAGAATTCTTGTTGTCACATAGGTGGTAGTTGAAAAGAAACTAAACCTTGGAGGCCCATAAACTACCTATTTTCCTAACAATTACTAGAATCTAAAAAGCACCTGAATCTAAAAACCTTGGACGTTGGTATGTCTGAACTCATTACTATAAATGAAAATTATACTTCTGACTAAACAAACCTTTTATTATATTTTTCTTTTTTCAATGGTCCCTTTTAAACTTATCTTAGCACCTGAACTCTCTAATCAACTAAATGTGTGGCTCAAATCCAATCATTACTGGTTTTGTCATGGATAACCACCAAATCAGCCTCCTACCCAACCCTCGGCCCTTATTATAAGGATCATTTGTGTGTAAATCTAATATCTTCATAATTCATCTGTTACATATTGTATAATTGTAGTTCAATTGATAATGAGGTGTACGCAAACTAACTCGAACACTTACTTCATCACAAAACATATTATTCATTTGAACAATGCTACATACACAAAGTCTTTTCTAGAAATTAAAGTGACGAGTTCGCAAAGAGGCTTGGAACCCGGTGCAAGTATTCAATGGATTTCTTCTAAAAGGAAGGAGTATATATTTATGGGCACTTATGCCTTTGAATACGGATATAGCCGGAACTGTTTGATGGGCGGTTCCCACAAAATAAAGAGGAGCGCAAGTACATCAAAATGATTCCTGACATATTCATGTCCAGATCTATACATACAAGTCTATGTATACAGCTTTTTCATATCTTGTTTGTTTTGATTGTGTAGTACATATCCCCATTAGGTGGCCTAATGATGATTTTAATACTTCTAACATCGTTTGGAAGACATCCAAATACATTTTACGGCTACCGATCGAAACCAGTTAAAAAACAAAACAACCTAATAAAGTAAGAAGTGATTGATCACCATAAATACTGAAATGGAAAATTTGAACTACCTTTCAAAGTCAAATAGCATATTAGAATTAAGAAGCCGCTAGATTATGACCTATATTGAGAGATCTCTATTATTTAGGCTACCTAATTAAGAAAGTTGCTTCTTTTTTCTTTTTGAAAACTCAGGCGTCCGGGGTCGCTTACGGCTTACGCACACCTCAACTTGCGGGAGTCCCAATTAAGAAAGCTTCTTGCCAAACATTTGCTCCGTTAATTGAAGAACAAGACCCTAAGGTTGTGTTTGGATCATGAATTTATCAGCGAAAATGTGAATGGAAAACTTAACATCATAAAAACATAATGAAGTTGAAGAGATAAATTTATTTCTTCAATTTTGCAGTTATTTTTCTTTTTGTCAATTTAAAGACTGTAGTTCTTTACAAATCCCTGAACCAAACACATTCTAAAGTTGTTATGGAACTACCCAACTCCCACTGTGATAAGCCGATCAGCAAACAGCAGTGCCATATTCTCCTTAATTCTATAATGCACTATTCACATAGGAATAAGCCATCTCATAGCATGAAAAAAAAAATCGATACAATTGTTATTTCTAACGCCCTCTCATTCTCACGGAGAGGGAGAGGTGGTCCCATGTACCTATAGGTAGCACCCCATGTGAAAGAAGCGTTACAAATAACCGTTGCATTAAAAATTTTCTCGGGATACCGAAAAATTATATGTCACATGATTTTAATCACTTAAAAGAACAAGAAGCATTTTAGTTTGGCTCAGTTCTACTATAATCCCTACAAGTTTCTTGACTCACTTGTACATTTGGGACCCATACATTCAGGTGAATCTAAGCCACTAAGTTAACCTTGACAGTTTTTTTGAAAAACTTTCATGGACCAAAAATTTTCCGAGTTAGCTTACAATTGAGATAAGTCTTGTTTGCGAGTGATTATCAGTGCTCTCCAAGTGCAAGTAATATTTTTTCCTTGTTTGGACATTTTGGTTGTTTTGTGTGTAAAATTATTGTTGTTTGCGCCAGTATTGTTTCTACGATTTTCTTCCTTCGTTTTCTTCTATGTTAATTTTCTCTGGTTGATTAGCAAAAAGATATATAGAAAAGGACAAAAGGAAAAATCCCTATCAACCTAGGCACCGAAAGTCGAAGTTGTGTGGGTGTTTGTACCACAAATAATATTTATATTTTTACCCGTCGATTAGGTGACACGTGGCAGGGGTAAAAATAGGCAAATGTGATATTAGCATGGACTTAACTTAATAATTCTGAATGGAGGTAAATCGATGGTGAAACCATAAAAAGGCTTGTCCGTCGATTGGCCTACACGTGGCATGTTCTTGTGACACTTTTGACCGTCGATCAGGTGACAAATGTCAAATGGAGGCAGATCCCATGACTCCACGATTGAGGAGGATGAAAACCGCAATCAACGAGATAATTTCCTCAACGTGGGCATGATCGGCAGTTGAAGGAGGTTCACGATCAGAATTCAAGGAATTATCAACTGCCACTTTGGAGGGAAGATTTGAATTTAAATGTAATAGGCCTATTTAAGTACAAGTTATTAGCAGTTTTAAGGACACACAAACATCGCCAATCAGGCCTTTATCTTTTCTTTTCTAGGAGTAGAATTAACTTGTAATCGTTCACTCAATCATCTCGATTGATTGTTCTTCTACTTTGAGGGTTAATAAAGTCCATTTTGTTAATTTTCTTCCACACTTCATCCACTTCATTGTTTGTTTCCAAAGAAGTCCTGAAATACGGCAAGGAACCAAACTCCACTTTTCACACCCACATTCCAGCAAGCTTACGATACAATTTTCCCGTCGATTCTCCGTCGATTGGAAAGAAAACAAGAATTTTGAAAACAATTTTGGCGCTAGAAGGAGGGCTCTGTACTAATTTGGAAGTGAGCAATGGCACCAAAGACTAGGAATCAATTGCCAACAGATGGTAACAATGACAATAACCCTGCCAACACCAATGGTGGAAGTGATGCGACTGGGGTCAATATTGTGAATCCAGACCAGAGGAGTCCAGAAGTAGGCCAACCAAATGGTCTAGAGAGTGAGTCACGTGATTTGGTCCAAAAGTGTGCAAGAGTTTTAAATGATCCAGAGAGTGAAGTAGCCAAAACTTTGATGGCTATGTTTAAGGCAGCAGGGATTCAAAATCAACCAGCGGTGGAAATCCCAGTTAACGTAAATGTTAACCCTGGACAGACCAGTGGATATGCGAACCGTAGTACTGCAATACCTTCTACGCAGGTATTTGAAAATCCAACTTTTGAAACTATTTTTACTGGCATGAATAGAGTTCCAAATAATGTTAGTAATGGTCAAAATCAGAGCTTTTATCAAAGCATACCAACCACTGTCCCTATGGGAACAGAGACTGGAAATATTGGAAACAATGCCCTTGGAGGGCAAAACGTCTATACAAATCCTTTTAGGAACGAAAACAGAAATGTGCCAGGCATGGCTAATGGTGATCCAAACCTCTATGGGTATGATCAACCAAATGTAAAAAGACAAGATTATCCATATGGTTATGATGTTAGACCTGAAGCTTTTGTTCCTCCAAATCAAACTGGAAGAATTCAAGAGCCTTATTTAAGGGCTCAGCTTACAAATATCATGCAGGACATGTATGGTCCTGGATTACGGAGAATTGAAAAACCTATGTTTAGAAAACCATATCCAAGTTGGGTGGATAATGTGCCTTTCCCTAGGCATTATAGAATCCCAGATTTAGTCCTTTTCAATGGAGAGGAGAATCAGTCAACTATAGAGCATGTTGGGAGATTTTGCCTGCAAATAGGTGAAGCAGATTTGGATGAGGCTCTGAAATTAAAATTGTTTCCTCATTCTCTAACTAGAACTGCTTTCTCTTGGTTTATTAACTTGCCTCCAAATTCTGTTCATTCTTGGAGAGAAATGGAAGAACAGTTTCATACTCAATTCTTTAGGCATGCACCAGAAATTTCAGTAGCAGACTTGGCTAAAATTAAACAGAAGCCTTCAGAGTCTGTTGAACAATATATGAACAGATTCAAAAAGATTAGGAATCAGTGTCATTTTTACATCCCTGAATCAGAAATAGTAAAGATAGCCCAAGAAGGGTTAGACTATGATTTCAAGAAGCATTTTACTGGAACTGAATTCAGAGACTTATTTGATTTTACTTCCAAAGCCATTGGATATGAGGCTATTTTGATGGAAGGAGAATACAGAAAAAATAAGTCACTTGGTACATATTACCAAGATATAGAAGGTGATGTTGAGATTGATGTTGCCCAAGTAATTGGAAAAGCACCAATTATCTGTGATACTTTAACAAAGGCTGAGAAGCCTGTAAATATGCCTTCATCTCATCCAAATAGGAGAAATCAAGCGAATTTTAGACAATATTCATTTGATTTATCCAAAGCTGATCAATTGTTTGATGAACTAATTAATCAAAAGTTCTTAACTTTATCCCCAGGGCATATGATCCCGCCTGAAAAGGATAGAAAGGGAAAAGATTATTGCAAATGGCATAATTCTTTCAGACACAATACTAACAATTGTGTTACATTTCGAAATTGTGTGCAGGATTTGATTCAGAAAGGTCTGTTACAATATGCTAAGGGAAATAAAGAGGTCATGGGGATTGATATTGATCCTTTTCCTGTGGTAGAGGTCAACATGGTGACTGCCAGATTGAAGAAAGGAAAAATGGCATCTCATATTGAAAGAAGGATTCAAGAAGAAGAGGAAATTATGGAAGAAGAAGAGGAAGTTCAGATGAGGCAGAAGTTTGAGAATTATTTTTGTCTAAGATGTGATGAGGAGATCAAAAAAGGGGAAGAGGTCATCGCAGAAAAAGAGTATAATGGTACCTATGCTAAAGGTTCCATAAGATTCAATACCATGGGAAGTAGTGATTTGCAGATTTATGTAGGACCAAAATTGATTTTTGAAGGTGAAGACCCTGGAATTTTTATACCTTCTGAATCACTCAAATGGTATGGGGAAGATGATGGACCATTCCTATTTAAAGGATATCCTGTGGTACCAGCATTACCAGGGAAACCAGAAGCAGGCCTAATATATCCACCTTCATTTATGAATGGAAGGGGAAGAGGCTTTTATCCAAGAGGTATGAGATCAAGGGGAAGAATGCCTTTTACCAGAGGTGGATACCAAGGGAGAATGGTAATTCCACCAAACATGGAGCATCATGGATGGGATACAGTAAGACATCCCAAATTCCCAAATGTACGGGAATTTGAGCCCATTACCAATACTCAGAAAAGAAGGTTACAAAGGAAGATTTCAGAAAGAGAAAGGAGAGATCAACAGGTGATGATGGATTCAACACAATGGCCTGAAATGAAGGCTAGAGCAGTTCCAAATCGAGTTTGGATCAGGGAGTCCACTGTACCACCTGTGACAGTGCCTAAACAACAGGTAAAGGAGGCAGAAAAATCTGGGGGGCAAACAATCAAACCAGCCATTACCCAAAGGCTTGGGGGGCAGAGTTCAAATGTTTCTCCTGTTCTGTCAATTAAGGAGCAAAAGGCAGAATTCAAGAAGAGTTTAAAGAAAAAAATGGCAGAGTTTCAACAAGTATTGTTAGAAGATGATGAGGATGATGATCTTCTATCAGTTAACAGTTCAGACATGATGAAAGAAGATTTCAAAGATGACAAGAATGAAGCAGACTCTCAAAAGTCTACCACTTTTGGTCAAGCATTGGATACAATTCAATTCGGGTCAGTATCCCCTACTAGAGTTCATTGCAACATGATTTTAGTTTTGCCAAAAACTTTTCAGGCAAAACCTAATCAACCTACAAGCCTAGAAGGAGATGTTGAAGATAGAGCAGATGCCATAGTAAAAATAAGTGAGCAAAAAGAAGATTCAGAAAAGAAGTCTATTCAAATTGAGAAAGATATAAAAGGGAAAGATGTGGTTGTTCTGAGAACTCCTGAAAATGCCTTGGTTAGGCATTTAAAACCATTATATATTATGGTTCACATTAATGGGCAACCTATTAGTAAGGTTTTAATTGACAATGGAGCTATAGTAAACATTTTGCCTTCGAAAATGATGAAAGTCTTGAATAAAAATGAGTCAGACTTGATTCCAACAGAGGTGACAGTGGGAAACTTTGCAGGAGGATGTTCACCTGCTAAAGGTGTGATTTCTTTGCAATTACAAGTTGGTAACAGAAAAATGAATACTACCTTCTTTGTTATTGATTCTTCTTCCAATTATAATGCCTTGTTAGGCAGAGATTGGATTCATATAAATGGGTGTGTTCCTTCTTCTTTACATCAGGCATTAATATTCCTGAAACAAGGAGAAGATAAAGGTATCGACGGTATGGAAATTTTCTGGGCAGACAAACATCCATTTAAAGCAGATACCAACAATGTGGAAGCAGGTCTATATGATGAAGACTTATGGCCAATCAAGGTGGAAGGTTCAGAAATGAAATCGATGGGGATAAGCATTACTGAAAGCCAGTTCCTTAAATACATTGCAGATGGTTTTAAGGAAATAAGTAGAGATTTTGTTAGACCTAACATGATACTAAGGTCTAGTGGTTCTACATCAAAGGTTTCTCATGATCAGTGACAATTGTAGCCATGAGAATGAAGAGTTAGCTACTTTAAAAGCTACTTTTAAGAGATTATTTTCTTTCATTGTATCTAGGAAACTAGAGGCTGATGAGCCTATTTCTTGTAATTGGGCAGACTGTGTAGTTGATGATAGTCCTTTGTCTGTTAAGGAATTAGCTATGGAAGATCTTAGGGCTGCTCCTGCTAAACTTGATGATTATAAAGCAGAAGTAAAAGATCCTTTAGAGGATTTTAATGTAGGAACAGAGGAAGATCCTAGAATTCTTCATGTATGTGCTGCTTTACCTGATGAAATGAAGGATCGTTTGAAGTATTTGTTGTCTGAATTCAAAGATTGTTTTGCTTGGGATTATCCTGATATGCCTGGTTTGAATAGATCACTAGTTGAACATAAAATTCCTATTAAAGAGGACTTTGTTCCATATCAACAGATTCCAAGACAGATGACATCTGAGGTTCAAAAAGAAGTAAAGAAAGAAATGGAACGATTATTTAAGGCCAAATTTATTAGGCCTGTTAAGTATGTTGAATGGATTTCAAATATAGTTCCTGTAATCAAGAAAAATGGTAAGGTTAGAATATGCATTGATTTTAGGAATTTGAATACAGCATCACCTAAGGATGAGTATCACATGCCTGTTGTAGACCATTTAGTGGATGCAACTGCAGGCCATCGATTTCTTTCCTTTATGGATGGTTATTCTGGATATAACCAAATATTCATTGCAGAAGAAGACACACACAAAACTGCATTTAGATGTCCAGGATATATTGGACTATTTGAATGGGTGGTTATGGCATTTGGATTAAAAAATGCAGGAGCAACTTATCAAAGAACAATGAATGTGATTTTTCATGACCTAATTGGAAGGTTCATGGAAGTTTATATTGATGATATAGTGGTAAAATCGCACACATTTGATGAGCATATAGACTTTTTAAGACAAGTCTTGGTAAGAATGAGACAATATAAGTTGAAGATGAATGCAATGAAATGTGCTTTTGGAGTTACTGCTGGAAATTTCTTGGGATTTCTGGTTCATAAGAAAGGGATTGAGGTTGATAAGGAAAAAGCAAAAGCTATAATGGAAGCACAACCTCCAACAAATAAACAGGAGCTCCAACAGTTTCTAGGACAGGTATATTTTCTCAGAAGATTTATTTCCAATTTGTCTGGAAAAACTCTTGCTTTTTCCCCATTGTTAAAGTTAAAATCTCAGAAAGATTTTATATGGGAAAAAGAACATCGGAAAGCTTTTGAGTTTTTGAAGCAATCCTTGGTAAGGCCTCCTGTTCTGATGCCACCAATATTTGGCAAACCTTTAAAATTGTATATATCAGCAGGACACCAGTCAATTGGTTGTCTTTTGGCTCAAGACAATGAAAATGGACATGAACAAGCCATTTACTATCTTAGTAGAAGATTAAATGAGTGTGAGATAAAATACAAGCCTATTGAAAAGCTATGCTTAACATTATATTTTTCTGCTATTAAATTGAGATGTTATATGTTACCATCGACGGTGCATGTAATTGCACAAACAGATGTCATTAAATATATGTTGACAAGGCCTATATTAAGAGGCAAACAAGGAAAATGGTTGTTGTCATTAATAGAGTATGATTTACAGTACGTGCCTCAAAAGGCAGTAAAAGGGCAAGCTTTAGCTGACTTCGTAGCTGATCATCCTAACATATTAATAGAAAAGGATGAATTTGAGATACACATGGTTGAAATAAAACCATGGAAGTTATCATTCGATGGTTCAAAAACTGACAGAGGAGTGGGAGCAGGTGTAGTTTTTACATCCCCAAAAGGAGAGTTCTTACAGTTTTCTTTTCAGTTAGATGAAAACAGGATTCTGACCAATAATCAAGCTGAGTATGAAGCTTTGATTATCGGTTTAGAGATTGCAAAAGAATTGAATATTAGATATTTAAATGTAGCAGGAGATTCACAATTGGTAATTCGACAGATAACAGGAGAATATAAGTGCAATCATCCTTTGTTAGAGTTACAACTGCAGAAAGTTAAAACTCTGATAACATATTTTGATGAGATACATTTACAACATGTTTTTAGATTGGAGAATAGTGATGCTAATCAAATGGCACAAATTGCCTCTGGGATTAGGATTCCAGAAGGGCAAAATGAAAAATTAATAAAGGTCCAAAAGAGATTCTTGCCTTTCTCTATTGAAAGAGATGGTAATGATTTCGATGTTATGGAAATAAATTTGGTTGATGATTGGAGGTTTCCAATAAGGAAATTTTTAGAGAACCCAAAGGAGAAAACAGACAGAAATATAAAGCAAAGGGCCATAAATTATGTTATCATAGGCAATGATTTGTTCAGAAAATCTTCAGATGAAGTATTAATGTTGTGTATTGATAAAACCCAAGCAATGACGGTTATGGGTGAGATTCATGAGGGAACTTGTGGTTCTCACCAGTCTGGAGAAAGAATGAAATGGTTACTTAAAAGATATGGCTATTATTGGCCAACAATAAGGAAAGATTGCATTTCATACGCTAAGGGATGTCAGAAATGTCAACAATATGGCCCTATTCAAAGGGTTCCAGCTTTTCCTTTACAATCAATTGTTAAACCATGGCCTTTCAGGGGGTGGGCAATTGATATGATTGGAGAAATAGTTCCTCATTCTTCTCAGCAGCATGAGTATGTAATGGTGGCTACGGATTATTTTACAAAATGGACAGAAGCCATCCCATTGAAGAATGTAGCACAGAAACAAGTGATTGATTTCATTGAGGAGTACATTTTCTGTCGATTTGGTATTCCTGAAACAATTACAGTTGACCAAGCATCTGTGTTCAATGGTCATGAAGTAATGACTTATGTTAATTCATATGGAGTTAAAATCTTGAACTCTTCTCCTTATTATGCCCAAGCAAATGGGCAAGTAGAATCTACAAATAAAATTATTAAGAATACTTTATCTAAAATGATAATTGATAATCCAAGAGAATGGCATGACTTATTGCCAAGAGTGTTGTGGGCCTATAGGACTTCAAAAAGGGAGAGTACCAGGGCTACGCCATATGAGCTAGTATATGGCCAAGCTGCAGTTTTACCCGTCGAAGTTAATATTATATCTCACAGAGTGGCTATGCATTATGACCCAAACAATATGGTTTTTGAGGAAGCAATGTATCAAGAATTGGATGGACTAGAAGGGTCCAGAATAGATGCTTTAAACAGTATGCAAGCACAGAAGAAGAAGTTAGAAAGAGTCTATAATAAAAGAGTCCGTGAGAAATCATTTGCAGAGGGTGATTTGGTTTGGAAGGCAATTTTGCCTTTAGATAAGAAAAAGAAAAGGTATTTTGGTAAGTGGTCTCCAAATTGGGAGGGACCATTTCGTGTGTTGAAAGTTCTAAGAGGTGGTGCTTATCAATTAGAGTCTATTCTTGGAAATGCCCATGAAAGAACAATCAATGGAAAATATTTAAAAGCATATTTTCCGTCCCCTTGGGAACTAATCGACGGGTGAAAACATAAATCGACGGATGGAAAAATAATTCAGATTTAAAACAGACTATCATTAAAAGCCTAACCTAGGCTAAACTTCTCATTATAATAAAACAAGTTACATTTCCTGCTCATAAAAGGAAATAAACATAAATTTCCTATCTAGAAAGGAAATTCAGGCATTAATAGGGTTACCCTCGGCATCAATCCGAATGATCTCAAAATAGTGTGGGAAACTCCAAGTAACAAAAACATGGAACTTTTCCCAAGCATAAGTCAGGAATGCATGCTCTTTGTCCCTAGCCATTGCCTCTGCATCCATTTTTATTTTCTTATCTACTAATGGCCTCATGGCCATTACCATCTTTTCAGCTTGAGCCAAGAGTTGGGCTCTCTTGTGGTTTTTCTTCCGAAGCCAGTTCTGATGCTTTTTGAACAGGGCTTTTGAAGAATTTGGTGGCAACTCCCAATTGGACTGGTTTAAGTCTAGCACCTTGTCATGAAGTTTAACCACTTTGTCTTGTTGAACTTCATAATCAATCCAAAAGGGATCATAGAAGGCAGCAGTGCTAGTCTTCATCCAAAGCCTTATGAGAGGCAGGGCTGATTTGAACCCATGAATATGGGTGGTAATGAGGCTACTCTCATAGAATTGAAGGGTTTCACATGCCCATAAGAAGTTCAAATAAGGGACATGTTCCTCCAGAATGTGAACATCCAAAAAGGCAAAGGCCGCCAATAGCTCTTTAGCTGTGGCTTCGTCAGAATCTCGATAAATTGAATACCCAACATGAGCTTGAGATAGTGGAGGGTTATACCTCAAACTCTCTAGTTCTTGGAACCAGTCGGGGTTCTCAGGTAGAGGGGAGATGTCAGGTTGGTCATCAGAAAAGCCAACGGGGTAGAGTGGCTTTCTCACCATTTCCTTCCAATAAGCTTGTTGATGTTTGGCTCTCTCGAAAAGGGATTCGTGATTTTCCAAGCTTGGCTTGCCACCTGCTTCTGCCAGTTGAAATGGCATTGGCCTATATGGCATAGAGAGAAGTGAATCTAGTAGCATTGCTTGAGGTTCCTCTCTGACCCAAGGAAATTGATAACTGACTTTGACGTGTGAACGTCGAATGCTCGAATTCGGATATAGAGGAGGATCCTCCATTCTGACGATCACCCTTTCAGTGGGTGGATTGTGTCCCCAACTGGATGGGGGATTAGAAGGCAAAGGATCATCCCAGCCTGAAGCGGCCGTAGTAGGAGAGAGTGGCCGATCGACGGTACCACGAGAAGGTGAAGGGGTGTTTAGATCGATGTCCATGGTGCTAATTTGACTGTCAAAATGGGAAATCAATTTGAAAAGAGAAGAACCGATGTATAATCATCTCACAAAGGTCCAATTTATGGGGAAAATATGAGCAACGGTTCAGCTTCCTAGCAGTTAATTAAAAGCAGTTATTACCCATGATCAGTGCCCACTAACAAGAAGTGGGGGAAATGACGGTTGGTTTTCTCCACGATTTGTCATTAGTTTATCCTATCGGTACAGAAGGAAACAGTTAGCCATAATTGATACCAATTACCAAGGATTGATTTGGGTTTGGTTAGTGGCTTTGTGATTTCCTATGAACAGACCCTACCAGTGGGTTTTTGTTTCGGAATTAAAGAGAAATAAATAGAAAGAGTTGTTTTTCCCTATCGATTAGGGATGTGAATCGCTAAGAGATTATAATAATATAGATAAGTACAGAAATAAGACAAGCATACTTCAAAATTAATATCAATATTTCAAAACAAAGAGTGTAACAGCCTACAAATAAGGCTAAACATTGCAAAGGAAAACAAAATCCAACTAACAAGAGGCCTAAAACATAGAGGCCAAAATGATAAGAAGAGTAATCATTGGTTCCTGAGCCTATTTTCTAAGAATAGCTTGGAGAAATAGCTCCACTTGCTATTTGTAGCATTATATTTTTCCTGATATTT
Source organism: Rhododendron ovatum (assembly GCA_019656835.1). Classification (NCBI taxonomy): domain Eukaryota; kingdom Viridiplantae; phylum Streptophyta; class Magnoliopsida; order Ericales; family Ericaceae; genus Rhododendron; species Rhododendron ovatum. The sequence goes on from CM033791.1 coordinate 1,805,492, forward strand.
TAAGAGATCAGTGTTGGCCATAGCAATGATGGCCTTAGTACTTTGTTCATCACAAGAGACCTTGGATAATTCATCCTCAATTTTTTGTAACTCGTCTTTCAATTGATGAATGTTGTTCCCCATTGTGTCCAAATTGGTGGAGATGGCTGCAAATTGATCAAGGGTGTCCTGTTTGCTTTTCATCTCTTTCTGACAATAGGCTGCTACAGTCAGACTTTCCTTTACAATTGAGCCAAATTCCTCGAGCTTGATTTGCTCAGACAATGGGAAAACTTTCTTGGATATCAGAGAAGCAACACAACTAGAAAAAAGTATAGAGTGTGTGGTGGCAAGCTCCAACAGTGGAAGTTCTAGTAGCTCAAAAAAGGTTTTTATCTCATTTCTTGTTTCCCCACTAAGCTCAGAGGATGGTGGAGAAGTCAGAGATTCAGAAAACTCAGAGATGGACTTGGAGTAGAACTCAGAGTATTGCTTGGTTCTAGTCAACATAAGGTCCAAGTCAGAATTAGGTGAATCAGTGGGCGACTCAGCATCAGCCCCATGGGTAGGTGAAGAAGAAGTTACTGGAGTAGTGGGGATGAGAACCAACTCTGGAGTAGGGGCTTCCCTTTCAACTTCTCGTTGTTCTAAGAGCTCAGTAGCCTCAACTGATAGTTCTACAGGCTCTGGAGTAAGTACTTCCCTTTCAACTTCTTGTTGCTCTAAAAGTTCAGTAGCCTCAACCGATGGTTCTACAGGCTCTGACACAAGTTCCTCTTGATTAGGAGAAGAAAGTTTTGCTTGATCAGAGGGAGATTCCAGTGTTCTGTCTCTTTCAGTGGGAGAATGAATCTCAGTTTGCTCAACAAATATGGTCTCTATTTCCACAGGGGAATCAGTTCCCAGAATCACAGGGGAATGTGGTGCTGAACTCAAGAGAAGCTCAGTAATTGGATCAAATGTGTGAACCTCTGGAAAGGTTGATTTGTGATCCATGTCAGAAGTGTTGACATTTTCATCCAAAATTGGTGCTGTACATATTAGAAATAAAGGAGCAGTAAATAAAAGGTCAAACTGATCAATATAGAGGAGGAATTGACAAGAATTAGTTGGTTGGAGGTCATACCCTCATCTTTATTGCATTCATCGTCTGATTGGGGCGCCAAATGCAGTCTCCTCCTTGTTTTCTAAAGATGAAAGAAATAAATTAATAAAGAAAGAGTGACATATAATGTTTACAGTCTAAATTGACAGAAAGATTACCCTTTTGAATGTGACCAGTGTCTCAGAATCTTCAGCAATTTCTGGAGAACTGGCCTGTCGATAAGGCGAGTCAAGACCTTTCATTGCATCCGCCATCAGTGGAGGATCTTGCAAAGTACTTCGAGCTTGGTAGGTCTTGCTTCTTTTCCTTGAGGGAAGTGAAACCTCAGGTTGCTTTCCTTTGTCTTGGCCTTTTCGGCCTCTTGAGGCGTGAGTCTCCTCAAAGACTAAGACAATGAAAAATAATTAATGAATTTAGGATCCCATGTCTACAAAATAAAGAGGGATAATGTTGTGAAAAGATACCTGATGAGGATTCTTCAGGATCAAGTCTCAAGAGACAGTTGCTCAAATCTTTGTTAAAGATGGTAGGTTTGATGCAATCCCAAAACAACTTAAATTCTGGAGTATGAGAAGGTTCGGCCACAAAGCTTGCAAGCTGGAAACTGGCTTTGATGCCTTGAAATTGACCAATTAGTTCTGTGATTAGAGAAGTTTGGGTCACCACTGGCCTCGTCTTGGCTAAGTCCTTAATCCTCGGATGAGAATGAGGGACAGGGATCCCTTGTGTTAAACCAAACTGCCTCGCACACTGATTTGGCATATAAATTTCGAAGCTACAATTGGAGAAACGTGTGGTCGACGGGGAAAATCCTATCGACAGGAACCTCGATATCAAAACACTAGCCCAAAATTCATTTACTGTTTGGGCTGGCACCAGAAACTTGAGGATGGGTTCAATCATTCGTGATGACGAGTACTCACAATCCTTGAAAGGCAGCCAGGTAGGATATTCCTCGAGAAGAGGGCTATGAAGAGCTGTAAAGTACCTCTTAAAGGATGAATCCTCATGTCTAGGCTCATGAGCTAAAAAATATTCCGCGTAGCTCAAGCATTTACCCCCATCTCTCCTTCTTGGAAAATAACTCAAAGGTTTAAGGAATGGAAAGTAGGCATACAGCCATGCCTGGATAATCCAAAAAGGGCCACCACAGTTACTGGTGATCTTGTTATTTGTAAATGTCCACAGCCCTTTATATAATGTCCCTAGTATAAAGGGAGCCAAAGCAAGTTGGGCCTCCTGGGCTAAACAAATGGCCAAACGGACATATTCTTTAGTGATCTTTAAACCAGACACACATAGCATGTATTTATTGAGCCAGTACAAATAGAATGCTACTTTCTCAGTAAATGATGGCTCTCTGAGATCAGAAGTGCAAAAAAGGGATATAAAGTTCGAATAACTCCATGAACTATCGGTAGAGGTCTCAAATGGTGGGTCACAAGGATGGTGATCCAAGGCAGCATTAACTTCTGCACCTATGCAGGGTAGACCAGTCAAATGAGCAATGTCCAAAACTGTGGGACTCATAGGGCCGTACGGAAAAACAAAAGTGTTGGATGAAAAGGACCAAAAACAGGCAGCAGCAGCGATCAAATTAGGGTTAAACTCAAAAGCCTGTGTGGACAAATCTATGGATTCGTAAATTCCCATGGCACGCCACGAGAGGTGTAAGTATCCCTTCATGCGGTCTACCCACTTTATCCAAGATGGGAATACAGAAGGCCATGATCGGATTGTCCCTCTGGTATTCCAACCAGTGCGGTGGAGACCAGGGAGCGAAAGAAGCAAAGGTTCATCAAAATTCACTGGATAGAAGGTTGGTAGTGAATCAGGAGGATTTGGAGCATAAATAGGGCCCAGTATGAACCTAGAGGAACAACCAACTACAGGAATAAAATAGAGAGGAAACTGTGGTGCCTCCCGTAGGCATTGGGGATACCTTGGAGGATAGGACTCAGTCGGGGTTTCCGTCGTCTGAGGGCTCGATGTTTTCTTTTGAGTTGACCGAGGAGTCGACGATTTTGAGGAAGCTTTGGAGGCCATTGCTTTGCCTTGGGGAGCTTTCTTGCGCGCCATCGATTCAGGCGTTGATGGTTTCAAACGATGCCCTAATTTTTACAAACAAGAGAATATATATACGTTGGAAGAACCCCGTGTACTAATCACGCCTTTTGGAAAAGGTGGAGGAATTATTTATTCGAGTTAAACGATTTCTTTTAACTCAAACAAATAAGGGGGGCATTGTTTGTACCACAAATAATATTTATATTTTTACCCGTCGATTAGGTGACACGTGGCAGGGGTAAAAATAGGCAAATGTGATATTAGCATGGACTTAACTTAATAATTCTGAATGGAGGTAAATCGATGGTGAAACCATAAAAAGGCTTGTCCGTCGATTGGCCTACACGTGGCATGTTCTTGTGACACTTTTGACCGTCGATCAGGTGACAAATGTCAAATGGAGGCAGATCCCATGACTCCACGATTGAGGAGGATGAAAACCGCAATCAACGAGATAATTTCCTCAACGTGGGCATGATCGGCAGTTGAAGGAGGTTCACGATCAGAATTCAAGGAATTATCAACTGCCACTTTGGAGGGAAGATTTGAATTTAAATGTAATAGGCCTATTTAAGTACAAGTTATTAGCAGTTTTAAGGACACACAAACATCGCCAATCAGGCCTTTATCTTTTCTTTTCTAGGAGTAGAATTAACTTGTAATCGTTCACTCAATCATCTCGATTGATTGTTCTTCTACTTTGAGGGTTAATAAAGTCCATTTTGTTAATTTTCTTCCACACTTCATCCACTTCATTGTTTGTTTCCAAAGAAGTCCTGAAATACGGCAAGGAACCAAACTCCACTTTTCACACCCACATTCCAGCAAGCTTACGATACAATTTTCCCGTCGATTCTCCGTCGATTGGAAAGAAAACAAGAATTTTGAAAACAGTGGGATGTAACTTTCTTCACCTTTATTTTTATTACCTTTTATTTTCTTTAATTTTATTCTTCCTTTTCCTTGAAAGAATAAAAAAACCAGGCATAAAGAGAATTTTGCCAAAATTTCTCCATTCTTTTGTATAGGTCAACGGAATTTACATATTGTAATCAAGTTTTTGTTCAATCAACTATGACCCCAAAAACTAATAACAATTGATCCCCATCATCATAATGAAAATAATAATGCACCAATAAGACCACCATTTGGCATTGGAAACCATATGACAGAGTCTATGATTCATTGTTTGACAAATTACTTTAAATATCTGAGAGTGCTCAAGCAATGTTACGCACACCTAGTTTTATTTTTAGAGGACCAATTTCACCTTGTATGAGCAGGGCGCTCATTTAAAGTAAGGGCAAAGCCAATGGCTGTACAAGAGTCAATATATAACACCTAAAAGGTTGCGAACTTCTGACCAAAAAGGAAGCAAATTTCTAAATTTCAAGTCTTGATTATGAGGCCTGTTTGGAAAATTTATAATGTTGCACTCTTCTTTATCAAATCGGAGGTAAAATTTGAAAGCTTAACAAACTTCATAAAATAGCTTGGACTTGGTTTATTATGCAACAGACACATATTAGTCTTGGTCCTTGATGATGAAATATCAAAATGTGACAAAACAGAGTGTGAGAGAGAAATGAATTACAAACATCCTTATCATTTTCTTGGTAGGCAATGGATTTCCAACCCTGGGCATACATGGTGATTGGTGTGTAGCTCAACATTGAGTTTGTTCTCTTTTTCTTTTTCCTTTTTTCTCCTATAAATTAAAGTGCATGAATGGTACGTCGTCACTTTCGCAAGAGAGTATTGTCACGCCACACCACACGACTATCTTTAGGGGACCGCACTACACCTATATCCGGACCGAAGCCAAAGTCCCACTATGTGTGGATATTGGGGTGAGGTGTATGTTTAGCCACATTGAATTTGTTCTCATGGTGTAGTGAAAGAATCAACTTTTCTTGCTATTGAAATCCACAACGAGAAACATATAGAATGAGACACGGGAAAGGAACAAAATAATATGAAGGAATACCATAATTCCATTAACAGAAAAACACTATCATAAGCTCACCAAAGTAAGATTCACCAATCCTAGGGAATAGAAAATTTTCACCACCTGCATCTGATCATTGGTTGAATCCAAAAAAAAAAAAACCCTTTTCCCCCCCATCCACAGCTAGCCCAACATCCTCCACAAAACCTAATTCCAACTTTTGGGACTTGGAATCCACCACAGCACGTTACTTGTGCCTCCTAGTTAATCCACTAAGCACATGGAATGAAAAAACAAAACTAGAAGATTTAACTACGGAAAAGACACATTCAAGATTTATCTTTTGAAGCATTTGTAAGTTTTAACACAAGTGTCCAATTTTGTTCATCCTTGCCATATGTGATTTTGAGACATGAGCTATTAGCAGAAGTCAAACAAAAATAAGAAGTCCAATTTTGTTCGCCTTATCCATATACAGTCACTTTCATAGGTTAAAAATGTACAATCCCATAGAATCTACACACTTATTTTCACATAAGATGAAATGACTTTCTGGTGGGACTCCCACCAACGAAATCGAGGATATTATTCGCTCTGTGTTTAATGAGGGTGGTAAACTTCAGTTGGATGTAACTCATAACAGCAATCGTTTTAATCTTTTTCCATCTTCCTTTTCTCACCATTTTCTCGTACCCTAATTAGATTGTTCCTTTGATAAGTTAACTGTCCGGACCAGCTTATACCCTAATCAGACTCTTATTAACCATAAAGTACAACAAAAGTACCATCACCCACTGTTCCCCAATAATATACAAATGGATTAACCAAAACAGAATAGAAGCTGCAATATATGAGCTTTCTTAACTATATGCACATCAGTTTCTGTTCTATATGCATATTTAGCCAATTAAAGAAGGGGGAAAATGACAATTATATATAGAGACCTAAAATCAGAAATTTTGGGAGAAAAGGGCTTCTTTTTTCTCCCCTAAGAAAAAACCCATTGAATTTCTACCCTCGTAACTTCAGTCTTCAGCTGTAATAGAAAATGACATGCAGAAAATTAAACTTTCTTTTGAACTAGATCTTCCTTGCTTTCCTCCTTGTTACTGTCAGCTCCATCTACCCCAACACCAAAAAATTCCAAAAGTTCCAACCAAAAAACCTAGGCATGTATTCACTACTGGTTCCCTCCAAACAAGCATACTGGTTACCTCCAAACAAGCATTGCCTTTCGTGATCAAGATTTCACTTAGCAATATATAGCTGATCAAGCTGCATTTTCTGAAGCCACACCCCCAGAACCGATTGGTCGATCGGTTCAATCTCAGATTTCAAATCCAACCCTTTACCTGAGGATCCAACGCCAGTGCCTAAGACCATTTTTTCAGGATTTTCCTATACTTCTTGCGGAGATTCTTTGACAAGTGATTGAACCCTCCTCTCCTCCTCCTCCATTATTTCCAAGCTCAAATGAAGATCTCCGAAGCCTTCCACATTCATCAGCATTGACGGTCCAATCCGGCTTGCCATTGGAAGATCGCCATTTTGCCCAAGAATCGCTGTTTTGACCAACAATGGCAGCAGAATTGGAGCCAAGATCATGGGAACTAAGGCTGCGAAACTCCTGTTGCATCGGAACCCTTGAGCTCATCGGTGAGATGGGGTCTACTATTCGAGGAGGCATCCTTCCAGGAGATTGAACTCCGATTGAGCCTTGCAATAGAGGGTGATCGATGTTTTTCGGAGAGAAATTCATATTATGAAACTGATTGAATACTGCGGACTTGTGTGTAGGGGAGAAAACAGCCGACGATTCCAGTAATGCCTGATCAGAGTACCGTGGAGAAGAGCTCTCTGCAGAAAAGTGCTCTTCACGGCTCGGAGGGGATAAAGAGAGAAAACTGATTCCCGACTCTCTCAGCCTGGACAGTTCATTCAGCAGTTGTTGTTGTTGCACATCGTAATCCGACAACAAATCTAAGTCCTCAACCAAAATGTCTCTTGCATTGAAAGATGATTGCAACCGACTAGACTGAAAAGAACCCATGTTCGAAATTCCATTGGAAGATGGAGACATGGGTGGCGTAAACGGCGAGGGAGGCATTAAATTAAAATCAGAAGACCGAGGGGATGGAACGGCAGAACCAGTTGAAACAAACAAGGGTCTCAGTTCCTCTTGTTTGTGGGCGAAAAAGCATACTCTTCTATTGCAATTTGTTCCGTCTTTACAAAGCCGGGTTCTGTACTGAGCCGGGTGGAGCCAACACTCGAAAACGCCATGAGCATATTGGCACATATCGCCTCTTCTGCAAGCCCCTTTTCGGAAATCAGGACAAGGGACACAACTGTAACGGTATTTTCTCGGATCCCTCCTACGGGCATTTTCGCCCGGATGGACAAACGGGCATTCAGTCCAATCATGGGAGTAGGCCTGCGAACAAGGTCGGATCTTGAAGGAGAACATACGGAACTCATTCGTCGAATAAATGCCGTTCTTGATATCCGGCAATGATGGATCAATCAGGTATTCTTTCTCCTCCACAGGAGAGGAAATCAAGACATCGTTGTACTTCGGACTCTTGGGGGAAGAATTTGAGTCTGAACTTGATGATAGGGACCTATTGTCCGGGGATGAGGAAAGTGGTGGAGAATTAGGATTCGAACTTGATATGGTTTTTGACACCCTTAGGAGATCCTCAAGCATAAATTTCAAGTAAGGCAACTTTGGGGACACTAGAATAACATCAACAGGAAAAATGACCGTTAGCATCGGTCAAGTTACTATCGGCACCTGCTTCTAAGAGAAGTTTCACAACCTCCACCCCATTTTCAGAACCACCAGATGCAGCACAATGAAGGGCGGAAGGCTTATCAAGGCCACAAGTCCGATTTACATCGACACTAGACAAAGAAAGAATCAGTTTCATGACATCGATGCTACCATAAGTAGCAGCAACCATTAAAGGAGTTCTATGGTCAAGAACCATTTGTTTTGACCCCTTCTTCTTCCGACCATACCATGAACCGACCACTGTCAAGTTGTTCATGCCTATGTCAAATCGTTCATCAAGCTGATCCACAAAACCTGCTTTCATTTGCTAGAAAGTCCAACTGCAAACAAAACCACAAAACCCAATAATCGGAATCAAACTACAAAAAACAGCCATCATATTCACACGTCGAATCGAAATATCATTTCCAAAACATATGCCATGCTTCCTCACGATTTAACTCACTTATCACTGATAAAGGGACAAATTACTCTCCTTAGGACAGGCACAGAGAGTTTCAAATGACGTCTACTAATCCTCGAAATTACTAGTCGATACTGAGGGAGGGAAAAAACCCAGAACCTTATATGACGAACACGATATAATCACATCAAAATCTAAGAATGCATAAGAAACAATAGAGGTATATAGTACAATTTACGTGTTGAACAACCCTGAAAAATTCAATTCGACTGGACATTGGGTAGTCTAATATTGAACGAATCATATTTTCGTGTTTGACTTTTTCGACATTGCTAATTATTACTCCCTATGTACAAATGTGTTTTCAGTTGACTTAATTTTTTATGAGATAGTTCTAATCTGAAGCTCCACACGTAAAAAGCGATTTCAATTACGGTTTGTGCCTCAGAACGTTGCTCTTGTCATGGGCACAACCGAGCCTTGATTCTCGTGTCTTCCCCTGACATCGTAACAAACACGCTCACTTGGAAAGGAGCTCCAAAAATATTAAGAATAATTCTGTCCAATGGGTCTTGATCAAACACAGTCCAATGCGTCCACTGGAATAGTACAATTTACACACACAACTTCACTCACATTCACATTCATACACATTGCATATTTATACTACTGATGTATTGGCATAAATCTCCGGTCACTTCTTTCTAGTTCTAGTGAGGTTCACCTGGAAAATGGGCTTGCCGTTGGCTCGAACAACTTTCCGAAAATCTGTGGACTTGATTTTGAACGACTAACCCTTTGAATCACATCAAACTCTTGTTCGGACATGCACATTGATTTCATTTCATATCATATCCGTAAACATACAAACTAGCTAAAAGAATAATTAAATAAGAAAGCATGACTCAATAACTGGGAATACACGCAAAATGCGTGTTTTGGCATGAAATTGCCAACTAAAAAAGATCTCAGCTCCATCCTCCTAGGGATTTTACCACCCTTATGCAGCGTAGAGGAGGGCTTTACCCTTGGTGGATGTTTTCTTCCTCCTTCTTTATGCCTTTTATCGCTCCAATAACTGCTCTTTTTAAGTGAAACTTTTCTCTCTCAATATCAAATTTGAGAGTTTCTTCGTGATTTTTTCTCTTTTTCTTTCTCTCAGAGTCCCCATCATCATTGAGGTGCTGGTTCAGATTTCGACCACGGTGAAGGTTATGATTCTCTAATAAAAGAAGGCGGCGGTGGTGGCCATTCAATAACAAATATTAAGATCGATTAGCTTGGCGGCCTCGCTACTTCGGGTGTTAGGTTTTATCCATATAACTATGAGTTTTCTATTGTGCATAGAAATGCAATTGAGGTGGTCCATTCTTTGGCTAGAGAGGTAGAGGAGGTCTGGATATCTGTATCAGGGAAAACTATTCTCTTTTGTGGCTTTTTTCTAGTCTTTCGATTAAGGACAGATGCTACCTTTTGGTAATTATCGTATGTATTGTTTCCTGTCAAGGAAACTCTTATCATTTGACCAAAAAAAATAAAAGAAGAAGAAGAAGAAGAAAAGTTCAGCCAATGGAGCTCACAAGATTCTTTTCGATTAAAGGTCTAGATTCGTTTCAACAAAACAAATCTAAGAAGCATAAAATTACAATTACGAAAAAAAAAGCCCGGTAGAAGAAAAAAAAAGTAGAAGAAAAAGGTAGTTTTGTTGTCTAACTGAATTTTTTCAATTTCGATCACTATTTTATGCTCTTTTGACGCAGCGGAATTCACGAAGAGATTAGTTGCGTACTAATTATACGAATGATAGGTACTCGTAACCATAAGCAGTTCTTGAGTCCACAAGAGAAATAGACAAAATCTGAATATTGTTGATAAAAAGCTTAAAAGTTTTTCCTAATTGAATAGGTTACAGTAAGACCCTAACCCTAGAAATCCTACAGTAAAAGAAATAACAAATCATGCCAAAACAAGCGGCATTAAATAAATATATTTCCTAATTAATTAAAATGAAATCCTAATTCTTGTAGACCAGGAATCCTAATAAAGGCAGAAATCAAAATCAAAGTGAATATGGAAAGTTAATAATTCTAACCTAAACGAAAATATTCCTAGCCAAAATTTTATTCTAAAACAATAAATATAAAATACAAAAACTCCCCATTTTGTCATACACCAGTCTCCTTTTCTTCAAAAGAACTCGCCCTCGAGTTCTCATAAGAAATTTGCCACATTCCCTTCCAAGAAATAGATATTTGGAATACTTCAACCTCTCGCTTGTCTTTCAAAAATCATTCAAAGAAAAGTATTCATGCAATAATCTTTTCTCTTCATGCTTCAATTTGTTAACAAGATGTACTAGACGAATGTTGGGAATCCATTCAAACTGTTCCATTCCAAGAAAATCTATGAAATTAACATGACCCCCGTCAAAAATGCAATCTTGCAATGAATCCGCTCTTTGGATGTATGTTTTGAATGGATAGTTGGTCAATCCTCTTGAAGAAAAGAATAATTCTTTCAATACCAACTTACTTTCGCATGTATCGCTAGCCAGACTATCTTGCATAACACTAATATTAGTATCAACCAAATCCAATGGACAATTATTTTGGTTCTCAACAACTTGATCAGCAACATCGATATCATTTTTTTTATTATCAACCTCAATTTTAGCTTCCTCTTTTTTGCTAATACCAACGTTAACTTTCTTTTTACCGTTAGCTTCAATGTGCCCATAATGACTGCATTCGATATCGACCTCCATTGTTTCTTCGGTGTTCAGCTCAACAAATATCACTTCCTCTAATTCAACTCAATCTCCTTCCTCTTCTGCAATCTCGTACCCATTGTAATAGTTGGAACCTGATGAATGTGAGATTGAAAGATCTTTATTGGTTTGTTGACCTTTAAAGCTTGATTGACTCGAACCCAACAGTCTTAGTGATGTGTCCCTCGAGTTTATACTAGCACCTCCGATTAGATTGCAATTGCTTCCAGCATCTAGAAGCATAGCCTTGTAATTTAAAAGCCACATATCTAACTTCCTTTTCTTCCGAAATTCCCATATACTCAAGAAACTTGTCAACTTTACGAAACTAATAAATTAAATTCTCAGGATGACAATACCCATTAAAACTAGGAATTATTGGTTGTACCTGAAAAGTTGAAAAGTCGTCATCTGTGCGATAAAACCCTTCAAACCTTGAATGTCGCTTCTTCGACTGATGTCCATAATAATCTTCAAATAACTCGTCTTCAGATTCGTCCTCACTATCAAGTTGATAATAAGAATATCCTCTGGAGATGTTTTGGTAAATAGGTTGGTTGCGGGCAAATCCCTCAACTCAGTTTCTATCAACTGTGTGTTTAATAGATTGACCACGGGCAAATCCCTTGATGCCAGTCTTGTTAAATTCTTCCCTACGATCATCGTCAATAGGGTTTGTGTATCTTCCACGGATGAATGCCATAGAGCCAGGCAAAACTTGACTCTGATACCACTTGATGCAGCGGAATTCACGAAGAAATTAGTTGCGTACTAATCAAACGAATGATAGGTACTCGTAACCACGAGCAGTTCTTGAGTCCACAAGAGAAATAGACAAAATCTGAATATTATTGATAAAAAGCTTAAAAGTTTTTCCTAATTGAATAGGTTACAGTCCTTTTTGTAAGACCCTAACCCTAGAAATCCTACTGTAAAAGAAATACTCCCTCCGTCCCTTTTTTTGTGTCCAGTATTTCATTTTGGGCTGTCCCTTAATAAGTGTCTATTTTGTAAAGTTAGGGAGGGTAAAAGCTGGTGTATTGTCTATTTTGTCCATAAAAGTAGATTTTATTTTGAAAAGTTAGTGAGTAAAAATGTAATGATGATGGATAAGTAGGGAAAGTGAAGGAAAAAATTGATGTGAAAGGTGTAATGATGATGTCTTTTTAATAAGTTGGAGTTACGAAGCAGGACACTTAAAAAAGGACGGAAGGAGTAACAAATCATGCCAAAACAAGCGGCATTAAATAAAATATATTTCCTAATTAATTAAAATAAAATCCTAATTCTTGTAAACCAAGAATCCTAATAAAGGCAATCAAAATCAAAGCGAATATGGAAAGTTAATAATTATAACCTAAACGAAAATATTCCTAGCCAAAATCTTATTCTAAAACAATAAAATGAAATACAAAAACTCTCCATTTTTGTTCTACATCACCTTTTTATTCCTTTCATTGCAACTAAGGCTTAATCCTAACAATGTCGACGAAAAGTTAAAAAAATCAATTGGGAAAATAGCACGTATCGACTAGTCTTGGAATAGCTTGTTGCATCTATTAAACAGGTACAGTTTCAAATACCAAACTATATATATATGATCCAAACAGTTCACTTTGTAGAGCTCAACTTGTAGAACACCCTTGTAAACATAAATATCCTTGAACATCTTTAACCCAACACTATACAAAAGGGTTTCCAATCAACTTGAATTTTTACAAAACTATTTTACATATCAAGCTCCAGAAAATGAACAATTTCAATTATGTTTCGAGGTCAGAACGTGTGGGGCTCCGAATAATCTGGTTCGCTCCTTCTTAACTGTGGTTTGAGAGTGGTTCCGGACTTTCACCTAGCCTGCACAAGGAAGCACAACTAAAATACCACATCAGAAGATCTCCAGAATGGCCCTCTGGTGCAAGGATGAGTACAGTTGCTTAGAGATGAAAGCCAAGAACTAGGGTTTTTTGAGTGCAAGAGCATGTACCTCTCTAGGGTTGACATAATGTGGTATTTATAGGGAATTCCTTAGCTTGGCCGCCAAGACTGTACATGTGCTTGTCACGCATCAGCTGATGTCGCTCCTCCATCACACTAGGGTTTCATAACCGTTTATAGGATGAGCTGACACTTTCACATGCCATCGTCCTCATCTCAGTAACCGTTCGGATGACGTCATGATCGTCATCTTGATCGAGGCGGTTGTTTCCACGTGAGCAAACTGCTGACGCGTTGGCCATGTTCGTTCAAGGCCGAACGTGGCGCCTGACCATCAGAAAATCGGTATGCCGAGCTGAGAGCTCCGGTTGATTCTAACGGAAACTCTATTGGAAATCCGACAGTTGCCGAGCCAGAACCAAGCCAAGGTTGGTAGTCAAGCGAACCGCCCGCGCGCAGGATAAAGACCTATTTTTTCGATTAAAGATTCGTTTCAACAACTACGCCCACTTGGAAAGGATCTCCAAAAATATCAAGAATAATTCTGTCCAATGGGTCTTGATCAAACACAGTCCAATCCTTTTTTTCGATTAAAGATTCATTTCAACAAAACAAATCTAAGAAGCATAAAATTACGATTAGGGAAAAAAAAAAGCCCTATAGATGAAAAAAAATTAGAAGAAAAAGGTAATTTTATTGTCTCACTGAATATTTCCAATTCGATCGCTATTTTATGCCCTTTTTATTCCTCTCATTGCAACAAAGGCTTAATCCTAACAATGCTGACGAAAAGATAAAAAAATCAATTTGGAAAATAGCACGTATTGACTGGTTTCGGAATAGCTTGTTGCGTCTATGAAATAGGCACTGTCTCAAGCGCCAAACTATATATGATCCATACAGTTCACTTTGTAGAGCTCTGTTAGGAGTGCAGACAATCTTCAGCAGCGAAAATGATATTTCAAGGACTTGTGGTGTAATTTCCACATAAGACCTGACCTATTTTACACTGCAGTTTGTATGTAATCAGGTTAACGTGTTTTTAGAGAAAAACAGAGAGAGGCGAGAGAAAACGCAGATCTCAGAGAGATTGCGAGAAGACTTGTACTCTTAATTCGATTTCATAGTGGACTGGTGTGGCTCCCGTGGTTTTTCCTCGCGTTGAGGTTTTCCACGTATATCTTGTGTTCTTTCTTTTTCCTTTTTTTTTATTGCGCACTATTTCTGTTTACTTGCAATTTTCTGTGATCCTAGTTTTCAAGATCTGTAGGGCGTTGTGAGTTGAACAAGGAGTTCAATTCCTAACAACTGGTATCAAAGCCGCAGGTTGCAGTAGGGTTTTGTTCGACAGGTTAGGGTTTAATCTTGTTTGGGCAGCCTAGGGTTTCGGTGGGAGCTATGGGTTCTGAAGAAGGCAGTCAGAAGATAACAAAGTTTGACAGGTCAGACTTCGCGTACTAGAAGACGCAGATAGAGGACTATCTGTATCAAAAGGATCTTCATCGTCCGTTGGAGGGTAAAGCAAAGGGAAAGAGGGCTGAAGAAAAAGATGCGGATTGGAATGTTCTTGACAGAAAGGCGCTAGGAGTTATTCGTCTTTCCCTTTCTAAGTCAGTCACCCACAACATATTGAAGGAGAAAACGATGGAGGATCTTATGGAAGCGTTATCTAAGATGTACGAGCAACCGTCTGCTGCAAATAAGGTACATCTTATGAAAAAACTTTTCAACCTGTCTATGGCAGAAGGGGTTTCCTTTATGTCACACCTCAGTGAATTCAATACGATTGTTGATCAACTTACGTCTGTCGATATCAAGTTTGATGATGAGGTTCAAGCGTTGTTGATTCTGTCTCAGCTGCCAGAGACCTGGCAGGGTACGGTTACTGTAGTAAGTAATTCGGCTGGGAAAGAAAAGTTGAAACTGAGTGAGGTTGTTAGTTTAATTTTGACCGAGGAGGTCAGAAGAAATTCGATTGATTGTTCAGGTTCAGGCACTTTGGGTTCAGCCTTAAGTTTTCAGCAACAGAGGGGCAGAAGCCAGAGTAAGGGTGGTCAGAATCAGAACAAAAATAGGTCGAAGGGCAGCAAGGGAAATTAGGGTAAATCTCAGGCTTTCCAAGTTTGGCCCATTAAAGGTGAATGTTGGAATTGTGGTCAGACAGGCCATATGTCATCAACTTGCAAAGCACCGAAGAAGAATAAGGATGAGCAGGAGGCGCATGTTATGCACAATGCACTTATTCTTGCTTTGAACAGCGACACTGATTCATGGGTTATTGATTCGGGGGCCTCATTCCACGCCATTGCTAACAGGGAGGTTCTGCAGAATTATGTAGCAGGGGATTTTGGAAAAGTATACTTGCGTGACGATCAGCCTTGTACTATTGCGGGAAGAGGTGATGTTCAGATTACTATGCGGGGGTTCAAATGGTGTCTGAAAGATGTTAGGCACGTTCCGAATTTAAAGAGGAATCTTGTTTCGGTTGGGCGATTTGCAGCAGCGGGTTATACATCAACATTCACAGGGGACATGTGGAAAGTCTCCAGCGGTACCATGGTGGTGGCTAAAGGGAAGAAAGTTGCTTCACTTTACTTGACTTCACATGGTAGTGACATACTTGCAGTTGCAGACAGCAAAAAAGGTTCAGTCTGTGGCACAATAGACTGGGACATATGAGTGAGAAGGGAATGAAGGTTTTGCAGGCTAATGGGAAGCTACCAGAGTTAGAGTCAGTGGATATTGACATCTGTGAGGATTGCATCTTTGGTAAACAGAAACGGGTTAGCTTTCAGAAAGGCGGCAGGCCTCCCAGGGCTCAGAAACTAGAACTTGTCCATACAGATGTTTGGGGTCCAGCTACTGTGTGTTCTCGTGGCGGTTCTTACTATTATGTTACTTTTGTCGACGATCACTCGAGGAAGGTATGGGTATTCTTCATGAAGCAGAAGTCAGAGGTCTTTGAGGTCTTCAAGAAGTGGAAAGCTATGGTTGAGAATGAAACAGATTTGAAAGTGAAGCGGTTGAGGTCTGATAATGGCGGAGAGTATGAGTTGGGTGTGTTCAAGAAAGCCTGCGCTCTTTATGGGATTCGTTTAGAGAGGACACCCCCAGGGACTCCGCAACATAATGGTGTAGACACCCCATTCGGGACTGTCCAGATAATGTTATCTGTCGATCTTTTACTTCCCCAATGATGATTATAGTCGAAAACAGATCGAGGATAAAGGTGTGTTTGAACCTTGAGCGTCCCAAACCCCTTTCAAACCCAGTTTCAAACCATTCAAACCAGAGCCAAACGGCCCCAGCAAAACCCAACTGGCCTGCGCCAGTATATTAGTGACGTACGCCAGTAGGCTGCCACGTGTCAGTCATCGACCATGGGCCCAGCTTTCACTGGCGCACGCCAGTTACAAAGTGGCGCACGCCAGTCAAACCCAGTCAAATCAACTTTATTCAGCCACTTGGGCGGGACTTTTGTGCCACCCTGACGTCGGCTACAGTGTGCCTGATGATTGCTTTCGGCAGGGGCGTCCCCTCTCTCTCCTACACCCCCCATCAAGCCTAGTCCCATGCATTTAATGCATGGAAGGCTCAAGCCTCTTCCAACCAGCCAAACAGCCCTTTGGCCTTAACTGATCTCAGTCCATTCCCCCTATAAATACCCCCCTTGCATTCATTTGCAAGGGGTTAGCCACATTAAGGAAGTATCATCTTTCTCCTTCCCATTTTCTTCAAGACTTCTTCCTCTTTCATCCATTGAAAGACAAGAGAAGGCTATATACTCCCACATCCCCTGCTAGAATCCAGTTACCATATAAGCCACCACCTTCAACCATCAAGTTCAACAACAACCACAAAGTCACCATAAGAAGAGGTATACCACCTTTGTGTTCTCTTCTGTTTTCATCTCCTGAGGGGGGTCAGTAAGGCCCAGGCTAGTAGATAATACTAGTCCTGGCCTTAAACTGATAAAATACAGCTATCGTAAGTGATGATACATGGCGCACGCCAGTTCACAAGGGCCGTACGCCAGTTTTGGTTGTATGGGCATAACTGGCGTGGGGATCATGGATCGTCATTCTTTCTGTTTTATCTTTCTGTCGATCACCTTAGCATGCTAATAATCAGTTTACTGCTTTCCATGCTTAGAACTGTTTAAGTGGTGGCATCCTATCCTGTTCATTTATGTTGTATAAAAGGCCTCTGGGATCCTTCTGGTCATGTTCCAGAACCCAGATGATGTAAGAGCCAAGCACTGGATTTAGGCCAAACGTGCGTACGACAGTTCATAACTGGCGTACGACAGTTAAGGCGGGGGTCCAGTGGCTGGCCCTTGCATCTTAGGCTAATCTAGGCCTATCTTTTGTCCCCACACTGTTTAGGGGTGTTCTGCTTTCTTCTATGGCCTAAAGCCACTCTCTCTGTCTGTATTTGTGTATATCCTGCTATATTAAACTGCGTGGTTTGCCCTGGGTGTGCGCTGGTCCTTTTCCAGAGCCCAGAGGGTTGCAAACAAGAACTGAGAGATCCAACAAGTGGAGTACGCCAGTCCCTTTGTGGCGTGCGCAGGTTGTATCACCATGCAGTGGCTTGACCAATGCATGCTGGCAGAATCTGCTCACGTCACCTTGTGACAGCGTACTGCAGTTTGCTCGGGATGATCAGTGCTTGTTCTCAATCTATACTTAGCATTGCAATCAAATCATCCATAAACATGTTGTCACCTAATTTGCAAGCTGCTACCGCTTTCGTCCCCATTAACTGTTCCCCCGCCCTAACTGGCTAAAAAAATGGTAAAATGAGAGAAAAATGCAAAGGTTTTCATAAAATGCCCGAGTAGAGACCGATCTCCGGATTGGGCGAGAGGGGGTGCCATAAAACCCTTCCCCTCTCGTAACCTGGCTCCCGAACCTCAGATATCGAAGGTGACGACGGACTGGTCTACGCCTTTTTCAAAATCAAACAAACGTGGGAAACGTTTTCGAGTTCGGTTCCTTGGGTATTCCACCGCTAAAACCCGAGTGGCGACTCTGAATCGAGGCGTTTCGCCGCGCATTTTTCGAAAGAGGGCCGCACCCCAATTCTATAAACAAAATTTTCGGGGCGCGTGCCCACAAATGGCATCGTAGAAAGGATGAACAGGACTTTGACTGAGCGTGCGAGGAGTATGCGGATACACGCAGGTTTGCCTAAGGAGTTTTGGGCAGATGCAGTTAGCACAGCAGCATATTTGATCAATCATGGGCCATCAGTTCCGTTGAACTTTGGGATACCGAAAGCGGTTTGGAGTGGCAAAGAGGTAACTCTTTCACATTTACGGGTTTTTGGTTGCGTATCTTATGTGCATATTAGCGATAAGAAAAGGGATAAGCTTGATCCTAAATCGCAGAAGTGTACGTTCATTGGGTACGGCGGTGATGAATTTGGTTATCGATTTTTTGATTATAAAAATAGGAAGATAATCAGAAGCAGGGATGTTGTATTTAATGAAAGGGTAATGTACAAAGATAGGACAGCAAACAGAACAGTTGGAGTGACACTACAAATGGGGACACTTCAAAGTACTTTGGGTTAGAGGATCTTTCAGATGACAGAGGGGTTGAGCCAAGTTCTAGTAGGACAAATGGGGCAGTTTCAGATGAGGCAGTTCCAGAGACAAAGTTTAGCTCACCGGTCAGAGATTTGAGGAGGTCAACCAGGGTACCCAAACCTAATCCCAAGTACCTTTCGTCGTTAGATTACTTGCTTTTGACAGCCAGTGGAGAACCGGAGTGCTATGATGAGGCTTTGCAGGTTAGTGAGTCAGCCAAGTGGGAGCATGCAATGCAGGACGAGATGGATTCTCTTTACTCCAACGAAACTTGGGATTTGGCTACTCTTCCCGCAGGAAAGAAGGCTCTGCACAATAAATGAATTTTTCTGATTAAGCAAGAAAGTGATGGTAAAAAGAGGTACAAGGCTAGATTGGTAGTAAAGGGCTTTCAACAGAAGCAGGGGATCGATTATACGGAGATATTTTCCCCAATTGTGAAGCACATCACTATCAGAGTGGTTTTGAATTTAGTTGCTGCTGAAAATCTTTTCCTTGAGCAGTTAGATGTGAAAACTGCATTTCTTCACGGTGACTTAGATGAAGAAATCTACATGAAGCAACCTGTTGGCTTCATTGGGAAAGGAAAAGAAGAGATGGTGTGTAGACTCAAGAAGAGTCTATATGGTTTGAAACAGGCTCCCAGACAGTGGTACAGAAAGTTTGATGGTTTTATGCAGCGCAACGGCTACAAGAGGTGCAATGCAGATCACTGTTGTTACTTCAAGAGGTTTGAATCCAGTTACATTGTTTTATTGCTTTATGTCGATGATATGCTTGTAGCAGGATCCTATGTTAGGGAGATAAATAGTTTGAAGCAACAGTTGGCAACAGAGTTTGCTATGAAGGATCTGGGTGCAGCAAAGCAGATACTTGGGATGAGAATCAGCAGGTATAGGGCTCAGAGGATCTTGCGATTGAGTCAGGCTGAGTATATTGAACATGTTTTGGAGAGGTTCAATATGCAGAGTGCTAAGGCAGTTAGCACGCCCTTGGGAAGCCACTTCAAACTTTCTCAGGGTCAATCACCCAAGACAGATGCAGAGAAGGAGTACATGGCCAAGGTTCTTTATGCCTCGGTCATTGGTAGCCTGATGTATGCGATGGTGTGCACGAGACTAGATATTGCCCATGCAGTGGGAGTTGTAAGCAGGTTTGCTAGCAATCCAGGGAAACAGCATTGGGAAGCAGTCAAGTGGATCTTGCGTTACTTGAGAGGTACCACTGATTTGCCACTTTATTTTGGGAGAGGGAAGTTGACAATACAGGGATATGTGGATGCAGACTTTGCCGGTGATCAGGATACGCGGCGAAGCACCACAGGGTATGTTTATACTGTTGGTTCAACAGCGGTGAGTTGGGTTTCACGTCTGCAGAAAATAGTGACATTATCCAATACAGAAGCTGAGTATGTGGCCGTGACTGAGGCTGCAAAGGAGATGATTTGGTTGAAGAGTTTTTTGGAGGAGTTGGGTTTGAAGCAAGAGAACTGCGTTCTTTTCAGTGACAGCCAGAGTGCTATACACCTTGCCAAAAATCCAGTGTTCCACGCTAGGACGAAGCACATCGATTTGAGGTACCATTTCATTCGTTCACTTTTGGAGGATGGGGATTTGTTACTAGAGAAGATTTTGGGAAACAAAAATCCACCAGATATGTTGACCAAGCCTGTTATTGTTGAGAAACTGAAGTTGTGTTCAACTTCAATTGGCCTTCATGTTTGAAAAAGATGATGGGGCTGGAGCCACACTAAGAGAGGTCAGATGACTACGTCTGCGTTGATTGAGATTATTTGGGTTTGCAGTTATTTGTTTGCTGATGCTTTGGTTATCTCAGGGTCAATCACCCAAGACAGATGCAGAGAACGCGAGGAAAAACCACGAGAGCCACACCAGTCCACTATGAAATCGAATCAAGAGTACAAGTCTTCTTGCAATCTCTCTGAGATCTACGTTTTCTCTCGCCTCTCTCTGTTTTTCTCTAAAAACACGTTAACCTAATTACATACAAACTGCAGTGTAAAATAGGTCAGGTCTTATGTGGAAATTACACCACAAGTTCTTGAAATATCGTTTTCGCTGCTGAAGGTTGTCTGCACTCCTAACAAGCTCAACTTGTAGAACAACCCCTGTAAACATAAATATGTTTGGACATCTTTAACCCAACTCTATACAAATGATTTTCCAAAACTAAAATTTTTACAAAAACTATTTTATGTATCAAGCTCCACAAAATGAACAATTTCAATTACGTTTCGGGGTCAGAACGTTGCTCCTCTGATATGGTAACCGCCCACTTGGAAAGGCGCTCCAAGAATATCACCCAACAAGTATAGGTTCGAACACAGAAGTTTAATTATTTCCATGAAATTTATGCACATAGCATTAATGTTGTGTCAATAATTCAAGTCAGATAAACATATATTCATGGGGTTTTGACTTAATTCAACTCGATCCACAATTTTTTCTCATGCCTCATGGGATGATTCGGTAGCGTTGAATTTCATAGGGTAGATCACCAATTTTCAATTGAAGAAAGTCACAGACTTTTTCGTGAACCGAATGTAGCCGGAATTGGTTGATGTACATGAATCCCACAACATAATAAGTATTTCACGGGTATCGATGAAATGGTTTCAAACGCATATGTTAACTATTTGCATGAAAATCTATGCGAGTAGCATTGTTATGTCAATAATGCTAAGCACATGATGGACACATTTGCATGAAAATAAAAGGGCTATAACCACATGCACACAATGCGCACATTTATATGCGTGTGTATTTTTTCAACACAAAATCATGTGTGGTGGATGCGTGTGTATTTTGCTCGTGATTTTAGACATGCTGCACCATTTTATATAGTTAGAAACATTGATTGTACCGGAGGACACGGTGAATTGTTTGAGATTTGATAGATTTATGTGACAGTAAATTTTGTGTGATTTTGCTTTGGTTAAACTTTAAGTACAAGTAAATTTTTTGTAGCTTTTAATGAAAATCACCAAAATCACTCTTACTTTTATCTTTGACTTTTTTCTTGACTGTTGTTCACTCAAAATTCCGTAAGTTAGATTTTGGAAATCTTTCAAACAACAACAATTTTTTTTTTTTTTTAATTATAAACAAGCTGAATTCATTCTTGAGTCCAAACAACACTCACTTTGATTGCGACATTTTTTCAATCCATTAAAACATATTGGGATCGACATTTAGCAAAATAAATTGCGTGTTTGTATTTGTGTTTTCTTTTTTTGCTTGGGCTGGTAAGGAGATTCAAAACTTTGTTCAAACCAATCCTTCAATAAAAGTAGTATCCCCCTCCCACATTTATTTGTTCATAAAAGGAAAATATAATTGTTTCATAAACTTTCTAAGAACCCAATTTGTAAATTCTTCTATTTATTTTTTCTAGAACCCAAACAAACAAAAATATCCATGAAAGTTGTATTCACTATTCACGGAACTTGTGGTCAATGCCTGGTTCACCCAAGCCCAATAATGTCGATGGGCTTAATTAAACCCACACGGGGTAGCCCAAACCCAGCAGTCAAGGCTAAAAGTCAGATAGCAATTCTTGGGACCTCAGACCCAAAGAAGTGCATTCTTAGGATCACAACCAAAAAGTAAAGAAGCCTTCTTGTGGGTTATGGTCAGAAAAAATGCCATGGAAACAGACAAATGTGTAGAAATCCAGATGCAATGTGTTCGGAATCGTCTGATATGGATGGGGCGCGTGCATATGAAAGTTTCATATGTGCAAGAATCTGTGCACATTGGGTTGTATCTGTAGCATGGCCTGTTAGAAAAATGAGGCTTAGTAAAAAGGGAAACCTTTTGATCACAATCTCAACCTCCCTCTGTGTTATATATGAACTTCCATTTCTACCGGTGTTGATTTAAATTGAATAATTCTAATTTTGATATAATGTATTCTTTTTGAAATTGAATAATTCTAATTTTGACATTGGGTCAAAACTGACGCATTTGGCACATAATGTGTGTGTTTTGGAATTGTAAGGTTTGAGAATCTCTCCTTGTTCCATCCTCAATCACATAATATCAGTGCTTGAGTGAGAGGACGACTGTAAAAGCATCTTGTAAAAACATTCCTAACTACTAAAATTTGTAAACAAAGAATGGTATTGAAATCTATTAGGTAAATGTGTTTCTCTCATATGACGACAGATCCAATTAACTTAGAATTTGCACGAATCACCTATTCAATGAGATAGAGAAATCCAACAGTTCAAATAAAATATTCAACCTTGGATGAAAATTAATGATACTGACTACACATCACACATGCTATATCATAGCCCCCTATCCCCGGCCGTAACTGGGGTGGGAAGTGGATATTTCTTCTTTCTTTCTATATCGTTGTGAATCTTAAAAATTCAAACATTCATCTTATTGCCTTCTCAAATGCAAAGGAGTATAACACAAGCATAAAAAACCACAACTGGCATTCACGCAAGTTCATAAGTTCACGAACATTATTATTACAATCCAAATGACAAACATTACTACAGATATAGTTTGCAAAATATATATCTAAGAAGCAACATGATCATAAAAGTTCATAAAACATGCAAATACGAAAGACAAACAAGTTTTCAATGTGAGGTCCAACTCGAATTGGAAACTATAAAAGCGATTGTAGCTTAAAACACAAACAAACTTGGAAACTAGAAAATTATCCTTCTTACAGTCCAAATAGAGAAAGCATCATCATCAGATGCGTCTTCAACTTATTAAATGGAACAACAAGTTTTGCTCTTGGATGCAGGAGGCTACTCCAAAGTGCTCTTGCATGTCCCCAGCAACCCGAACGCGCCCGTAACTTCTAGTGCAAACTACTGATGAAAGGGGCAAAAGTAAGATACAACATTAGGTTTCCTGTTGTATATATATTATACTTGTGCAAGATGCCTAGAGGTTGCACGAAATATATAGACAGTAATTATCGAAGAAATTATAAGCCATGACATTTATTAGGACAGAATGAAAGCAGAAAACAGCTTTGATGGAAGGGAATTTTTTTAAAAATTAAGACATTTAGAATTTTTTTAAAAATTATAAGCCATGACATTTAGCTACTTTTTTTTTAAGCTTTTCGTCATAATTTAGTACCTTAGATCTTTTGTCATGATGAGAGGAATAAGAAAAATATAGAAATTTAGACTCATATTGAAAAAATTCATCTAAGACGGCGCTAATTAAATACACAAAAGACTGTATTTTTTGTCATTTTTTGATCTTTTTTCTTCTTTAGTGAACTTTTTTCGATTTTGATTCATACTTTTACCTTTCCCAATTACTTCCTTCTAGACGAGCGATTAATCCAAAAATATGACCCGAATCCAATGAAAATTAAGAGAAAAAATCTAGGAAGACTCGGTTAAAAAAACCAAAAAAATCAGGTCAGAGGCCGTATCGTTAATATTACTCCCTACGTTCCATATTGAGGTACCATTTTAACTTTTTCTATTTTTTTATCTTGTTATGATTTTAAAATTTTTGTATAAAAAATCAATTAAGATATATCAAACAAGATCCATATTGAATATGTTTAACATTATAGATTGAAAGATACGGAGTATAAAAAATTGTTAAAATGTTCGAAATTGTAACATAGACACTCAATATGGAACAGAGAGAGTATGATAACTCTTTAATTTCAACAAGTGACATGATTACGTTTGGGCTTAGGCTGTCAGAGAAGAAAGAAAAATAGCAAAATAGTAACCAAACTTTCACCACATTTATATGGGGTTTATACACTAAGTGCTAGACCCCACAAAAATGTATGATTGTAAAGTGATCCGGAGTATCCAATGGCGGTACTCCCACTCTATTGTATAATTTTACTGTGTATATGTAGCCTTACGATCATCATGATTTTCAGCCTTGTTCAACATTATGGTCATTTTCTTTGCCACTTTGGCCACTTGTACCACATTCCTAATCCAAACAAAGTGGAAAACTAAGAAGCTAAAATAAAATAATCCAAATTTGAAGCATCAGTTGAATAATTAACGATAAATATTTTCAGAAAAGTGTTTATTAAGTACACAAGAACAAGATATATAGAAATATTGACCTTCATGGATACCTTTTTCGTAGGATTCTCTCAATCTTCATCAAGCTCTGCACCATTATGGTCATTTTCTTTGCCACTTGTGCTACATTCCTAATCCAAAGAAACTAGAAAACTTAGAAGCTACCTCAAAAAAAAAAATTAAAAATTAAAAATTAAAAAATAATAAAAAAATAAAAAATTCGAAGCATCAGAGAAACGTTCTATTCTGAGGGTGTCTTTGATGTACAGATTAAGGCTTTGGGGGGTTATTATGTGGTGCTGACTTTTCCATCTGTAGAGGCGATGATATCTACGATTGAGGGCCTTGAGGTCAATTGGTTGGGAAACTTCTTTGAGGAGTTTCAACCTTGGAGTCCTGACTTCAAGATTGAAGCCTCCCATACTGTCTGGTTAAGTTGCTTTGGTGTTCATCTGCATGCGTGGAATTCAGACACTTTTTTCAGCATTGGAAGGAGCTGGGGAGAGCCGATAACTCTTGATGATTATACCTCAAGAGGTCTGTCTTTCTCTTCAGGTAAAGGGCAAATCTCTACCAATTTCTTTGGTGCCTTTAATCAAGAGATCAATTTAGAGGTTAATGGTATATTGTATCCTAATATCCGGGTAGCGGAAGAACAATTTGTGGTTAACAATATGATGAGGGGTGTTTGCAAGTGTAAATGCAATGGAAGTGTCAGTATTAAATCCAAAATTCTTGTTTCTGAGAAGGAAGAAGATGATTGGATTGATACTGCCGCTAAAGATAATCATTTGGCGGATGAGGGTCTTGGAGTTGGGATAGAGCAGGAGGCTATACTTAGGGAAGAGAGTCGTTCATTCACAAGCCCTATCTTTCAGGTACTGAATTCCAATATAAAGGGTTCGAGGTCTTTGACCGAAGAGAGGAGTGAAGAGATTAGCATCCTTGGGGAGAGATCCACCCATGAAGCTATTTTAAAAATGGAAATTAGGAGGTTAAATAGATCCAAAAGAAAGTTAAAAAAAGGAGAAACTTATTTCTGAGTTTGCGATTAAGGCGGCCAAAGTTTCAAAAAAAGGTAAGATGGTTCCCTCCTCTTTTCTTTCGACCAGAGACATTCAGAATAGGAATTCTATTTTATTCAAGAATGCTAGTAAGACTTTGGATTTTGGTGCTCCATTGGGAATTAAAATTGTGGGAGGAAGAAACTATAATTTGAAGAAATGGGTTGAAATGGAAGAGGAGGAAATTGCGGAAAGGGAGAATGCCTTGAAGAAGCTTATGGAGTTAGAAGAGGGAAACACATCGAATTAGGAGGAAAATGCTACTTTATCTTTGGAGTTTTAGTGGCCTTTAGTACATTTTTGTTGTTTTTGGTGTTGGTCCATTATTTTGATTCAGAATCTTACTCCTATGTGTATGTGCTTTGTGGAGTTATGGTCGTTGGGGTTTGGATTGAAGTTTTTGTTTTAGGATTTGGAGTTTCTGTTGGTTTTCGCATTTTGTGGAGTTTTGGGTTTGGGGGTTGGTTTTTTGGGTGTTTCAGTTTGGAGTTTATCTTTGTAATTGTTTATGAAGATTAATAAAATCTTTTTGCTTAGAAAAAAAAATTTCTGATAAATATTCACATAGAATTGTTTATTAAGTGACACAAGAACAATTTAAAAATCCTAACCTCCATGAATACCTCCAGTTCAATAGTCTATGATAAATATTCCCAGACAGGTGTTTATTAAGTACACAAGAAACAAATTAGAAATACTGACCTTCTTGAATACCTCTTTCACAGGAGTCTTTAAATCTTCATCAAGTTCTTCACCATTATGGCCACTTTCTTCGCCACTTGTACTGCATTCCTAATTCAAAGAAAGTGGAAAAGTTCGAAGGTAAAAAAAATTTCAAAATTTTGAGCATCAGTTAAATAATTTCTGGTAAATATCCACCAACAAGTGTTTATTAAGTGACACAAAAACAAGTAAAAATCCTAACCTCAATGGATACATCTTTCGTAGAGGTCTCGTTTCGGAGAAACTCTAAAGTACCTTCAGGGAGAAGTATTATATACTCCAACACTGGGAATGCATCCTGCAACAAAATTGATGTTAGCGTGTCGTTAGTAATTAATTAAGGGAATAAGTTATGCTAATATATGCTTCTTTTTCTTGTTTTGAGAGTGGTTGCTCGTCCCAAATCCTTGTTATCTTAGATAAATTCCAAAAATTTAAAGTTTCCAGAACAGGAAAAGCAACCTGCAAAGTTGTTTACACAATGTTCATTAGTGATTGGATAATAATGAGGTCCAACGAAGCTCTAAAACCCATCTCTAAGCATGTAAAAATCATAAAGTGCAAACTGATAAAATCACAAAGCAGATAATTTTTCCGTGAGATTAGTAAATAGAGAAATGTGGTAGTTTAACATTTTGGGTTGGACACACTAATGAAAATTGATAAGTTTGCCAAAATTAATAAATTTACCAAGCATGTAAAATTAAAAAGTACGAACTAACAAACCACAAAAAGTGATCATGTTGCTAAAAGTAATATACATGCCGAATTGAGAAATTTCTCAAATTTAAAATTAGAGAAATTGGTAAATTGTCGTATTATAGATATCATATACATTTGTCTAAATTGATAAATTTACTAGGCATGGAAAAATGATAAAGTGCGGACTGATAAAATTGTAAAAGTGAGAAATATTGCTAAATGCATTATACCTACCAAAAGAAAATTTCGTTAGACTAGGAAACATGGAGAATAATAAATTAACACATGGGGATGATATACTTTTCACAACCCGAAAATGGCGTTCTTCAACATTAATGATGTTATCTTTTGGGATTGATTGGATACTTGCTACATTATGATGCTGCCTTCGAGATTTAAATATATATATAAGGAGGTGTTCATGTATGGTGTCGAATGATGCGGATATGTTGATCATGATCTGTCCTGAGTGGAGTCTGTCGAAGAATATTTAATTTTTTTTGAACTGGTTCTAGCCTCACAAATTAGTTTCCAATCAATCAACTGATTACCCCACCTGCAGCCAGCTCAAATGGAAGAATGAAAAAAGTCTTCTTTTTTCTCTCTAAGAATAGTTTTCTTTCGCCTCCTCTCTGTTTTTTTTTTCTTCTGAAAAACGAATTAACCCTAATCACATAGGAACAGAGTTCTTATAAGTCCCGTCTCGCAAACGAATTAACCCTAAACGAATTACCTTCAACACTGGGAATGCATCCTGCAGCAACATTGATGTTATCTAGCTTATCCTCAGTAATTAATTGAATCATTTATGATAATTGGAATTAACGTTTCTGACGACTATTGAGGCATATATGTTCATCTAATAGGATCCAGGAGCTAGTAGCTAATTAAAGATCCACTTCACCATTTGTCAACAGATTACAACAAAATGGATATATATTGTACCCCCACGATAAAGCCATTCGCTATATTATATGGTCGCGGACAAATACAAAACCTATAGGAGAAAAAATAACCTCGTGGAGTTATTATAAGCACGAAATTGTAATTGTCAGACTATTAAATTGTTAACCACTAACTCATCTAAAAGCTTAAGCTGTTAGAAAGAGGAACAATTTTTATTATTTATACCTTTAACACAGATTGTTCTCCACATCTCTCATAAATCCAATTTGTGTGTTAGAGAGAGCTTTAATTAAGTTTTTTATGGCATTTGATATCTTACCCGCTTGTACGTTTTTAGAGCGGTCGCAGGGAGTGAGCATCATGCAAACCACTCCATGGGGCTAGACACTCCGGACCCAAAAATCCCTCTATCTGGATAATGCCCTCGCGATTCGAACCCATGACTTTCAGGCTCTAATACCACTCATGGGACTGTTTTGCCACCATTTCTCCTACAACTAATTGGTGTTAAGGAGGTTTTCAATTAAGTTTTTTTATGACATTCGACATCGTGCTTGAAAGTCTATTTTTAAAGTGGTTGCAGAGAGTGACATTGTGTAACCAAATTCACGAGGGAACTCCGTGCCCAGCAATAAAAATCATTTCAGGTAGGGGTGATAAACAAGCAAAACGAGCGAATAGGCGGTTTATGGTTTTAAAACTTAACGAAATTCAAAAATACGTTCGAGCTCAGCAAAGTTGAGACAAGTCGATCTCAAACGAGTTTTATTCAAGCCAAACACCAGCCGATCTCGAGTAATTTAATTTTTTTTTATACATAATTAGACAAATGAAACAATTACTAGCGTGTTCAAGCTTTGTTTGAAACCAAAACCACCTTTGAAAAAATGTCAAGCTTGATTTGTTTAGGTAACAAATCAATCTTGTACATCCGTTTAACAAACAAAAACGAACTCAAACTCAAGTAGCTTGGTTTCTTTAATAGTCTTAATTACCGGAAACTTTATTAGTCCAGTTCAGAATTTTTGACATTCTGTTGGTTTACCTTTTACGTATGGTGGAATTGGTATGTGATAACCATAGGACTACTTAAATATTCCAGTTAAGTTTATCCGATAAATTAATTTGCCTAAAATTGGGAATCTCAATTGCGGATCGAGTCTTATTTTTTTAATTGCAATGAAACTACAGGATTGTGCCCACTTTTATGTGCTTTCCATGATCATGATTAATTAATTAAGAAAAAAGGGTAAAGACCTTAATTTGTACCTTGTTGGAGAAGAAGAGTTGCGTTTCATCACTACATATGAAACTTTTGAGATTTGGCATTTCCCAAAGCCACACTTCCTTTAACTGAGGGAACCGAATAGTAGCATTGTTGTTGGTGGCTTCTTTCTTATTCGGGTTGTTTGAGATTATCACCTCCATCTTCCTACAATCCCGTATGTAGAGTAGTTGCAAATTCGTTAACTGAGGAAGCAAGTAGAAGGGCAATACATACTCCAAGTCCCCACATTTCGAAACAGAAATGCTCTCAAGTTCAGAGAAGGATTTAGCTTCTTTTTCTGGTTCTGAAAGTGGTTGGTTGTCCCAAATCCTTGTTATCTTATGTAAATCTTCAAATTTTAAAGTTTTCAGAGCAGGGAAAGCAACCTGCAAAGTTGTTTACACCACATTCATTAGTGATTGGATAAATAATGAGGTCCAATGAAGCTCTAAAACCCATCTCTAAGCATGTAAAAATCAGAAAGCGCAAATTGATAAAATCACAAAGCGGATAATTTTTCCATGAGATTAGTAAATAGAGAAATATGATAGTTTAACATATTGGGTACGTTGGACACACTAATGAAAATTGATAATTAAGTTTGCCAAAATTAATAAATTTACAAAGCATGTAAAATTAAAAAGTGCAAACTAACAAACCACAAAAAGTGATCATGTTGCTAAAAGTAACATACATGCCGAATTGAGAAATTTCTCAAATTTGAAATTAGAGAAAATTGGTAAATTGTCGTATTATAGGTATCATACATTTGTCCAAATTGATAAATTTACCAGGCATGGAAAAATGATAAAGTGCGTACTGATAAAATTGTAAAAGTGAGAAATATTGCTAAATGCATTATACCTACCAAAAGAAAATTTTGTTAGACTAGTAAACATGGAGAATAATAAATTAACACATGGGGATGATATACTTTCACAACCCGAAAATGGCGTTCTTCAACATTAATGATGTTATCTTTTGGGATTGATTGGATACTTGCTACATTATGATGCTGCCTTCGAGATTAAAATATATATAAGGAGGTGTTCATATATGGTGTCGAATGATGCGGATATATAAGGAGGTGTTCTTTGTGGCGAATGTTATGACGGGGACAACGTAAAATAAGTGATTTTTAGATTGCCGTGCATTTTCAAAATAGTTATATATGCACCATTGTTTAGGCCCATGTGTGCATTTTACATTTTTTACTCTGATAAAAATCAGATTGATCAACTTCTGTTTATCGATCTAATTGCAATTAATGAAACTACATAAACTTAAGTAAAAAGGGTAAAGAGATTAATTTGTACAAAATGATAAAATTATAAAAAGAGAAAATATTAATAATTGATAAATTTACCGAAATTAAATTATGCATGTAAAAACTTGAAACTCTCCCGTCCTTGGGATAAAATTGTATAGTTCTAGCCCCTACCCAAGGATAGATCATAAGAATAATTGTATAGTTCTAGCTCCTGCAGAACTTGAAAACTATCGATCACATAAATCACATGGCAAATGAAAATAGAGCCTATGAAATAGAAACACAAAAGACACATAGATATACGTGGCCAGAAAATCTCAACGAGAAAAAATCATGGGAGTCACACGTCTTCTCTCTTTTTTGCTGATTAAAAAAAAAAATCTTCTTTCTTCTCTCCTCCTCTCTATTTTTTCGGAAAAATGAATTAACCCAAATCACATAGCAATTGAGTTTTAATCAAGCCAAGCATGAGATGATCTTGAGTAGCTTAATTTTTTTATACGTACTTAGACGAACGAAAGAAGTAGTAGCTTGTTCAAGCGCTTGGTTTGAAACCTTAACGACTTTCGAAAAAAAGTTCAAGTTTGATTTGTTACATAAACAAACCAATCTTGAATAAGTTTTTAACAAACAAACACGAGCTCACACTCGAGTAGTTTGATTTCTTTAGCAGTTCTAATTTCCGGAAACTTTAATATTCCAGTTCAGAATTTTTGACATTCTGCATTTCTACTGGTTTTGTTGGTTTACCTTATACGTATGGTGAAATTGGTCACATGGGTGACTGGGTCATGGGCTTTTATGGAATGCGACATTTCTCCGCAAGCCTGGAAGCAGAGATTTGGAGCATCTATACAGGTTTGAAGATCATCCTAGAAAAGAGTCTTAAGAACATGATAGTCGAATCTGATTCTCTCACGGCTGTCAATCTGATCAAGGAAGGGAACCCAAGCAATCATCCACAAAGTGTGCTCATTAACGAAGTCCACTTCATCATGGCCAAGACCAATACTTTGATGGAGCACACCTATCGTTCAGCAAATCAATGTGCTGACCATCTCGTAAGAATGGGAGTCGAGCAGACGGATGAGCTCGTTTTCGTTATGGACATGCCCATTTCATTGAGGGAATTTGTTCTTAGGGACCGCTTGAATATCAGGTAGGTTCTAGACTAATTTTTGACGCTGTGTTAGGCTAAGGACCTCATGACTATGGTTGTATCCCGTATGTGGTACTTTGTCTCGTAATCTAATTTGAAATTCCGCTTGACCAAAAAAAAAAAAGAAAACCGTAGAACTACTTTTCAAAATTGTAAAAATAATCCAGACCAAATAGCAATGTAGAGACAAATGTAGTCATTAAATTGGTCTACGGATTCATTGACTCGGCAAAATTTCCGTAGATAGTTTTGGGCCATCTGTTAAGTTTACACGATAAACTAATTTGCCTAATATATTTGGTAATCTAAATTAATTGCGGATCAACTACTCTTTTTCTAATTGCGATGAAACTACTGGACTAAGTGAAAAGGGTAAAGACCTTAATTTGTACCTTGTGGGAGAAGAAGAGTTGCGTTCCATGACTACATATGAAACTTTTGAAAGTAGGTAAATCCTTGAGTTTCAGGGTCTTTAACTGAGGGAACCGAATGATATCATTGTTGTTGGTGGCTTCTTTCTCCTTTGGGTTGTTTGAGATTATCACCTCCACCTTCGTACAATTCTGTATACTGAGTTCTTGCAGATTATTTAATTGAGGAAGCATATAGAAGGGCAATAAATACTCCAATTGGTTACAACCATCAACTTCAATCACCATAAGTTTGCAGAAGAATTTAGCTTCTTTTTCTGGTTCTGAGAGTGATTGGTTGTCCCAAATCCTTGTTATCTTATCCAATGACAATGACAAGTTTTTCAGAACAGGAAAAGCAACCTGCACAGTTGTTTACAAAATATTCATCAGTGATTGAATAGTAATGAAGTCCAATCAAGCTCTAAAACCCATCTCTGCTTATAAGCACGAGATTCAAGTCTCAAAAATTGGAAAACTTGAAAAACTTGTTATTTTGTCTAAATCTTTAAATTTTTAAAGTTTCCAAAACAGAAAAAGAACACTGCAAAATTGTGTAAACAACATTAATTAGTGATTGGATAATGATGAGGTCCAATCAGAAAGTGCAAACAAGCAGATAATTTTCCACGAGATTAGTAAATAGAGAAATATGATAGTTTAACATATTGGGTTGGACAAACAATGAAATTGATAAGTTTGCCAAAATGAATAATAATTTTTTTGGGGGTAAATAATATTACCAAGCATTTAAAATTAAAAAATGAAAACAATCAAAACCACGAAAAGAGATCAATATATGTTGCTATAAGTAACATACGTCTGTTGCCTATAAAAAAAAATATATGTACATGCCAAGTTGAGAAATTTCTCAAATTTTGAATTAGATAAAATTGGTAAATTGTTGTATCGGGTATTATACATTTGTCCAAATTGATAAAGATATCAAAGATGAAAAAATTTACTACGCATGCAAATTCAAAAAAATGCAAACTGATAAAATTGTAAAAGTGATGAATATTCCTAAATGCTTTATGCTTACGTACCAAAAGAAAATTTTGTTGGATTAGTAAACATGGAGAATAATCTATTATACAATTCACGCGGGAATGACATAAATGTGTAACCAAATTTATTAATCCAATTAAGAATTTTTGACATTCTGCTATTTTACCTAATACATATGGTGGAATTGGTATGTGATAACCATAGGACTACTTTAATATTCCAGTTAAGTTTATTCGATCGATAAACTAATTTGCCTATATTTGGGATTCTCAATTGCGGATCAAGTCTTAAATTTTTAATTGCAATGAAACTACAGGATTGTGCCCACTTTTATGTGCTTTCCATGACCATGATTAATTAATTAAGAAAAAAGGGGTAAAGAGCTTAATTTGTACCTTGTTAGAGAACAAGAACTGCGTTTCATCACTGTATATGAAACTTTTGAAATTAGGCAAATCCTTGAGTTCCAGGGTCTGTAACTGAGGGAACCGAATGGTATCATTGTTGTTGGTGGCTTCTTTCTCCTTTGGGTTGTTTGAGATTATCACCTCCACCTTCGTACAATTCTGTATAGTGAGTTCTTGCAGATTCTTTAACTGAGGAAGCATATAGAAGGACAATACATACTCCAATTGGTTACAGGCATAAACAGAAATGCTCTCAAGTTCGGAGAAGGATTTAGCTTCTTTTTCTGGTTCTGAGAGTGGTTGGTTGTCCCAAAACCTTGTTATCTTGTCTAAACCATAAAGATACAAAGTTTTCAGGACAGGAAAAGCAATCTGCAAAGTTGTGTACAAAACATTCATTAGTGATCAAATGAATAATAATGAGGTCCAATTAAACTCTAGCTAAAACCCATCTATATATGATCATAAGCATGAGATTCGAGTCTCAAAACTTGGAGAGCTATGGAAGATATATTGACTCAATCCGATCACCTTTCTCATTCTTCTAAATTCCAATTTTTGGCAAGAGCTAGCTCTTGGATTGGCTACTCCAGACACACCATGCCATATTTGTTGCACTTAATTTCCATTGCATTTGGTAAATTCACACTACGGAGTAATATTTTATGAAATCAAAGCCGTATAAACTAATAGTATTCATACATTGCCCTTATTATTATCATCATATATGTATGTATACGTATGTATGTATGTGTAGATCGTACCATATTAAGTTTCAATCAAAAGTTTTCAAACTTAAACATTAAATAGGTATAATTACCTATTTAGACCTTAGGCGGTTGGGCTTCGGCTCACTTGGTGTATTTTCCAACTTTTGATTGGATTCCCCTTTCCCCTCTCCCCGTTTTTAATAAAAGATTTTGCTGATAAAAAAAAAACCTATTCCATACACAATAATTACTTAAATAATCAAGTATTTCAAATCTATACTAAATAATATAAATTTTCAATGAGGTCTTTTTTTTTCTAGAGCCGTACAATCAGAAATCACTGCTGGCTTAGCAATCATTCACAAAATAACAAATTTGTAAACTATACCAAAATTAGAATTTTACTTTGCATGTAAAACCAAAAATTGTACAAACTGATAAAATCATAAAAGGAGAAAATATTAATAAATTTAATATACTTGCCAAAATCAAAATTGATAAATTTACTGAAATTAAATTATGCATGTAAAAATTTGAAAGTGTGAAATGATAAAATTATAAGAATATTTGTACTTAACGAAAATTTTGCCACGTCAGTAAACACAGTATATTAACGAAAATAATTTTTTTATGAGATTAGTAAATAGAGAAATAGAATAGTTTAACATATTGGATCGACCACCACAAAAGTGATCATGTTGCTAAAAGTAAGATACATGCCGAATTGTGAAATTTCTCAAATTTGAAATCAGAGAAAATTGGTAAATAGTAGTATTGGGTATTATACATTTGTCCAAATTTATAAATTTATTAGGCATGGAAAAATGAAAAAGCACAGACTGATAAAATCGTAAAAGTGATAAATATTGCTATATGCAATACCTACCAATATGAAAATTTTGTTTAGACTAGTAAACATGAGGAATAATAAATTAACGTATGCTGAGATGATATACTTATCACAGATCGAAAATGGCTTTCTTCAACATTGATGATGTTGTTTAGGAGCACTAGTACTTGCCCGTGCCTACGGCACTACCGACTCTATTGGAATTGGAATTTCCCTTTGAATCTTGATAGTGGGGCATTTTTGTAATAAATTTGTAAAAATATGGGTGCTTTCTTAAGAGAGTTGGAGAGCACATATCAGTCATTGGATCAAATCAATCTCAGTTCTTGGATTAACTTATCTTGTGTGGAGGCCCACACCCTTGTGTTTTATAATAGAGATTGGAGGAGGATGAACCGTCAACGATAGAAATACTGTAGTTAATTTGGGCAGTTCGCAGTGAACGAAGACTCAAATGCCCCTGAAGCATGCACGTTGCCTCACCAACTCACGCATCCCAATCACCAATTTGCCAAAATCCTATGATGGAATTGGAAGGGAAATACCAGCACTGAAGTGACCCACTTTCCAAACCCAACACCATCGTTAAGGCCTGGTTTGGCTTAATAAGCCATTTGTCTTTTTAAAATTTTTTTCTTTATTAATTTCTTTCTCATTTGTTAGTTTTGCAGCAAATTTTTTTAAATTATTAATTCATCTCGATGAGAGGAATCAAAAAGTAAAAAAATTGTGATTCAAACTCGATTATTTTCTGAAAATGTCACCAAAAAAAAAAAAAACTGTCTTTCGAAGATTTTGACTAATATTAAGATCTTAAAGTTAACCATTGAATAAATCTTCGGAGACCCCAATTTTTTTTTTTTTACAAGCGATGAAATATTTTGACCAATTAAAGAATCGTTACTCGATTTAAAAAAAAAAAAAATCGTTACTTGACTGGGCCATTTTTAGCAAATAAACACCTAGACCAAGGCCCATAACCAAAAACACTCTTACCACATCTGAAACTCAATCCACCCACAGTTTGGTCTCCTTTGTCAATAACCTCTCTCTCTCTCTCTCTCTCTCTCTCTCTCTCTTCAATGGCAACAATCAACCTCTCATCATCACCTCCTCCTCTCTGGGCTTACCCACATCCCTAACTGAACCACGCCTTCAAACTACTGTCGTTTCTCACAGTGGGTTGGTCGAAGGCGGTGGTGTGGCTCCATTATGTTGTTGGGTACAGGCTACACTGGTGGTAGTGGCTCTCAATTAAGGATCAAATCTTTATCTAATTTCAATCAAACTACAGGATTATAGATGTGTGCCCGCTTTTATGTGCTTTTCATGGCCATGCATGATCAAGTAAAAAAGGGTAAGGACCTTTGTACCTTGTGGGAGAAGATCCCTTGCGTTTCAGTATAGAAACTTTTGAGCTTAGGCAAATACCAAAGTCTCACTTCCTGTAACCGAGGGAACACAATGATGTCATCGTCGATTGCTTCTTTCTCCTCCTTCGGGTCCTTTGAGAATATCACCTCCAACTCGTCACATTCTTCTATCTGGAGATATTGCAGATTCAGAGGAAGCATATGGGAGGGAAATACATATAACAATTGGTCACACTCCTCAATACGAATGACCACAAATCTGCACAAGGATTCAACTTCTTTTCTGGGTTCTAGGAGTGGTTGCTTGTCCTGAATCTCTGTTACCCCAACCATCTCTAAATGTTCTCGGGCAGGGGAAGCAACTTGCAAAGTTGTTTACAACACATTCAATAATGATTGAATAACAATGAGGTCCAATCAAGCTCTAAAATCAATTAAAATGAGGATTCATTCTAGTATGTTATAAATGTTTCTTAGAGCAAGTACTAACTCCAACCATGCTCAATATCTTCGACTGAGATTGAATGACAATGAGGTCCAATGAAGCTCTCAAATCCATCTTGGCTTAGAAGCACAAGATTCGAGTCTCAAAATATGGAGAGCTGCGGAAGACATATTCATCAATTCGATCACCTTTCAATCTTCTAATATCAAGACACATCATATTTGTTGGAGTTTCAAATTTTCCATTTTATTTGATAAATTACTAGAACTCAGAACCGTATTCAGAACCGTATTAGTACCCATTGAGCTTGCCTAGAGGCTTTGATGACTAATACTTAAATGGTTCTATATGATAATTGGCTATAACTCAGTAATCTTTCTTTTCATAACCGTAGTCCCTTCTTACCCTCTAGTTGCATTTGATAAAAAAAAATTCTTTCAAATATGTGTCTGAAGTTGAACTACGATTAGATTAATTCGAATAAAAAGGATATTTTAACTTCTCTTTTTCAATAAAAAACAAAAAGAAAAAATAAAGATTTCAGCTAACACATCTTTTCTAGTTACTCTAAATTCTTAACTAATATTTATCCAGAGTCGATTCAGTCGAATAAGAAAATTAAAACCAAAAAGGTTTTAACCATATTGCAATGGTCCATCCACCATCGATCGAAGCTTTCAGTAGCTTCTCTGCCTCGCTCTCTCTCTCTAACTCTCTCCATGGTCTGGTACTATTATGTTGTGGATAAAGTTAGAATAACTTGTGAGGTAGCATATTGTTGTCTAAAAAAAATCATTCTACAATGAAAGCCAAGATCTACCCACGTTCAGCTCCCACTACTGTCCTTCAAAAATATACCCACGTTCAGCTCCCACTACTCATTGGCAAAATGCGCGAGCAATTGGGACAAATACGATAGCCAAGTTTTGATGTCGACTGATAATAATACGAAAGTAAGCCGATAGGGAAAATGTTAATCACTATCAAGTTTGAGCAAAGGTGATTAAAGGATGACGATATGTTAATCTATGTTCTATTATGAACGGAATGCATTAATCCCACGGTCCAAAGCCGAATGCAACTATTTCAGATAGATCTATTTATGAGCACTATTGAAACAGATGATCCATAAAAACATCGAGCTCATATTTAGGCAAATAAAATTCAGGCTAATCTAGATAAAATTAACTAAGCGTACTATATGTATGCAACCTGACAGTATTGTATAGTACTAGAATAAGTAACGAATAAGGATAATTCAGTAAGATTAATGCAAATCGCAGAGTAGGAATATATGGCTATTTGCTATCTACCATTTCAAAACTATAGAGTTTATCCTAAGCTTATAATTTTAAAAGATGTACTACTACGTCACGGTACTAATTAATGCGAATTTCAAATGAAAATTCTACTACATTTGAGTATAATTTTCTCCAGATACATGTTTGTGTAGATAATAAGGTACTATTTCTTAACTAAAGTATAGCTTATGTGTTTTATGTGGTTTTTTTTTCAGCAATCAAGTCTTTTTTTTAGGCCCATAAGCCCATCGTATCTATGAAAAATGTTAAATGGATCAATCATAGCATCACACAATTTCATAATATGCAAAAAAAAAATTGTATGTTATCCATCTAAAATTGCCAGACCATTCCTTTGAAGAACAAATTAGATAGGCCATGACTATCATCGATCAACTAGATATTAGTGGCTTGGTTTTTTTTGTTTGGATGGGTATGAGGCTCGTTTGGGTTTTTTGGCTAGTTTATGT
The DNA here is from genome assembly GCA_019656835.1 of Rhododendron ovatum. NCBI lineage: Eukaryota > Viridiplantae > Streptophyta > Magnoliopsida > Ericales > Ericaceae > Rhododendron > Rhododendron ovatum. Next base: position 1,844,212 of record CM033791.1, read on the forward strand.
TGAGTCTATTTGGGTTTTTTGGTGTTTCAGTTGGTGTCTTGCCTTCTTCTAGGTCTCGGGTGGCTTTTCTGGTGTGCCCCTGATCCTTTTAATCTTTGTAATTTTTTTATAAAAATTAATAAATTCTTTTTGCTTAGAAAAAAAAACTAAATATTTTCATGCATTCTCGGACAAGAAACAATTTGACATGATCAGCATAAATATCTAGTCCTCCATGTACTGAAAAGAAATTCCTAACCGCCAAAAAAAAAAAAAAAGAGGACTTGAAAGACGTCATTGCACTTGGAAAGGGGGAAAAACAAAGTATACTGGGTCATACAACAAGTACCATTCATTATATTTGTATGGTGTGTGAGGAACGGGGGGAAGTGTGGGTGTGTGTATGAGATAGCGTGAGAGAGGCTGAGAGGGGCATATATAACTGCCCGTGATAATGTTACGTACCCTATTCATATGTAAAGCATGGTCTAAGAACCGACATGAAATTAAAGATTCAAAATAAGATGACAGGATAATGATAAAGCAAATGATTCTTTTTTCATTAAAAAGCGGATAGTAGCAATTAATATCATAGATTAATTAGAATTAACAATATCAATTAAAGTTCTCAATTTTCTGAAACATACCTCATTTCTGAGTCCATCTTCATCTATTTCTCCCTCAAATTCAGCTATTCCCTTCATGGTTGCACAATCTTGTACTATTAGCCAATTAAGATTCTTTACCAGTGGATGCATATTGGATGGAAACACATGTATCAATTTACTGCAACATCTGATCTCCAAATCGTCAGTTGGCAGAAAGACCTTGTTCTTCCAAAATAGCTATTGATTGCTTGTCCCAAATCTTTATTATGTTACCCAGCCCATCAATAGTCAATTCCTCCAAAGCAGGGAAAATAACCTACAAAGTAGTTTGATAGACGAATCATTAGGACTTCTCCATGTAAAGGTTGCTCGCCAAACATTATCAAACAACTGCTACACAAGGAATAAGACAGCTAGTTGTTTGAGATCAAAACCATAACATGAACTGTCCTCCAAATAAGAACCTTTCATTTTTTGGGAAATAGTAATTAAGTACCCCCACGTTATGGGTGTGCCCAAATTAAAAAATGTTTACTTTTTCATGGTTAATTATATACCATTTATGGTGAATGTTATGATGGGAGACAACGTAAAATGAGTTATTTTGAAAATGCTATGCCATTCTGAAAAATATTATGCATCATGATTTGCTGAAATGGTATTCATTTTTTTGATAAATGTTACACCATTATATGAAAATAATCTTGTTATGAAATTTGTGCTTATTGTTTTTTTTTTCTCGGCAAACGAAACATTTTATAAATCTCGAAAGGGGTACATTGAGGGGAAGTAAAATAGACGAAAAGTACAACATACTATCCAACCAAGGTTGGATAGGCAATACGCCTAAAGATTACGCAACAACTTCACTTTCTGAATCCCATCTAGATATCCTTTGAAATCCTCCACTGTATAAACCTTAATGTCAAACTTGGCCTTCATCCACATGGCCACTCTAGTTTTGATTAGATCCACTATTTCCCATGCCTGAGTTGAAACATTGTTGAAAATATAAGCATTCCTCACAATCCAGATAGACCAGAGAATTGCAAAGAAGCATACCTCCCAAATACTTTTCTCTAACTTTCAGAACCCATTCTCAAACCACCAAGATGCAAGTCCTGCTAGAGAGAATGGGCAAACCCACTGGATTTTCCACCATTCTAGAATACTTGACCAAACTTCCCACGAAATTCGACAATGCAGGAGTAGATGATGAGGGGTCTCAATAACATCGGAACAGAAGGGACCATAAATTTGGGAGGCGGGGGGGCTGCTGTCCCGGCTTTCCGGGCTCGCTCCGGTCTCGCTCCGATGATCTGAAACGTTCACTTTGTAGAGTTCGTCGAGTAGAATAACCATGCAAAAAATCAGCTTAATTGGATATCATTAACTGCTTGATCGGAACCCATATAACTCTCGGTCCATGAGTTACAATGGATTTGATCCAGTGTTTCGGATCCATTCTTTTTAAGATAAAAAGATTCCGATTAGGTACTTAATGATACCCAATTAAGCTGATTTTTTGCATGATTATTCTACTCGACGAGCTCTACAAAGTGAACGTTTCAGATCATCGGAACGAGACCGGAGCGAGCCCGGAAAGCCGGGGCAGCAGCCCCCCCACCTCCATAAATTTGTGCTTATTGTTACGTCATTTCTGTTTTTCTCGCTACGCCCTCGTGTGGTTAACTTTATGCATTCATATGGTGAAAGTCAAAGGGGTACTGAATTCCAAGACAAAGTTGGAGATATATAATTAATTAAGCATTTCCCCTCTTTTTTCCTTTCCTTTTTTGAAATTAGAAGTGCACATTTGTTTTACATGAACTTTTAAACTAGTGTTTGTGGGATTGGTAGTGGCATAGTCAGAAATCTTTATAAGTGGGGCACCTTTTAAGTATTTGAATAAGCAGTGGTAGAATAACAATAAAAAAAATCGTGCTAAAAATAAAATTCCTAATATGTTTAAGAAAGTAACTTAGATAAATAAATAAAATAAAATTATTTGAATTTTCTCAATGGATCAAGTCTAAGAAAAATTCCCTAAACAATATTAGCAATCTTGCTCCAATTGCTAATAAATGTTAAAAGTATAAAAAGTGTAGCCTTTGTTTAAGGCACTTTTGAATAGTAAGTGGATGTTGTTTTTTACATTAGACATCATTTTTCTATATGTGAAACTAAAAGTTAAGAATGGAATGATATTCGAAATGTCTTAAGGTGATTAAGAGTAAAATTATGAAGTACAAATAAAAGAAAAAAGAAATGAAAAAACATAAACTACAAAATATATATATAGATAACAAGTCCTTATGGAAAAACAAATACACAAAAGAAAACTTTTTTTTTTTGAAACTTGACAAAGACAATAGGGATGTACGTTCTACAATAGTAACAAGTCAGCTAGTTGTTTGGGATCAAAACCATAACATGCACTGTCCTCCAAATAAGAACCTTTCATTTTTGGGAAATACTAAGGTAGCCCCACGTTATGGGTGTGCCCAAATTAAGAAATGTTATGCCTTTTTCACGGTGAATGGTATACCATTTGTGGTGAATGATATGATGCAGGACAACATTAAATGATTTATTTTGAAAATGCTATGCCATTCTGAAAAATGTTATGCATCATTTGCTGAAATGGTATGCATTCTTTTGATAAAAGTTACACCATTTTATGGTGTTAATCTTGTTATGACATTTGTGCTTATTGTTACGTCATTTCTGTTTTTCTTGCCATGCATTCAAGCGGTTAACTTTATGCTTCTGTATGGTGAAAGTCAAAGGGAATACTAAATCGCCGGACAAAGTTGGCGACACAGGATACCTAAGCATTTCCTCTCCTTTTTCCTTTTTTTTTAAATTAGAAGCCCGCATTGTTTGACATGAACTTTTAAAATAGTGTTTTTGCGATTGGCAGTGGAGTACCTAGGATTCTTTGTAAGTGAGGACACCTTTTAAACACATTTCTACCAAAAAATATTATAATAAGCATAGTTAAAATAACAAAAAAATTCATGAATTAATTGTTAAAAGTATAAAATATGTAGCCCTTGATTTAGGCACTTTTGAATTTTGGATATTACTCCCTCTGTCCTAAATTGCTGTTTCCTACGAAAAAATGTGCAATTTTAAAATTAAAAAATAAAATACGTCAGGGCATAATTTTTTGAATTTCTTTGCACCATATTAAAGAGCTCATGAATTACTTTAATTTGGTGTAAAAAAAATTTAAATATCAATGTGATTTTTTCTGTCCCGTGCATGAACGAGCACAATGCTAGTAGTGATAGAGCAAATGTACCTTTCCATTGAATAAAGGTAGTGCATGGCTGGTAGAACTGCCTCTGGTTGTGCCCGCCTTACCCTATTTGGTACAGATGCTTTCAAGGTTTGGTAGATCGCACAGTTTCAAGATTTGAAAACCTTTACACGCATTTCGTCCAACTAACAAACTTCCATTTTTGGGAAATGCTATGGTACCCCTTTATAGTGTGCCGAAATCATAAAATGTTATGCTTTTTTATGATGAATGTTATGCCTATTGTGGCGAATGTTATGATGGGGGCCATCATTAAATGAGTTAATTTGAAAATGCAAAGCCAATTAAAAAATGTTATGCGTCATTTTCTAAAAATGGTACGCCTTATTGTGGTTAACTTTATGGATTCGTATGATGAGAGTCAATGGAATACTGTATCCTCGGACAAAGTTTGGGATACTTAACCGTTTCCCTTCTTTCTTCTTGTTTTTTTTTTTTTTTTAAATCAGAAGCCCCCATTATTTTACACAAACTTTTAAACTAGTATTTATGGGATTAGCTTTACGTCAATGTGTAATGAAGCCGAATGATCAACTTATTCCTCATTATGAATAGCAGATCATTCTATGAACCCTCGGGAATAATACTAAAGTAAACTAATTAACAGGGCAATCATAAAGCTGACCTTTTCACTGAAAAGTGGTTTTGCACAGGCAGAAGAGCTTCCCATGGTTGTTCCCATCTTCTCCTTTTGGGCATAAAAGCTTAAGAGGTTTGGTAGATCTACCAATTCTAGTTGCTTCAATTTACTGAACTTTACCTCACTGGTGATTCCATCTTCATCATTTCGTCCTTCAAATCCAACAATTGCCTTCATCATTCCACAGGATTGTACTTTTAGTTTTTCCAGGTGGACAAATCTTCTTGCGATAGTTGGGGAGAAGAGATACTTTGACTTACAACATTTAATAATTAACACAGTTAAATTATTGAACGGCGGAAAGCAATGCAGCCCCTGAATTGGCTCACCAAGAAGATATTCCAAGTGATCACATAATGTAACTTTGAGGTATTTCCAGTCAAGAAATCTATTTCCAACACCTCTGTCATGAAGCACATTCTTCAAACCCTTAATGTCACGAGGATTACCACATCAGCTTTGTCCACCAAAGGGATGAATTCATTTCTTAACTGAATATCTTCAGTTTCAACATGCATCTTCCAGAAATTAATTTTCTGAATTTTTGAATTTAGAACCCAATGATATCTTAAATCCCTTTAGGTTCACAAATATTAGGTCCTCCGTGGATAATAGCATGACATTTAGTATATGGATATGTAGAGTGGTTAATCGACCAGTACTCAATAACCCCCTTAGCTCCTCGAGGCTCACATTTTCTCTGTTGCTCGTGTCTTGCTGCTCGTCAATTGTGGCCTCCCATTTGTCAAAGTTTTCGGGAAAATACAATTCCTCTAGGCTAATCAACTTGGAAATGACACCTCTAGGAATCACCTTGAGTTTGTCACAATTTTGGAGATCTAACACTCGTAGACCAGTCAGTTGTCCGATCTCTAGCGGCAATGCCTCGATACTAGAACCCCTAAGGCTAAGCACTTCAAGGTTACTCTTCAGCTCCTTAATTATAGCAATATCATCCAACTCGCATTCATTCAGATATAGCATCCGAAGGTTCGCCAATTTTGAGAGTGATGACGGGAGTCGCCGCATACGCATTCGAGTAAAACTCACCACTGTAAGTTGGATCATTCCATTGAAAAAATTGTCTGGAACCTCAAGATCGGAAAGTTCGCTGTTGTCAACCATCAAGGTGTGGAGTTGTGGATATTCCAACCCATTGGGAAGCCCTTTAATACTTTTGAAACTTAATGAGATTGCTGAATACGATGTCACATTCCTATTATTGCGTGGCCATTCATGGGCACCATGATCTATCAGAAATGATTTTTCCTCCCGTGCAATTGAGATACCGACGTCTCTTATAACATCATGAATTTTGACAACATTTTCATGATAGTCAGTTGACAACAAAGGGGCTGATTTGAGGGCATCCGCCACAGTTGACAACAAAGAGGCTGATTTGAGGGCATCCACCACTGTATGCACAGCATTTCTTGCTTCATCAAGTGTGTATGGATTTTCAGAAAGCAAACTATTCGCCACACAATGTCTCGTCAAGTCGTCGATTGATATCTCGGCATCTTCAAGAAACAAACAACAGAGCAAGAAACAAGATTTTGCATCCAAGGACCCCAACATATCGTAGCTCAACTTTAAAGAAGCCCAAACAGTTTGGTTAATGCCCTCAATGTTCGTGATCATGTACCTCTCAAGTTTTTTGAGTGCATTGTTCCACACGTGAACTGGCTTTTCTTCCAAGGCGGCTCCAAGAGCATTTATGGCGACCGGCAAACCTTTGCATTTTCTACACACTTGTCGTGCTAGGATATCTATTTCTGGCTGAGACTCGATGGTATTTCCCACCTTCTTCTTGAATAGGTCCCATGCTTCTGCCTCCGATAGCTCTGCAATTGGAAAATTTATATCGGCTTTCATTGTGATTCTTAACAAATCTTTATTTCGAGATGTCAGCACAACTTTGCAGCCTGTCGTTCCATCCGCCATAGGAATACCAATTGCCTTCAGGTCCACTTTCTCCCAAATGTCATCCAAAATTACTAGATATAATTTCTCGCCGTTCTTGAATTTATTCCACAACTGAATTGCAATTGCGTTTTCATCCGCTGCAGCCTTCAACTCAAGATTCAATTTGTCAGCCAGTTTTTTTTGTATGTCCTTCACATTGAGATCCTTAGAGACGGCTACTAGCGGGACTTGCTTAAAAGTTCCATCATCTAGCATTTTTTTGGCGACCTTCTCGACTAATGTGGTCTTACCGACCCCTCCTAGCCCATATATGCCAATCATTTTAACATTCGGATCTTTTAACGCACCCACAATATCCTCAAAAATTGATGTCCGAGAATCAAAGTGAACATAATTCTGGGCGAATGGAAATACAAGTTCTGGAGGAGGCGGCCTAGGGTGCGCGATTTCATCAAAATGGCTTTCCTGAACGAGTTTCTTGACATCTGCTATCTTCTCTTCTGCTTGTTTGCTCAATCGGTACCGCCCCATGATGTTAGGACATGAGCATGCAAAGCAGTGCATTTTTGCCTCGGCTGTACTTCGCTCGATAAGGTCCTGAACAAAATTTTTAATCTCGTCCACGTCCGTTTGCCAGTGTGAAACAGCATTCTCAATCTCTTCACCGCGATCATTGGCCTCGCGAACTAATCTTTCGATTATTACCCGACGATCTTCAAGCTTTCTCATTTCAGTTCGCAATTTGTCCAAGTTCGTCCTGTACTGAAGAACATATTTCCCTGCTTTGGTCGCTGCATTGACCGCTGCATCAAAGGCTTTACAACCCAACTGCTCAATTATGCTTTGCGGAGTACACATTTCTTTTACGGCGCGCGTTAGTTCTTCTGATATTTCCAAAGGACAAAGCTTTTGGTTTCTGTAATAAAAAAGAAAAAAAAAATTAGAGGGAGAAGAAAATTAAAGAAAGATAAGAGCAATGACATAGCAGCGTAGCACCACCCAAACTACTTTATTTAATCGTAAAATATACCATCTCCGGTGTAAAATATACCACCTCTAGCTTTTTATTTTAAGTTAATTTTATTCTTTTGGGGACAACTTTTGCCCTACATTATTTGACTTCCTTAAATCCAGCTTGAAATGATCCAGCAAATCAAAATCTCTTCTTTAATTTGCTGATCAAAAAAGATAAGAAAAAAGAACTTAGATTAATAATCCGTAGGTTGCCAATAAAATAATAATAATAATAATAATAATAATAATAAAAGAATCCGTACATGGCAGATAGATTAGTACCCCATTTGATCAGAGAATGGAGATCGTATTCTTGAATCGTGGTTGTTTTGACGAGTTATCTATTTAATTTTTTTCTTGATCTGGCCGGAACTCCTTTTATACTTGAATTGACCATTCTCAAATACATTGGAGTACTATAAGACATCGCCTTTGTCAATGTTATCGTACATGGAATTCATACACGTTCACATTATAAAGAAAACAATAGAGTTTAATCGCAACACATTCATATACCCTGAGTTGGAAGCTAGCTAGTCAATAAATATGTTTGACATCGATCCTATCATTATCTCCAGGAAGAAAAAATCTGGTAAGAAATGTGATTACTGAGAAGATGTGACTAGTGATTTTGGACATTTTGTGAGACAGAGGGAGTATATAGTAAGGATAAAATTGGTAAACCATACAACTATAGGTTTGAATTGTAATCCATGAATGTGAATAGGATGAAAACTTTACTCCACATAGGACCAGGATTTACTTTATCAATTTGGTGATATTTTTTTGTCTTCCACGTGTCTTTCTATAATCAGCTTGTACGCACTTACCACTCTCTGGTTGAGACCTTTCGTGGGTCCTTCTATGTCCGACAAAGACGATTGAAATCGTTCAATTTTAAGTCTTATCGACAATATTAGTTATGCCAAAAATCATGTCGATCGGAAAAAATATAGTAACACACCCGATAAACGAATTCTGAGATCATATCTTTCAATGCCAGATGGGCACACTTTTTGGTACAAACAATATTCATGAAGATATTTTTACAAAGAACGATCCAAAATTATCTTATTGGCACGGGAGTTGAGGCCGGGGGAACGTATATAGGTGGGGCCCGGACCACCCTCAACCTTTCTAGAATCATTCTATGTAAAACATAAAATGCACAATAAATATTTATAATGTACTCTACCGATCCCCCAAACTTCAAAATGTAAAATATATAGTGGCTATGTAGTAGAAAATTATTAATTAATTCTTTTTGTATGTATATGTGTGTTTTGCCCAATATAATTGAAAATGGCTCTCTTTTCTCTTGTACAATAATATTCCTCAGGTTTCATGCTTGAACTTCAAACTGTATGCAAGGAAGACTTCAAAATCCAACAGCCGTGAATATGAGTAATTTTGGGTTCTAAGTTTGGCCCCCCTATATGTAAACAGAAAAGCTACTGGTACAGCATTTGCTGCACAGCAGCCATGCACAGATCCGTTTAGCGCTCGTCTCGGGTTCTACAAAGATGATCGAAGCGGCTCATTTTGTTCCAAATGCGTCGTTTATGATCCCTGTAAAAAATCACCTCAATCCGATATCGGGAAGGGTGTTTAAAAATCATCCAACTTTGCTTCAAAATTTAGCCTAAATTTTGAAGCAAAGTTGGATGATTTGTAAACACCCTTCCCAATATCGGATTGAGGTGATTTTTTATAGGGACCATAAACGACGCATTTGGAACAAAATGAGCAGCTCCGATCATCTTTGTGGGACCCGAAATGAGTGCAAAACTGATCTGTACATGGCTGCCGTGCAGTAAGTGCTGTACCTGTAGCAGAGTTCATATGTAAATCATACCTCCGTCCCTATTGAAAAGGATGGGTTCACAAAAGACCTGAACATGACCCTCATATTTTCTTAGGAGAAAAGGATTTTAAAACAATTTTTTGCTAATCCGCGAAGTTTTGAACAATTTTTTGTTGGTCTTTACCCTTTGACAAATAAATTAACAAGCTTTGGAGGCGAACTCATAACAAGCTTTGAAGGCAAGGGCGGGACCAGAATTCTAATTTGTCCCGGGCCAACCAAAATAGAGTTTGCTTACCCTTGTGGCAAGTTGAAGAGGCACTAGAACTAGTGGATGTATTCTGATATCCTCAATGCCACAATATCTATTTGATTAGTTGATGCAACTCAAATTTGAGAGGAGAACGCTCTCTACCTATACCTGCAGTAAAAAGAAATATAGTAAACAGAAAATAGACTACCTTTAATGTCAACTTCCCCAAGATAGAAGTAAGATATTTCCCCTACAGTTTTTTTTTTTTTTTTTTTGAAATAATATTCGCCCTACTGCGTTTATCTCAACAAATAGCAACTCAATATAACGGGGAGTAGAGGGGAACATCCGTGGATTGGATTACAAACTCAAAGAGACCAAAACACGAGTAAAATCTCAGCAAGGGGACACATCATAAAGAACAATGCAAAGCATCAAACACCAAAGAGACAAAAGGAAAAATCATCGACCATTTGCAGAGAGGGGCAACCAACATAAAAAAAAATTCCCAAATCAGTTACTCCCTCGTCCAGGAGTAATGAACATAAATCTTGATAAATGCGTATATTGTCTACCCATTTTATAGCTACAATTTGAATTAACCCCTTTTTCATAGTAATTTTATTTTTCCTTAACCGAATTCCACAAATTAACCCATTGTATATATCTGCATATGCATGTAAAATAAAAAAAGTGGCTATGTAGTGAAAAATAATTGATTTCTTTTATGTGTATATGTATGTTTTGCCTAGTATAAATAGAAAATTACTATTTTTTTTTTTTTTAGAATATTGCTCCAAGCTCCGTCCTGCGGGACAGGGGCCTGACTTGAGGGTGTCGTAGGTCTTTACCCTTTGACAAATAAATTAACAAACTCATTTTTCAACTTTGAATTACTATTTAATTTAATTAGTAGGAGTATATACTTTCGAGAACTCCATGGTTGATTAAATATTAATAGAAGTCACCAATGAGAAGGCAAGGAACTCTTCTATCGAAATCTTTTAGCTGCATTGTCGGGATCTGAAAGCCAATACTACTATTATCCCACTACTCATAAAACACCATCATCCCAACAATATAGAATTAATTGTGTCAATGAGATATGTATATCGAACACTATAATCAACACCAAAAGAGTAATAAAGTTATAAAGGCAGCATACCTGAATAAATTAGACACACTCGTTTTTCAACTTTGAACTCTTACTTTAATGCTTTCAAGAATTAACTCCATGGTTGATTAATTGATATCATCCAATCTTTAAGCATATTGGTGGCATCTGAAATTAAGCCAATAGTAATCTATATTATCCCACTGCTCATAAAAACACACACATCCCAACAATATAGAATGATTTCAAGTTTATGGCATACCTGAATAAATTAAAGCGTGAAGAAGATAAAGATAAGAGGCAGACCACAGGAAATGGCAAACTCAAGATTGAGTGGTAGAGATAGAGAGAGTGTAGATGGACTGACTGAACGGGTGGAACCATGATGTCCTTAAAAATCTACTTTGGGCAAATTCCAATGAGCTCTCCTGAGGATTTTTATAATTACAGATATCTTCACTCAAGTTTCAAAATTGAAAATGAGCTCCACCAAAGAGGGAGTGGTTCCTCATGAACCAATTTCATTTCCACACCCACTTGGTACATATGATCTCATCCTAAACTACAATCATCCCCAACAAATCCTATGCTTTATGAGTTTGAACTAATTTAACTTTTTTTTATAGTTATTAACCGACATGTTTAATTTTTCAATTTTTTTTGAAAAAGACAATATATGAAGAAATTTTTTTGAAATTAAAATCATAAGCTCCAAAAAGTCAAGCACCCTTTTGATTGGCAATCCACACATTAAGCTTAGCAATCCAAAAAGTTGAGGCAGAAATTGACTGTAAATATTAAGAGAAAATAGCCTAAAATACTGTGAAACCCCATTTAAGAAGTCCCACATCGGTGGGAGTAATGAAATGGAAATGATATATAATAAATTGTGATCATCAACTATATAACCTGAGGTTAATTTTTTGAGTTGCATGATTAGGTTAAGGGTAAGCAACTCAGCTGGCATGAGTTGTTAGAAATATCGTGCCAAATAGCCGTAGTAAAAGGTTGTGCAAAGAGGCCTTTAGTCCAACATGTGTGATAGGAGATTCATTGTGACCATTCTAAAAACTTGGGGAAGATATGTGGTTTTTGAAAAAACTAAGGAACGGTCTTTGTAATATCCGCCCACTGTTTCATCCCGATTCGTGGCCTTAATGGTGTCTAGCTCAGAAATTAATGGGGCGGCTTTTGAAAATAACTCTTTACGTGAAGACTATTCTTTTCGCAAAGAGTTTTATTTTAAATTTAAATCAATAAAAATATTTTTTAACGGTTGTAATACTTCATTACACCCTTGTAGTGCACTACAGGGTTCCCGGAGCCATCTCCATCTCATCCCCGCAATTGTGAATTAGAATGTTAATAGAATCGTGGATTTAAATCACATAACGCAGCAACCGGTACCTTACATTATTTAACAAATCTGATACTTTAAAGTTGTAATTTTGTTCTGGTTCAAATGCCACGACCACATGCAATCACGTGTGCATTTTGTAGATTTAAGAAGCATAATTTTTATTTGATAATTGAGAGTATTCGAATTACTTTACGCATATCTCAATTGATCAATGAGACATTAGTCTCAGCATTGATCATCGGGAGTTTGATAAGAGTCTAAGAATGGCCCCCGTTTAGACGGAAGAAGGGGAGGGGTGCTATAGTGCAATTGTTGCATTACACCGTGTAATGTGATCAATTTGACTGTACAGTGTGCCTGCCACACTATAGCACCCCGGCTCCGTTTAAGGGTGTTTGGTTAGCTCATTATTGCATTATCATTATCTCATTATCCTATTTTGGGTGTTTGGCAACCTAATTGCAGAATGCATTTTCAGAAAATGGATTCATTGATTTTGGGTTTAGAGGCAAGAAGCCAAAAAGAGGTCCTTTTTTTTGCATTTTTCCCTTTTCACATTCTCATGTCAATTACCAAAATACCCTCACTTAAATTGAGTAATTAATGATGGTTATTTAAATTTGTAATTAATTTGTGTAATTGATGAATTCACCGGTGTTGGAATATGTTTTTTTTTGTTATTTAAATTTGTAGGCTTAATTTGTATAATGTTTTTTTGACATGGTAATTTGTATAACGTTTAAGTTGTCTGTTTTATTTTTCTTTTAGTTTATATGTAATTTTTTTTGGATTAATGATGGTTGGAAGTGTTCTTACCTTTTTGCAATTTAACTTAATTGTCATTTTAATAAAAAAAAATGCTCCAGTAAGATTGTCGGAGACTTTCAATTATCAAAAAAAAAAAAAGAAGATAAAAAAAGACTTCAAAAAAAAATATCGTTATTCTACATCATTATTTACTTATCGTCATTTTTCTGAGTTACATCATTATTTACTTATCGTCATTTTTCTGAGTTACAAAAAAATTAGAAAAAAGTTGGAGACTTTCAAATAACAAGAAGAAAACAATTTCATAATATAACTTTACAAAAATTGCTTAAAACATTATCCATACACACAGTATATATCATAATGAAAAATCAAGGGCAACATGGTAAAAAATTAACTCATAATTTATTTTCATCACATATCTCTCAAACACTACTTCTGTTGCAAAATACATTCTGCACATATCATCCTAATACTCTATCAAATTTAAAATATATTTTGACCATAATCTAAAATAAAAAATTAAAAAATCAAAAAAATTAAAAATTAAAAATCAAAAAATAAATTCCCAAACACCCTTTGCACTGATCTGACAAAAACTTGATAACCAACCAGCATTATTGCAAATTTGCAAGACACCATGACCCCCTCCCCCCTCTCTCTGTCTCTCTCTCACTTTAATTGCGCTTTCCACCTCATCAATGTCTTTTCCCTCAGTAAATTCAGTAGAAAACGACTACTCTGATGGAAGTGGTCCCTCTCGACTGAGGAGAAGGACCGCCCACTTGGAAATGAGCTCCAGAAATATTACTCACCTTGTCTGTAGTTGTTGGTTCATTTTTAATGTGTATGTCATGTTTAAATTTTTTATATCTTCCAATTTATATTTGATTTCATGATTTTAAAAAATTTTGCATGATAAAAACTGATTAAAGATCAATCAAATAAGATCTATTTGATAAAAACTGATTAAAGATCAATCAAATAAGATCTATTTGCATATTTTAAGAGATTTAAAAGATATATACTACCTCATTTTCAAAATATTCGTCCGGTCCGTAAAACGATGATTAAAAAATAATCCATTTCTTTGAAGTAAAAATTCAAATTTTTTTTATAAATTAAAAGAATTTATAGATATTTAGTAAATTGTTGAAAAAAATTGAATTTCTCTTGCTTAAATTATAGTATTATTTTATGTCTTTATTTTATCGGCCGGATAAATATTATGAGACGGAGGGAGTAAAATTTTGTAGGAGTATGGAATGACCGAATGGTGGAGGTGGACAAAGTCTTTCTTTCTCAGATCTCAAAGCAGTGGGGCGACAATGCTTAATGATGCTTCATATCAACAGCCCCACACGAAAAGCTCCAAACAAGTCCTTGACACCTTTATTTCTAGTAGCATCTCACTCTCAATTTCACTTCCCCTCTTACGGGGTGTTTGGACAAATAAGTCAAAGTGGTTTATTTTTTATTTTTATTTAAATTTTTTTCACATTTGTTAATTTTTCGTCAATTTTATGGGGATTATTGCTTCGTTATGAGAGAGAAATCTAAAAAGTAAAAAAAAATTCGATCGAAATCCAATTTTTTTTAAATAAAGATGAAAAAATTGGGTTATAGATTCCTCTCATCATTGCGAAGCAATAATCCCAAAAAATTGAAGAGAAACTAACAAATGCAGAAAAAAATTGAATAAGGACAAAAAATAAGCTACTGTGACTTATTTGTCCAAACACCCCTTAGACTCTTTGGCTTCGTTTCCGGAAATAAATACTTATTTTTTAAGAAGATAATTTAAATTTAAAATTATGTGTTTACATAAATAATTTTTCTTTTAATATGTATTTTATTTGATAGATCTCATTGAAATCTTTTATACGGTACAAAAAAATTAAAAAATTATTTTTTATTTACATTATTTTTAAGTTTAAAAATATAAACTAAATATTTATTTTTTAAGAAAGTGTTATGGAATGGAGTTCGTTTGGCAAACTTGGCTGCGTTTGCCAAAATATCCAAAACTTAATCACACTTCTAATTATTTAGATTGAAATTTGAATTTTAAACCGAGGCAACTGCTATCTGAACTCTCTCTCTCTCTCTCTCTCTGAAATGAATGAGATAGACCAAAAAGTACCGAGGGGAAAAAGAGTAGAAATCACGTGGCTGGGTGTAAACGATTACATATACTTTGGTTGCTCGTAGGGGTCTACAAATGAATAGCGGAAGGTTGTAGGGAACCTGTTTCTGTAGGTCTCCCAATTTCCATTGGCAGAGCCTTTGCACGACTAGAGAGAGAGGGGGGAGCCAGGGGTTAGAAGAAAGATTATTTGAGCGGGAGATTTGCAATATACTCCCTCCGTCCCAATTTGTTTGTCCAATTGTTGAAATACGTGTTTTTCAAAAATATACTTTTATCTTACAATTTATAATGTTTTTTATGATTTTAAAAAATTTGTATAATAAAACTAATTGAGATTTATCAAACAAGATCCATATTACATATTTAAAACATTACAAATTGAAAATTATAACTAATTTTTTGAGAGATTAAATGCTTTCAAAAAGTCAAAAAAAAACAAATAAACCGGGACGAAGGGAGTAGAATAATTCAGACCCGTGGCGGGGGGGGCCAGGGAATAGATTCGTTCTTCGATGGGAAAGAAGATTGTAAGAAGTCAGATGAAGTTCCTTTCGAACCAAATTCGTCAAAGAAGTCACATTGAGTGGTTGAAAGAGTTTAAAGATAGGACTTGGTGTACACAATTGTAGAGAATCTTTAGCTGACCCCACCCCTGGCCCCCTTGTGCTCGGTAGCGGGAAATGGCAAAAAAGGAAAAAAAAAAAAGAAAAAAAAAAGAGGAAATACCCAAACGATATTTGAAAATGATTTCAAACTAAAATCAAGGAAAAAAGTTAAATGAACAAAGCTCTTGTTTTTAAACGAACAAAGCTCTTGTTTTTAATCTTGGATCTTGTAAATTTTAGTAATTTAAGGTGTTTTTGAAATACTTTTTTTTAGCTCGCGCTATTGCTTTCGTTCTTACTTATAAACGCACATTATGTGACTTGAACAAGTATCACATTTGTGAAATCTTTCTTGAGAGGAATTAGGAGTACAATTTTATTTTTATCTCCAATATGTCACGCCTCGTCGTTATGACTTACGAACATGCAAGATATGTAATTAACCTTCCCAATCTACACGATCTAGGTCAGGAAATTTCTCTTTCGCCTCCTCCATCTCCTCTCCTCGTCTTCACTGTTCATCTCCTGATGTCACCATGTGCACTCTTGCCTAACATGTAGATGTTCCAAAACCCACTCATGTAATGAAGGTCGTTCCCAAAAGAACTTCGAAATTGACTTGTAATGGTTCTGTTGTTTCCTCATACCAATTCTTCCTTGTGGTCATGCCTAGGATTAAAACCTATAATCGTTTGATTGCACAAGATAGACTCTTATTCTTGCATATACATCCAAATTCATTTAAATTATTCGAACCAGTCTACCCACACAAACAAAAGTGCACAGATTGTGCACGGATTTTTTATGGGACCTACTACGGATCCCACACAAATGATCTGAATCGTTCATTAAATGTAAAACACTTTTTCAATGGTCCCTATGAAAAATTAACTCAATCCGATACATATAATTTCTCGACCCAATCGTCTAACTTTTCATTAAGATTTCAAGAAAATGAAAAGTTAAATAATTGAATTGAACATCTATAAGTATCATATGAAGATAATTTTTTACGGGAATCCTTAAAAAGTGTTTTACATTCAATGAACATCTTGGATCATTTGTGTAGAACCCGTGGTGGAACCCACAAAACAATCTATGCATATAATGTCTGTGTGGACAGATTTTCTGAAATTATTCAAACACATTTGGGCTTGATTGAAGAAAGAGAATATAATAAGGAATAAAGCACAGAGGTGACTGTAACCTTATTAACTCGATATTTGCAAATCACATTATGTAGATATTTGTATAACCTGAGATTAACCTTTCAAACTGTGCGGTTAGACTAAGGATAAACAGGTCAGCTGGCATGAATCATTACAAATATCGTGCCAAAAAGCCCCATAAAAGTTTGTGCAAAAAGAAAACCGGGAGAGGACTCTGTAATATTCCCCTATTTACTTTTCTCTCACTCGGGGATCTTGTGGTACAATAGTTCACTACAGGATTGTAGCGTGGTCTTACAACCGTCTATCTCAGTAATTAATGATGTGGATTTTTAAAAAAAAATTCTTCGCATGAAGAGTTTATTCTTTTCGCAAAGAGTTTTATTCAAAATTCAGACCCTTCAAAACACTTTTTGGACGGTTGTGATACCGTACTGCAATCCAGTAGTGCACTGCAGTGTCCCCGGAGCCGTTTCATCCCTGCAAATGTAAATCAACAAATGTTAATAGAACCGTGGATTTAAATCGCATAATGCAGCGGCTAGGGCGTTACATTATTTAGCAAATTCGATACTTTAGAGTTGTAATTGTGTTCTGGTTCAAATGCCATGATTGCATGGCAGCATGGAATTATTTGGACATCTCTCAATTGATCTCGGAGACGTTGATCTCTGCATTGATAAGTTTTTGGAAAAAAAACTTAGGTCATTTTACCATATTGTTCACATTAATTAACAAGTTTTGGTATTTTAACTTGTTTACAATAACTAACAATTTCTTTCTCAATAACTTTTCATTCACAACTTATTTACTGTCGGAAACAACTTAACATTTCTCAACAATTTATTCACTATCGAAAATAGCTAACAAATTGATTGCAACAAAAAAAATTCCAAACCTAATATTTAGTACCGGAAACACCCAAGAATAGCCCCATTTAGACTGATCTCCTATTAGTAGTGTGAAGTGCAGTTGATATCTTTTTTATATTTATATGCACTCATCCGCCTCCCCAAATTCCTTAGGATAAAATAGATTAGCTTTAACCAAAAAAGAAGAAGAAGACTGATCTCCCGAAAAATTGATAACCAACCCGCATAGCATTATTGCAAGAGACACCATGACCCCATCCCTCTCTCTCACCTTTTTTCCCTTCCCAGTCCACCTTATCAAATGTCTTTCCCCTCTCGATATCGAAACGACTACTCCTGATGGAAGTGGTCCCTCGACTGAGGAGAAGGACCGCCCACTTGGAAGCGAGCTCCAAAAATATTACTCATCTCGGCCGTGTTTGTTGATCAATTTTTGACATTTGTGTTATGTTTTAAATTTTTTAATTTATAATGGGTTTTATTATTTCAAAAAATTTATATTATAGAAGATCTATCAAATAAAACACATATCGCATGTTTTTAAAAATTCACATTAAAAGACATGTACTAAAATTTTATGAGAGTATGGAATAGTGGTGGTGGACAAACAAAGTCTTCCACAAAAGTCTTTCTTTCTCAAAGCAGTGGCCGACAATGCTTAAATGATGCTTCATATCAACAGCACCACACGAAAAGCTCCAAACAAGTCCTTGTCACTTTTATTTCTAGTAGCATCTACAGTAATTCTCAATTTCACTCCCCGTCTTATACTCTTGTTTTTAATTTTTCATCTCATGAATTTTACTCCATGTTAAGATGTTTTTGAAATACGGTTTTTTTAGCTTGCACTATCACTCTCATTTTTATTACTTATAAACGCACATTGTGTAACTTGGACAAGTATCATCACAGTTGTGAAATCTTTCTTGAGAGGGATTACGAAGATTATTTTATTTTATTTCCGATATGCCATGCCTTCTTGTTACGAACATGCAAGATAATTAACTTTCCCAATATACCTCTAGGTCTGGAAATCTCTCTCCCTCTCTATCTCCTCCCGGTCTTCATTGTTCATCTCCTACTCCTAGTGTCACCGTGTGCACCATGCACTCTTGCCTATCATGTAGATGTTCTAAAACCCACTTATGTATTTGAAGGACGTTCCCAAAAGAATTTCAAAATTGACTTGTGGTTGTTGTTTCCTCATACCAATTCTTCCTTGTGTTTTTTTTTTTAAATAAAAGGTGTTCCGGGCCAGCTTGTGTACACTTCGGACTAATTCCTACAACCTCTCCCGCAGCCGTTTTACACGCTTACGCATGGGAGTGAGTTGGCTTCAAAAATTGTTGACAAGAAGAATCGAACCTGAAACCTTAAGATAAAATAAATATCTAAATCTCAGGCCAAGACCACTTGATCAATCCTTGAGGTATTCTTCTTCCTTGTGCTTTGCTTGTGCTCATGCCTAGAATTAAAACTTCTATTGTTTGAATGTACAAGATAGACTCTTATTGTGACAAACATACAATTTCATTTTGAATGACTTCTTCTGGGTTCTTAGAATCACGGTCAAAAAGTTTGGGTTCTCGGACACAATTTTTTTTAATTTCTTTCATTCATCAAATCCAATCGCAAAAGGAGAGAAGAAAATCCCCGTCCTCTCGAACTCCACTTAAATCTGAGAGTTTTGTTTTTATTTAAATTTTTTTTGCATTTAACTTAAATTTGAGAATTTTGTCCTAATTTGAATTTTTTTCGCATTTGTTAGTTTTGCGTCAAACTTTTGTAAGTTATTGATTAGTCACAACAAGAGGAATCAGAACAGTAAATTTTTTTTACTTTTAACCAAGCATTTTAAGAAATAATCAATTTTTACGACAAAAATTAGGAGTAGAATGCATCCAAAAAATTTCTACCAATAGACCTGCGGTCAATCACGGTGAACAAAGCGGACATATCGTTGAAAGGAACAATTAGCTTATATATACAAGAAGGTACCTTTTTTTTATTATCAAAACAAGAAGGTACTTACATACACACGGGAATCAGCAGTTGCGTAATTTTGGTAAGTACCTCACGTTCACACCAAAAAAGGAAGTTACAAAAGATAAAAGCAAATAAAAAAAAACATATCTACGGAGAAGTTAGACATGCAAGCAACTGGTTGCATACTTGCCGTACTTCTGGCAAAGTATCCGACGAAGATAATATACTTGAAAGTACTGTTCTCGCATCCAGCAGTCCTCCCGCAATACTTTACAAAATAGCCGCTTCACTAGCCATTAGAGATGCCATTAGCTTCGCACCTGCTATCTTTTCCTGCTCAACAATGGAAAGCCATTTACACGAAAGCTCGCAAGTTATAAACTCAAATAACGGAATACATAACAGATTAACAGTTAATGACGCATGATAATACAACATCTACATGATGTCCCTTTTTCTATGCCAAGGACATATTTGTTTGACAAGAGTATCTGGTAAAGGGATAACTAATCACAAAGGATACGAGATCCCATTCGACTAATATTTGATGGGAACAATAGTACTGTGTCTCCCAGGGAACATATTACTCGATCCACATCTATCTTCTCCTCTTCTTCCCTTTAAGCCAAGTAGAATAATCTCTATTCTTGTAATTGCGGCTCATTACATATGGTGCAAATTTGGCATCAAGACTTGGATCCCAAATTAGCAAGCAGTTCAAGAAGAGAAACACCAATTTAAGTGTAAAGCTTAATTGCTATTGAGGTGCCAATGTTTGCTCCAGAACCTAGCTCTCACTACCATATAGCAAAGAACATATCTCCTTTACAAAGAGCGAGAGGTCAAATCAGAAATACTTGACGCAAAAATGACATTGGGTGCTCAACCAGAAAACCACAAAGAAGTACTAAAGTCTTTAATCGTGTATAATTACAGCATTCTTACCTTATCTGATCCATCTGTAAGAGATTTCAAAGAGACTTTGAGAAGATCGGATGCGTAGGGAAGAACTGCAGACTTCAGATGATACACAGCTGAGAAGAAAACTTGGACAAATGCAGCTCTAATCTCTGATTCCATAATCATCTGTGGACACCAGCAACATGAGAGAGACAGAAATGGTAGCATTAAAAAAGTATGCCCTTAAGTACGAGAATGATGGAACCCAAAAAATGTCCTTTTTTTGGTAAAAGAACCCAAATAAATGTCAACTTGATTAGGAACATACCTCCACAGACTGAATGAGATGGAAGAACTTTCCGAGCAAAGGGTTTCTTGCCAGAATTTGGCATCTTTTGACAAGCACTGATAAGGACATTAGCCATGCACATGCGAAATGAGAGAGGCATTGATGACTCATATGAGCAGCCCTCATTGCCCCTTTTGGCAGAGGAAACTTGAATCTTATCGTTTGTAAACTGATTGATCACACAACTAAGTACTGAATTTCTCATCGCAGCATCCCCTGCATTTAGCACCACAGAGATCAGTTAAATAGTAAGGAGCACAAAACAAAAGGCAGGAGAGACGAAGGCTGAGTGAGATACTGACGAGACCAGCTGGGAGTTCTGACGAGACTTGATTTCTTTGTGGTCAAATCCCTGAATAATTCGGGATCTTGCAGTTCAGTACATATCATCAACGCAAGGCAATCAATGCACCCATGTTGGGCTTTGGACACTGAAATGGAAAAAGATACTTGCAGCTGTCAGGTTTCGGAGCAAAAGGGGATCAGCAAATTTTGGAAAGCAAACTAATTGCCCCTCTGTCCCATAATCTTCCTCCCTTTCAGGAGTTTCAGCTTCTTAAGGAGACATTTAACAATAACATTAGGTACTTCGAAGGCATTACTTAAATGGATCACCCCTTTTCACTTTAGAGAACATCAAAAGCCATTATGTAACTGACAGTTTTGGATACTAAAACTTCTATACCCTGACTTTGGAAAGAAGACTAACAATCAGAGGGATGGAGGGAGTACCTTCATCTCCATCGAGTGAAGGCCACAACAGGATAGTTTCTATAGTGTTCCTAATTTTAAGCATAGCTGGATGCACAATTGAATCCCTGCCTCTAATCTGTATACCAGAAGAAACAGCTAAGCTTTGAATGCCATGTAACTGATGCCAGATAGTATAAGAAACTAAATTCCCAAGTGGGACTGAAAATCATGACAACTGAGGGTTAATGACCGAGATTACCACAAATGATGTGCATAATGCAAACAAACAAGCTTTTATTTTTAGTATTTCACAAGCATTTGCTGCATCTTCCAAATGCGAGGCAATAATTGGAAGTAGTACCTGCAAAAATCACAAAATGCAGGAAGGTTAGATTGCAAACATGGAAATAAAAATGACAAGGAATACATGACACTCCATGAGTCATGGACGTTTTGCAGAACAGAGTTAGAAAGGAACATCCTTGGCTTAACAGAATAGCAGAGTGAAGACTTCGGATCAGTTTGTGAAAATAAAAATAAAACCAGGAGCCTCACCAGGCATGTGTCTAGCACACGATTACTTGGACCAAACCCTAGAAAGGTACAATTACTTTCCGCCAAAGAGCTCTATATTTTCCTTCTCTTTTTGAGTAGTTGTGTTGAGACTTTGGCATTGAAGTGCATTCTGGGCACTAACAGGTCGTTGATCTTGCAAGCTAGGTTGGTCTCAAGTTATCAAGGTAAAACAAAGTGTATGCACCACGGGTTGGCACAGTTGGTCACCTGGCAACCAGGAGCCTTTGGTCTAGGGTTTGACTCCCAGTATCCCACGGGCGTGATATTAATTCCTCCATCAGGCCAGTGAATATGAAGGTTTCCCTGGATTTAATGGGGCCCCTCACTTGTGAATGGTGGGGATTGGTTCCCAAGATTAGTTGGTCCATTAGGCCGGATACAAAGTTATACAAAAGAAGGTGCATAACGCCGCCACACCAGTTTACCGTACTCCTAAGAAGCACATGTGCAGGTACGAGTACAGGTATCGAAAACGTTGATACGACGAAACCAAATAAATGCATTGTATGGGTATGGCTGGGCTACAAGTCCTACAACTAAACGGGTGAGTTTTTTATGATGTTGAACAAAGTATTATGTAATCGTTACACTTCAAACAAAGAAAAAAGTTGAATGACTTGGATAATCCAAGATCAAATAACAGTATAATGATAAACTTAAGATACAAATCACAGTTTAATGACATTATACAAAAGAACCTATAGATTGAAATCTTTGTTCTACAATCATGCTAAACATTGAAAAAAAAGTCTAATCAACTTAGTTCATCTCAGTGTTTGGTATAGCTTAGAATGTCTTGGATACTTTTTGAACTAGGTATGACTGGAATTTAGAACTACCCATGCTTCATAGAAAAGTTGAAAACTACAGAACAAATTTGGGCAAACTGTCTATATCAGAAAATGATATCAAGTAGACTTGAAAAAACTAAAGAACTGAGTAAGTAAAACGTAGAAGTACATGAATGAAAAATACCACTTGTGTTCTTCCATGTATTCACAGCTGTTTTTTTGAACAAAATCTTATCAGCTACAATAAAATACAATCAATGCATTGCCCAAACATCATTTGCAAAGCTTGTTGGTCTTGAACTACTTTTACTTCCAGGCTCAATATTATGAAGTCACCAGACCAATAAAAAGTTCTCTGAGATATTGTAAGAACCTAAGGGCATTAGCGCCATAAATTTCACGCACTAAAAGCATCTACCTAAAAATCATACCAGCCAATGAATTTCTTCTGTTCATTCTTTCCTCTGGTTTTCCAACTTTTAAATAGCTTAAATTGACAAGATACTACGCCCTTCACTTGTTACATGCTGCCATGCTGGTAGTTTGAACTTTTGTAAACAAAAAGAAAAGGCTGAACGATAGTAAAATGCTTGCATTTAAGGACAAAAAGTCGCATTGCTATATACCTGCGGATGAATCCGCCCAGAGAGTTCAGCTGCAAGTTTCCGAACATCATCAAACTCCAAATTATTAAAAGCCCTGAAACCAATAGAAGAGGGAATATCAGCACTTCGTTCAGAACTTTATCAGAAAAGGGGCAAGTGTGAAAAAGGCTAGATGATTGTTTTGGTAGTGAAGCAACCTGTTTAGAAGGATTCCAGCAACACATTCAGGATCATTTATGTCAAAATATCCTGTATTAGGATTTCCAAAAAACAAAAGAAAAGTTACCAAAAAATCTAGAAAGGTGTCATGAGTCATGAGACGTCCGTGAACCAAAGCCACAAAAATCCCATAGCTTCAAACGAAAATTATGATCAGCTATGTCAGTAATGACCTATATAAGAAATAGCAGAAGAACGAAATGATCACACCCAACACCCCGTCCTGTTTAGCTTGTGCATATATTTTCAATTTCAGACGTCCAAAAATGCACCGAACCATGAAAAAGTCAAAGCGTAAGACTTTTTACTTCTGAAGTTTATGCATGAAGTGAGGCATTATGATTTGCATCCAAATTAAATGGCCATACACAGACACCTTACATGCCACCTTTCAAGCCAGCCGATACTCTGACACTCTGACAGGCACCACATGTCCATGAGCTCACTCAAAAACAACTATGAATCGAAACCAAGAAGAACTTACATTTACTAACATGACATCAATTATCATCACATCCATAGAAAACAGCACAGCTTCGTGAGATGTGAACGAGGCTGTCTTAAGTTGACCACCCTCAAGCACTGATACGAATAAGAAAATATTCCCTACTGCTGAAAACATTAATATTAAGCCGGCAGATGGAAAGTGCACCAGAAATGTGAGGTCAAGAATGGGGCTGAGACAAATTCCACAAGCATTGCAAACTAAAAATAGCAGACAGGGAACTGGACTTACAAAGAACAAAGAAGAAAACGAAACAAAAGAAGAGAAAAGAAAGGAACAAAGAACTATCTGAGGCATACACATGAAGCACCATACCTTGGTCCCGAAGAACACCATACATCAATGAAGAGTCGGGATTATTAAAAACCCTCAGCGGAAGCAGCCTGATAATAAGTAAAGGGCAGAGGTGATCAAAGAGAGAATGCGCCAGTTTCACAGGATTGTCGATTTCAGAGTCATGACTTTTCCATCTGTAGAAGATGATTCCATCAATCACACTTCAAGAAACAGTAACAGTGATCATCACGAGGGAGTCGAAAACGCCTTTTTCTTAATTGATCAGTAACTATACTCATTAGGATAACTAATGTAATCAATTGTGACGTGATGAAATGTATAGTAAAAATCCACCAGGGTGCAGTTCTTAAATAAGGAAAATAGTATAAACAAGCAACCGAATAGTCAAACTGAATATGCAACATTCCTTAACCATGGTTTTACCCACCTCTCCAGCTTCAGTAGGGCAGGTAAGGGCTTGGAAGGAGAGGACAAACAAAGGAAGACGAATACGAAAACAGCACCATCAAAGCTTCCATGATTTGTATTCCCCCAAAATTTAGAACATGTAGTAAATCATGATTGAAAAAAATAATTGAAAGCGTCCGTGTATCTTGTGGCATATTGATAGCCAATCCATTGGCTTCTCTTTTGCACAAAAATGTGCTCCCAGAATTTTTTTTTTTTAAGTAAACTATTTCCTTCCTTTTGCATTCAAAAGTTCTTCGGAAAGAATATTCTATCTTGTCAGAGCTTGTCCCATAGCGGTTAATTATACCCTCCAAAACTCGTACATGAGCCTGGGCAGGGGACCTCTCAACAAGTTGCCAATTGCTTTTAAGTTGGATGCTTATCTATTATTTGGTAGCTTTCTCATAGTTGCATATCTTGTTGCATGAAAAAAAAAGATCACACCATTATACCGAGGGAGATGAGAGAACTTTGATGTCCTAGGCTTATATTCTAGCATCTGTCCATTTAAGGTAGGCCTACATAAGTTAAAAAGAGTCATGTTGCAATCCCAAGGGGTAAGAGACGACAACTAGTGGAGGTCTTCTGTTCAACTACTTTAGGCCACCGGCAACGTGACAATAATGGTTCTCATGAGTCTTAGCTTTGCCCAATCTGCGAATGCACTACTATGTACATACACCCCAGGAGTTACACTGCAAGGGGTTTCTCATCAGTAAAGAGGAAAGGAAAAATAAAGGAGAATGTTGCACATCCAAAGATAACCAGATTGCTCCTTGATATTTCCTAACCATTTTCTGCAGAAACTATCAATCATCAACTCTATGTGGAAATATTGCAGGAAATAGCATTTCATCAAGTTCATATCAGTCACCTTCTCTAAACAAATAGCTTGTTGACAAAAGTCACATTTCTCTCAAGCCTACACTCTGAGAGTAATTGGTTCATAACATTGGGGCCATTTTGAGGGATCTGAAAACTCACTCATGCCGAATGTTGCTTCACAACAGGGGTGGGGGGAAAGGAAAGACGCTGACAACTTGGCTGGTAGTTGGGCTTGTTTATAAAGGCACAATTTCAGAAATCTAACTTTAGTTACAATAACCCCTATGAAGTATTCTTTACCAACTCTAGAAAACCGCACATAGGAAGTCTGCATTTCATGTTCATGGAAACTTTTTAATGCACCATTACATCTAACAGTAGTATATGAATTTGATTATAGGATTTAACCCAGCAAGAGATGGGATTTACGTGAGAATCATGAGATATTAACAGTCAAGAGTTTCATATGCAATAAAATAAAGAGAATTTACTCACTCATCCGGCTGTCTTGTACGCAACAGAATCCGGTGAAAGACTACATCTGCAGCATCTGCCAAACGTTCACTAATATAACTTAGGAACTTAACAATTATGGCATTCGATGGCTCCGCAAACAACTTGTCAATCAAGGGTTCAACCAACAAGTTCCAGTCTTCAACCTACACCATTGCAGAGATTCAAAAATCTAGTCAAAAACAAAATGGAAGCTCTTGAAAAGATTAACCGCAATTGCAATCAAGGACGTCCAGAAAGTCATAAACAAATTTTAAGGATGGTTAGCCTTGAGTCAATTCATTACCCATACACATGCATGAGACAACTGCAAGAGATTGGCACAGCTATAGACTAAAAAGCTCAAATAGACAATTTGGTATGATACACATATCCACAAACAAATGTATATAACATATTAATAAACATTTACAATGTCCTAAACACTATTAGATTTCACCTAAACGAAACAGCAAAAAATCTTTTTCCACTCAGATTCTAGTTATTGGAAAAGAATTGTGGAGACAAGCCCCAACCTAGGGCACCAAGATTCCGAAGCTCAAGATTGGAGCTGAGGGGGCAAAGAATGTACATCAAGCTTTTCAACACTCCTTCACAGGTAGCCTCATCTTGCACGTGGAGATAAAATCACCCAAGCATATACATACACATATGTCTATCTATATGAATGTCTATGCGAAGGGGGAATAATGCCGACAGATCAACTGCAGCAAAAGACCTCCCCTAAGATCCTGATTACCATGTAGGGATTAGTTACAGTTACGAAAGGGGCCAAACAACGTAAATGTTGTTCAGCACTCATATATATTTTCCAAACACCTATGCACCAACAAACTAATTGTTTACGCTTTAGAGTTCCTCAAATTAAATACTAAAAGAGAATATATGTCATATGCACAAACTATGATAATGAACTCCAGTATGAATATCAGGTGCAGATGTCTGCCCCGACGTAAAATCTCCCTAAAACCTTAAGCGGAGGATACATGGATATGCTTCCAAATATTGGATACAGCCTGAACATGAAATGAACATCTAATACTGATACATTGCATAATGTTCTGCTATTATAGAATGCTCAATTATTGATGTACTTGAAATTAATTAGATTTAGGTAAAAGATATTTCTAGTGTTCAGTAAAAATATTCCTTGTCTACCAATGTAAACTTCTTCCTCAAACATTGTTCTGCTAGTAAAGGATCCAAACGTCCATTTGGGTACAATTTACGAATGTCAAACACATATCTCATAGACCAATCCACGTCATACCCAATGGCACAGGTATTCTAGGGGATTTGAAGAATCTAAGTACAGGGTGTACATATCTACAATCTACTGGCTCTTAATCAATCTCTTCCAAGTCATTGGATTCATAGTAAATGCAGAGAGAAGAATTTTCATTCCGTGCTGTGAGACCGGAGGCGGATTGGGGGGGTGGGCGGGGGTTTGGGGTTGTTCGTGTAAAGTGGGAAAGCTCTCTATCTGTTGGAGGGGATGGCAACGAGGGCCTTGCCTACCAACACAGGTAATCATTTTCGTCACATCAACTTCGTTAAGGTAAAACTTGTTATAGGATTCAAGTCAGTGTGGCCTCTCTCCTAGCCATGCTGAACCTGGATAATGCACGTACCGGAGGCTGCATTACCAGGCTCTCTAACCTAGAAGTCACAGATGCACACAGGTTCTCGCGGTGTCAATCTTTAGCTGAGCTGACTCTTTTACTTGGGATATTTCTGCGTGCGAGCTCATTGATTTGTACCGTGGTGATGCTAAGGTTGAGTCGTTGACGCCCTGCGGAGTTCTCTTGGATGCTTTGGGATGGATGTCTAGACGCCAGCTTCCATTGGAATGGTCTGTCGTTATGGAGGTCGACATGGCACAAGTTATAATGAGCATTCCACCTTAGAAGGAAGCAACCGCGCACAAGTTGGTTATTATGAGCCACAAGCATGTAAGTACTTGTAGTGGGCCCAATATGCTAGTTCGGCCACAGTCACTATGTTCGGCTGAAGGCCGGGTTAAACCCCTCGATTATGTTTGATCCGATCAAGGCATTGACCGGGTTGCTTGGTTCGATTGGGCTTGGTTCGGCACAAACTGCGTTCAGACAAGCAGATCCGAATGGCCAACTCATTCTAAGGACTGAACCTCTCTTTGGTTCAGACATTATGGTTCGCCCAACTCATATTGAGGTCGAGGCTCCTCTCTATGGTTCGGACATTATGGTTCGGCCAACTCATACCGAGGTCAACGCTCCTCTCTGTGGTTCAGCCATGTGGTTCGGACACGGTGGTTCGGCCAACTCATACATGTCAGCTCGCCCACGTGTATTTAACTGCCTTATCCAGTACGTCAAGTGTGACATCCGGCAGAACGGTTGTGGCACGAGCTGGGCACGAGCACACATGGGTGACAGCTCGTGCAAATTCCTGATAACTACCTTATCCAAAATGTTAGGTGTGACGTAGGCCTAAGGCGGTTACCAAGCGTGCTTGGCATGCATTGGCTTGGAGAGCAAGCCAAGGAGGTCTATATAAAGGTAAGGATGAAACCCTACAATGGTACGCACTCTTCACCTCTCTAAACCCTAGTGCTTTCATCTTCCTCCTACAACTTTCTGACTAGACCGGCAGAGGGCCTTTTCAGTTTCCGACCGGTCTAGGCAAACCTAGTCGCTGAACCAGGAGGCTCAAGAGAGGTTAACTGATCTTGATCGACAACCCCACAGTACTCATGGACATTCCACATGAGTATAGAAACGAAGAACTCTGGCTATAAGGAGATGAGTAAACACAGCAGAATAAAGGACTCCATAGCCATGAAACAACCAAGTCACCTCAAAAATGTTACTTATCACCAAAATAAATTAAAAATTGGATTATTCTAACCTCCGCCCAAAAGGTGTGGGATAATAGGTAAAAGGTGCATCGATATCCGAAAAAGGTGTATTGATATTTGTGAAAGTCTAATAATATCAGGAAATATGCATTGATATCCGAACTTGTTTGGAATTATTGGCATATTATCCTCCTCCTAGTGGGCGGAGGTATGTCGTTAAAAATTTTACTAAATAACAAAGCATACACTGTCTGACCACTGTGGAATCAGCTTGAGCACGATGTCAGCATCCAACTTTGACCCTCCTACAAGGTGGCAAAGTAAAAACATCTAAATTATGCACAAAGAAGGTGAAACCTAAATTAAGGAACAAAAAGATAACATAGAAAATAATTCAATATAAGGTATCTTAAAAACCATATCCTATGAACTACCAATTGATTGCAAAAGTGCTTTCATATTGTTGAAAGCATTTGGTATGGGGAATGGATGTTCTGAGATTCCAATCATCACATATCAATGTACAAACGCTTATATCTCTACGTAAGTACATTGTGCGACTAAATCTAACATTTATGATCTAGATGAGTAATTGCATCTCAACAATCCACATTCCTCAGGTCCATTATCTTGGATTTGCTATGGAGTAGCTGCTGGAGCAGATAGTAATCCAGCAATTATACTTGCCATTTGGTGAGCCAAATTTCAGCATGACTCCATGCACGATTGCTGAAGAATAAGACAGAATTTTCGGGCTATATGCATGTCAATCAAAAAGTTTGATTGTTACCAAAATAATGCTAGTAAAAACATTTTCTACTTAAGTATGGTAGTAAAGTACATACATGGGAGATGGTATTCCCCAAAAATAAGTCAGAGGCAGCCAAGAAAAAGGTTTATGGATAATAATGTCCATTACTGGATTTTTGGATGTTTTATAGTACTTTCACGATAAAATAACTTCTCTCGGACAATTTTCCTAAAATTGTTAACAAATATGTACGAACAAGGATGCTACAGCATGTCATGAACAATTCCAAGATTAAAACAGGAAAGATACAGCTTTTGCTACATCACCTGAAGCTTCTGGAAGATCTGGGTTTTGACAGAGGTCGCTGCAAAATGTATAACTATAGGTTACACAAGTAAAACTGTTGCCATATATATTAAACTTCAGAACCAAAATAGCTAGCACTACTCCAAAGTTTCCAGAAACAAGGCATGTACAAACAAAATTGACCCTTTGAAGTTTTCTAAGACCAATAATGGTAGTGCGAGGGTTCAAGAAAACCCAAAACAAATATGAAGAAAGAACTAAAAGGTGAACTAGAATATACCTAAGACAGTTGAACAACATACATAAAACTTCAAAGCTTTTATTATGATATTTGAGCACGGCGACAAATGTGTTACAAGCAGATGATTGCAATACTTCGTCTGATGAATAAAGAAGACTGACTAAAGCAGGCAAAACCAGGGAAGGGTCTGCAAGAAGAAACAAAAAATCCATTTACAAAAAGTACCACGGTCAAAAGAGTCATTCTGTGCAAAAAAAAAAAAAAAGAATCCAAAAAAAATCCTTACAATTCCTTTCTCCCTAGACTGAACAAAATGGAAATCTGCCCAGTGTGCACACAATTAGTTACCGGAGTGCTATATTATGTATTTTAGTACTTCCAGATTAGCTTCTTTTTAAGTTAAGCTTAAAATATGAGTCTTGGTAAGTTTAAATTTGAGTCGTTTAGGTTTACTACAGATCCTAATTTCCTATTTTATTCGGGTTTGTTTAAGGTTGTGGCCCTTCTCTGCTTCCACATTAGAGTGTACCTCTACAAATTACAGTAAATTTAATTATATCAGAAAACAAACTGAAAAGCAGTATATGCCTGAACTTGACCTGCATTTGTTAACATAGCAACAGTAAGTTTGTTTATAGCTGGAAAGGAATAAAGCTGAGTATGGCTAATCACACCACAATCACAAGCTCAATAACACAAACTTGATGCTGTGACAGAGACTAGCTAGAATAATGACTCTCTGCTGCTGCAAATGTGGAAATCCTATTTAACCCAAAAGCAAGGACCCAAGTCTACATAAATCCCCATTGGGAACATCCCAGGGATTCGTAAATGATCACCCAGTGCTCATAGGACAAGGGAGCTATGCATGCCCAGGAAGTATAAGTAAGAGAAGTCCATTGTTAGTTTGTTTCATCTGTTTTTTGGGGGATACAATCAATATACCATTCATGGTCACCCACAAAGAAGCAGATTATTACCACTTAGTCTATTGGGAGGATCACTTACTATGGAACAAGTGAGAAGATGAGGTAAATTCCTCATATTTGCCTTTCTCCAGCCAAATCAAACAGTTTAAGAACATTTTGGTGCTTGTTTACGTAGGAGAAATCACCTTCAGCACCATATTGTTATGCTATATTTGACTCAAGTCTGACACTCCGTGTTTTAACAACCCCTTGTCATAGAGCCAAAACTAAAATTGCATGCTTCTGTGACAATAATAGTGGCAACAGGAGAAACTATTAATATTCTTTTCATTTTGCATAAAACTACCCTCCCACTCTAAGAAGCATAGATACGGACACAAGACACAGTTACGCTTGACAGTTGACACGCACACGCGACTATGCTATTTCCCTATGATGTAGGACACGGTCCCGTTCAGGATACATTCAATCATATCTGTACAAATATACTGTTATGTACGATAAGTTATAGAATAGATAACTTCTAGTTGACATGGGACTCAAGAAATACTTCAATAAAGTAAGCTAAGTTATAGAATAGATAAGTATGATAAATTGTAAGAATTACTACGTTTCCAACTTTGTATATCACAGTGATGTGTCAAATTATGATATCTTCGATAGTCACATGTTAGCAAGTGTCAAAATAGTGTTGATCGCATATTTATTTCTAAGTGTCACAAAAGGCAAAGAAATGGTGGACAAGTTGTAGATTGAGTGTCGGACACATGTCCGAATTAAGATTTTTACTTCCTAATTATGAAGACACAGAAATGAGCATCAGACAAGTGCCTTTACTTCCTAATTATGGAGAACAGAAATGGGCATCAGACAAGTGCCCAAGGAGTGTCAGACATGGCCAACGTCCCCTTCTTTTAAGTGTCCGCGCATCTTAGATCTCGCTAAGTTTTAACATCATCAAGTCAATGTACAATAAGTGTAAAAACACAATAAACCCAACAACAGACTTTAAATTGGCACTAAACAATGTTCTTTACATGGACATCAAACTTTTCCAAGATCAAATAATCTTCTAGCCAGACCCAAGATGTAAATTAAAAAAGAAAATTCAAACAAAAATTATGAAAAAAAGACTAGTGGGTAATCAAATTTTCACCGATAGAATTCAATTTCTACCTATCGATATATATGTCATGCAAAAACTTAACAGTTTCACCCAGATTCGTCGGGCATGGTGAAGCAGTGCAAGTGTTACATATTGCTTTATAAAAATACAAGATGTCAAAACACGAATTTGCCCAACATTTGGAAGCAAAAAGTAGTTTTCCCTTTAGTATCATTTTGGTTGTCTGATGTTTAAAATTAACGGTAGTTTGCTAAGCGCCAATCTTTTGTTTTCAACTTTAGAGTTGTAACCCTATTTAGATTTGGAGTCTCAGGAGCCATACACAACCAACAAAATCTTCGTATCTATTAGACATGTGTTAGATACAGTAATTAATTGCAGTTTTAAAGCTCTCGTTGGAATTAATTTAATTCTAGGTCCAGGTCCAATAGTCAAAACTTCAAAGACTCGACATGTAATGCCTACCAGCTTCTACCTTTTTCTTTTCCTTTATTTGCACTTTCTACCCTTTGACCCCACCCTAGTCCCTAGAGTTAAAGACCAAATGCCGCAAAAACATTGCTTTAGAATTTAGCGACCTTTGGCAAATGCTAACAATGACCAAGCATAATGTTCTTGGCATAAGCAGACTGTTAACAGGTTTCCAACTACACTAGTGAAGTACTTCACCACAAGCATTTTGTTTTGAAGATGCTATCAACAAATTTAAAACTAACCCATCATTGGAATCAAATTTGATGCTTGTGTTCGAACTATGGATTCTTCATCTCCAAGGCGCTCCAACAAGTGGTTTGCTATATCTTGCCTGCCAAAAATCTGAACAAATAGCCAAGGGAATGAGGACAAGGATTATCAAAGAGCTAACTACCAGCAAAAGAAACATTGACCGTACATGCACTAGATGTGGAGATATACGAAAAAGTTCTGACATAACATCAACAGCATTCCTCCTCTTTACAACATCTCCAGAAGTGAGACGGTTTAAAACTTCTTGAAGGCACCGGCTATCTGTGCTTCTGGTGAATCAACAATTAGCAATCACTTAGTCAGGTTTAAACTTGGATAGAAGATTAGAACATGAAGATTTAACTCAATAGTGAAATGGTGAAAAAAATTAGACATACATGGAGCAGTATTCTGCAATGAGTATGACGACAGCCCTGGCTGTTCCATCACGTTCATCTAGAAGGTTTAGTAGCAATGGTAGCACAGCATCCATCTCTCTAGTGTCAGTGGAACTGCTCCCATCCAAAGAATAATTGGATCTAAAGATGACTGCCTTTAAGAGGCAAACCGCCCCATCAATCACCTCTGCATCAGCACAGTGAAGCTTAAAAAGAACCAGCACGTGATTATCAATACAAAGCATACAATTGCCCCAAATAAAAATGTTAAGATCAGATCCAAAACCAAACTATAGGATTAAAGTATAATGGCAGTTCATTCTCCACAAGTTATTTACATTCTAGTGCTGTAGCTCATAGCTACTTCTTTACAATCAACCTATCTCAGATAAGTACAAGAAACCTCACTTCTGAAGACAGTTAAGAGAAACCTGGTCCATAACCACTCAAGGCAACAAAGGAAACTCATTCTGAGCAAATCAATCCACACTTACTAAAACAGTACAGATGGAGCCAGGGAAACTGGTGTCATTAACTTTCAGACAGAAATGTTAAACCAGCATCTAGTGATATCAAATTAAGCTTGTACAAACTGGGCGACCCTGTTTCATGTGTACTTAAACAATTCTATAATCAATGTTACACAAAATGGTAGACGCTTTTCCAATCAGGAATATAACAGCACTGGACTGGTGGGGCATCAGCACGTAAAGCGTTCTTCCAATTTACAATATGTCCGTATCAGATAAGACAAGGGAAAGTATTCCGGGGGTATTCCAAACAGTGAAAAATGAAAATCTTCAACGAAATAGCAAATATACAAACACCATTTAATCATTCTGTACTCACAAGTACAAAACAGTGCCACAATGGCGTAATGATCTTATGATTCACCATTTGACTTGTCATGAGAACATGCCACCCAAGCTCATACTAGTTTTGGAGATTATAATTAACCAATGTGGACAAGCTCCAACACTCCCCCACAAGTGCAACCCCTAGCCTGCACGTGAAGTCAAAAAGGATCCATAACACCGGGATCGTAACGAACTACAAAAGAAGGTGAGCTTAAGGCACAAAGCCCAGCTCCAATACCATGTTAAAGCATCCAACTCAAAACCAATTGACAGCGAGTGGAAAGGCCCCAAGCTCATATACTAGGTTTGGAGATTATAATTAAATTAACCCATGTGGAACAAACTCAACAATATTTAATTTGATATCCCCTTCTACTCGGAAGCATACGTCTAATATCACCCTACTATGAAGGCAAATGAATCAATCCTATGATGTGGATTTGTATGACTCGCAACTATGATTCAAAATCATGCTATTTGACAGCAAGTCAATTTTGGACTACCATAAACCACCTTTCTTCGTAGCCTTTTTCCTCTATAATTAATTTCTCGACTATTAGCCTTTCCCTTTTGAAATGCTCCTCCTAAATACTTTAAAGTGCTTCATGGTTAAAATTTGCAAACTCTTTCCTTTTCCCCTTCCTCTTACAAGACAGTAGATCTGTCATTCTCTGATTGATTAACGAACCCACAAAATATTTCCAATTGTTTACCTTCTTTTGAAGAATTAGCATCGCTTACTTAATTGAGATAAGTTTCTATTTGTGGTTAGTGAAGTGGTGATTTTTGCGGATGTAAGTTTGTAGCAAAGAAAATTGAGCAGAATTTTTGCACAGGAGTTCTATAGTATGGACAATTGAAGCAAGTGTACTATAAACAAAGGGCATAAACAATAAACAGACACTCATGAGCACTTGAGTTCACATCATGAAGAAGCACACTTCTTTTTATCAGAATCAAGAAGCACACTAGAACTTTGAAAGAAAGGAAACAACCATAATATAGTGCCTCTGCAAGTTCAGAAGTTGGAAAATATATATTCTAGACAAGCAGCAAATTTAGGTGATGTAACCATGCAAATCTTAACTTTCAACTATATGTTATTTCCTAGTTTCAATGATATTAACTTAATGATTTTACATATGCAAGCAGAAAATGAGAATTTTTAAAGGGACAAAAAGAGCAAGAGGACAAAGTAATCTTAAAGAGGTAAACTTGTGATATGAGAACATGAGACATCTACCTGGGATATGAGAACGTGAGATATCCGCAACCCATCTTCTGACAACATGTTTTCAAATCGCTTGCCGTCCAAATGCCCCAAGAGCAGGGATAGACAATTTAAGAAAAACTTTATAGTTTATTCCACTATCCTTATTCTCAGTATACTCTTCAGTGGTTCTCTGCATAAAACTGCATACGAGGTTTATTAGGACCTGAACTCCAACAGAATCAAAGTACACGTGCCATCATATTTATTGAAACCTCATTGCCTCATCTAGGACGTCAAGTCAGAGAAAAATCATGTCACACTATTTTATTATGTTGTCTGCAAGAAATTCAGAACCTGATAAGTACCACAGTGCCAATGTTTGATTTTTCCTTAACATGCTATTCAGATGAACTACATTCAAGAAGAGCTAATCTTTTTAACAAAATGTACCCCATGACAGTCCCCAGTTAATCATCACCCAGTTTTGGTCATCATCTAAAAAAGATGCACAATGCCATCTGAATGTATACAATAAGTTGCTGGAAGAAGTTAACCACATTGAAATGCTTCAAGACTCATTGGAAGGCTAGATTTCATGACGCAGCTGAACACAGATACCATGTCACCATGTACGTGTTTAGCCTTCAACATCAGATACTATGCCACAGCACTAGCCAAATACGTCACCACATTTTTTGTTGGATCCTTCCCAAGAACCACATTGACACCTGATGACTATGTCCACACAAAGGAACACAATAAGCAAGTCAAATCTTCGCAGGCATGATAAGGGAGATCAGACATGCTTGGCCAAGAGTTATGGAATCACGTTGGACCTCAGTCGGTCATGATCATAGTTATTGGTTTTGACATGAACTTTTGGCCTGGGCATGTGCCTTCTAAACATGTCATTCAAACGGGAATTACTTGGCTGGAAAAATGCTGAGAATATGGGTAAAGGTAAACTTAACCTGAATCCCAGACAGGTATTGGTCCAATAATTCTTTGTAGTGCTGAGAACTCTGGTAGTCTTCCAAGTGCATCAACATGCCATAATATTTCCAACAAGAAGAGAGAAGTAAAACTCCAGTATTCAGAATGTGTGACCCTGCCTTTCATGTCAAAAAAAAACACAAATACTTACGGAGAGGAATTAAAACGTATGGGGACATGAAATGCTTTAATATGTTATAGAAGTAACACCAGCCTCATTTTGAACGTGAGCATAGCTCCCTTTTATGCCCTGCAACCACTTGAGCACTCTGTCCAGTCCTTCAGCATGTAAAGACCGGCTTTTTCTGCTCCACTGCTTACCATGATGAAAATAAAACTATTATTGGAGATATTCGAGCTTCGACTAGCTCAACAGGAAAACAAATCAAGTTGTGCAGCAAGTAACATTCATTATTGAATTCAAACCACAATATCCTGTGTATGTACTTTCTATGGTAGATTTTCATATTCTACCATAGTGCACAGAGTTCTTCCACTTTATTTTATTAATTCATACAGAGAGTTGATACTGGAAAATTAGTTTTTTTTCTTCTGTCCCAGCCCGTGATCTAAAAGCGTCGCACATACACCCTAGTGCATGTTTTTCGATGCTGAGGGTATCCTTCAAGAGCAGGGGAATTTCCTGACATTTCTGATTGGGTAT
The DNA here is from genome assembly GCA_019656835.1 of Rhododendron ovatum. Taxonomy (NCBI): domain Eukaryota; kingdom Viridiplantae; phylum Streptophyta; class Magnoliopsida; order Ericales; family Ericaceae; genus Rhododendron; species Rhododendron ovatum. Next base: position 1,881,550 of record CM033791.1, read on the forward strand.
CTTGTAATTCTAATAACTTGTTTTGTGCAGTATGCCAGCAACCATTTGTTATATAATTATAAACCGTCCAAGCATCAATAACAATCTACTGATGCAAGTTTATAAGCACCCAGAGATAAAACAGGAAAACATCTCTAGAACTATAGATGGCGGTGCTTGTTAGAGAAGACATAGAACACCTTGGCAAAAACATAATGAAGAACATCAGAGGGTTATAACCTGAGAAAATAAACAAGGTGCTTTTAAAAAAATGAAACCCTAAGGTCCATGAAATAACTGGAAACAGAATTAGTTTACTTCCGATCAGATTGGAGGCTTTATGAAATAGAGGAACAGGCATCCTATCTGACTTTCACAAAAATACAGCCTTATTATGTCCATGAGGACCCAAGGCTATCCGGGGAAAAAAAACCTATTGCACCAGAAGAACGTACAATCGATCGAACACGGGAATGTCAAACGATATACTACCACCAGCTTCTATTCCGCAGAGAGCAGAGACTTGATTCACATGTCCAGAAAATCCATAGCCTGGGGAACGTCCACAATTGAATTGGCCAAAGCAGTGAGGCCAATTTCTCCACCCTCGTAACTCCATCCCTTCATTAAGGGAGCCAATGGAGCTTGGTGCCCAAGGTTTAACCATTGTCATCACCATTGTTCAGAGAGCATTAGGCAAAAAAAGATGGTCGCAAGGAAAAGTGAAAGATTCCCAAGCAAAACTTTGAAGTTAAAGTAGGTGGGTAAAAGGATTAAAAATTTCACGGTTCCAACATCAAGTCTAAATACACCATGCTATCCTGTGTTCGGTAAAACTCAACCCCAAGGGCTGGTTAATGATATGCCTTCAAGCTTATATACAAAACCGTGTAGTTGGAGCAACCAATGACAAATAGAAAAAGGTAATCAAATCGATGATCTGGTAGAGAATTTCATAACATACAGCAATGAGTCTCTGCACAAGAATAATAAGTTCATCTAAATGATCCCAAAGCAATAACTTCATCTCCATTGAGACTTCAGGACATCTACTAGCTGGTTTCACTCTCTTTTCTCCAGGCACCCAGGTAGTTGGAAGGCTTGATAAACTTGAATTCGATTGTTTAGGCTTTTCATCTGAACCATTGGAAAATAGATCTTTTTTTGTCAAAGCTGTAGTGAGAGCTAAAGTGCAATCAGCAGCAGCCACTGCCAGGCGAGTTGGCAACTCAAAACCCCCCTGCAAAGTGCTACAACTACAAGGATCAAACATTTTTAAACAAAAACATATGAATGGATTTTCAAAAAAAAAATTAGTCAACACAAGCACGTAACACTTAGCTAACTAGTAACATTACATCAAGAACTTCAGCATACTAAAGCACAAAGACGGCACACAAGCATCATTTGAGCTCTTAGATAGCCTCAGAGGACCAATTGCTCTAGTCTCACAATAATCATATCCCGAAGATGATTTTCATCTCATATAATAAACAACGGATTCTTTGAATTCTTTTCTTAAACGCAAATGTTATCTCATCACTGTTGAGATCAAGACAATGGTCTCATCTCACTCTCAGCAATAATCGACGATTAAAAACCTAAGCCTTACCACAACTTTCACGAGCCCTCTAGCACACCCTAGAATTGATGTTAACAAATAAACAAACAGGTTAGCCATCAACTTCACCGTCTAACCAAGTAATTTCCGTGACAAAAACAAGCTGCTCAAAAGAAAGCCAGTGAATTCAATGAGCCTGTTTTAATTAGTGTACTGACAATATGAATTATGGTGCATAAGTAAGTTTCGCTTGTACCACTGCAGCTTTAAACAATGTGTAAGGTGATCACTAGCAATAATATCCGCTTTCCGCATATTGCAAGGATCTGTAGCCTTGTGTTATTTAACTCCACTTTCAACTTGAACTGTCCAAATAAGGTGTATTCATCAATAAAGATGTGTCCCATCAGTTACTGCCTCTGAGGTGGCAGGAGATACCACTCATCTGAACAACTCAATAGTTCATCTAGCAGTCCATGACGAGAAGTAATGAAAATGCATACCAAGTAGAATTAAATGAACAAAACAGGGACACAAACAGAGCTCCCATTCCAGATAGTGCCAATATTGTGGAATAATAGAGATAATTGAAAGTTTACGAATTCAAAACTAAGTCAAGATCAAAATTTTCAAAATCTTATTCCAAAGCCAATCTGAAGACCTACAGGCTACATGTAAGTACTTTTAGCAGAAGGTAGTCTCATTAGCTTCTAAGCTCAATCTAAAGGCATCTTCAGACAACATCTTTGGACATGGGTACGTCAAAAAAATTTAACATTTACGCTTCAGACAAGGTTAATGCTTAACAGGAACGAATGATAACAGAAACTGCCAACATAAAGCTAACAGTCAACATACAGCCAACAGAATAATTCTTCAGAAACAATTCCCACTTAATGTTGAGCTGATAGTTGACTAGTTGCAAAAAGTTCGCAGGCAAAAAGTTCAGTTCAATTGGCATCAAGTTGCCAAACCTCCAAAGGCGTGAACACAATTAGAGGTATCACATCTGATAAGTAAAGAAATGTTTGTCAACCTTGCATATAGATTTGTTGAGGGACGGAACAAGCACTCACAGAACAAGACAATATGTGCTTAATAAACTAGCCAACCCGTCACTCTATCCATGACTCATGCAACAAAATAAAAAATAAAAAATATTGGTCTTAGGTCCATTTTGTGAATTTCAAAAGCCCACAAGTCCACCTATTAGTTTTTTAAGGTGTCAAGTACAATCTAAAAAGATCATAGTAGGCCCAGTCCACTCTCAAGGGTAGGGTACCCTATGGTTCAGGCACTTTCATAGGGTTTTAGGATGCACTTTCCTATTATTGGGTAGGGTACCATAGCATTTAGGCACTTTCATAGGGTTTTAGGGTGCACTTTCCTATTATAGGGTAGGGTACCCTGGGGTAGGGCAGGGTACTCTAGGGTTTAGGCACTTTCATAGGATTTTCGGGTGCACTTTCCTATTATAGGGTTTTAGTGATTTAGGAGCTTTCATGGAGTTTAGGGTTTTAGGCACTTTCGTAGGATATCCTAGGGTTTAGGTTACACGTGTGGACTTGTGGGCTTACAAAACTAATAGGTGGACTAGTGGGCTTATGAAATCTCTAAAGTGGATCAATCACCAAATCTATAAAAAAAAATAAAAAATGCACCGGATCCAACTGGCTGGTTTTCTTCCACTCCTGGATGAACATTTCTGATCGATCCTAAAACAGAAGATTGTCGCTCGGATCTCCTTAACTGAGAAAACCCTAGTGATGAATTGTAGAAACTAATATACTAAAACAAATTAAAGAAAAGGGCTATATGGAGTATAGACCATGTCCACGTGAAATAGCAGTGTCTCGCTTAAACCAAGTCAATACAAACAATCACAAGTATAAAACAACGGAAAGAGGTAAGGCTATTTGAATCCCAAGTATCTCTACTCAACTACTACCACTATCTCAAAACACTTCATGCGGAAAAAGGAAAAAGCAAAAAACAAGATGAGCATACGAATTCTCGTATTGAATTTTTTAGGGTAAAACTTCCCTTTCTTTTTTCTTTTTGTATGTTCCCACTCTTTTCTTTCACACGTAAAGGAGAAAGAAGAAATATTACATCAACAAACAAATCTTCAGCAACTTGCCATGTGCTCCGCAGTGTGCAATGAAAGAATCCTCCTTAGTTAATGGGAAACCCAATCGTAGTTGTCGAGCAAGGACTAAAGCAAATCAAATATGATCGAACAGCATATAGACTCTATGAAATCGTGCAAATGAATAAGACTACCCCGAAATAAGAATAGAGGCTGAAATCTGCACAGAATAAACACCATGTACGTGCAAAATGGAGTTGGTACATGTGGGCCACAACAGGTTGTGTAAGAGAGTGGTACTGAAAGACTAAACAGCAGCACATTGACTGCACTGAAACCATGATAAATAAACTTAAGATAACTTATCAAATAAAGAACGATATAGATAGGAAAGACAAGATTTACATTGTTCGCGTATGATGACTCACCGCCACATCAGAAAGTTAATGGCACTCTCACACTACCTAAACGAATACAAGGTAAATTGAACATAAAAGCAGAGATAGAAACAAGGTTACAGAAATATTTCCCTCTTTGACTATATATTGTGGCATCCACCAATAACAGATGTAATCCACTAGTTCCAGCAGAACGGGCTCATGATATGGCAGAAGCAGAATAACCACATGTCTTGCATCATTACCAGTCTAGTTCAGTCTTTCAATCTCTCAACTTCTCTAACCTGAGTTGCTTTTCTCTAATTACCTACTATTCAGTTCATAACAATTGGTAATGGTCTAATGACATTACACTTACAGTTTTCCCCATCTTTGTATGGGTCCTTCTAGCTATTAATCTAGACTGAACCCACAAGTTTCCCATTTCTCATATTAAGTTGGTATTTACCAATGATAATGTCACAAAGAAAAGTGAGAAAGAAGCCAAGATTAAGTCACCAAGATGGAATGACACATCACAATATCAACAACAACATAACGGAACCCATCTAGTCCCCAATCATTGGGGGTATGGGTGGGGGATGATTGGAGACCTATGTAGCACCGACACTCTAAAAGGGCGCCGTGTCTCATCATTGGACACGGGGACACGCCCAAATATGTATTGGACACGCCACATGGCGTTCCAATAATTTTTATTATTTTTTGATGGGGGACACGCCAGGACACGGCTGGGGACACAGCTGAGGGTCAAAATGTAATATATAGGGGTTAATATGAAATTATTCAAAAATATTTGGATTAAATTGTAGTTATGCCTTTATTTGGACCATGGTAATCTTATACATTCATATAGGACATGTCTTCATCAACAGTGGAAGAAAAGAAAAAATATATGTATATATGTATTTATATATATATATATATATTTATTTATTTATTTATTTATTTATTTATACACGTGGCGTGTCCCCCGCCGTGTCTGTATCCCCATTTTTTTAGAATTGCCGTGTCCCGTGTCCGTATCCGTGTCTGTATCCGTATCTATGTCAGTGCTACATAGTTGGAGACAGACCTAACCTTTGGCAATATATGCACAAAGTGGCTGCTCTCAGAATACCACTAAAACAGTGGCCCTCCTAAACCTCCAAGAACCGAGGAGCTACATGGACGTTTTGCTGTAGAACCATGCCCCCAAATCAAAGCCAAATGACATCAGAGAGGGCAGGCCTAGAGACCCAAATCAATTTATATGCACATTACCATGCTTCCTTCATTGATAATCCAGAGCATCGGTATGCACATTCACATCACAATATCAGATAACTTTAAAAAAAAACCTTTTCGGTAGAATTCGAAATTCACTAATGGTCGTACTGTCAGGAATTGATATAGTTTGAGCATGAGAAATGAGACTGCAAAGGTAGTAGCAGCCTCACCAAGACCGTTCATCGGAGCATCCAACATGCAACAGATATTAAAGAAAAACACAGAGACAGAAAATTGCTTCATTTTGCAGCTACAAGAATAGTCATCAGACGCCCCTTGGGCTTATAACTTGGTGTAAAACGATATACCTTCCATTGCATACAACAGATACAAGATGTGTGATGCACGAAGAAAAAATCTTGAGTAGTGAAGAGTACTTCTGCTTTAGTCCTGCATTAAGAAAAATAACACTATCACTCCTAGCAGATAGGGGAGACAGCGACGACTAAAATCTTTCTACAACAGAAGCTAAGAAATGCAAATATTATCTCCTGACTAGAAGACATATAACTTCTTTCCCTTGTCTTTCTCCTACTGCGAGTCCAAAATTTAACTAATGCCTAATCAAAGCATTTGAAATGGCTAAGAAACAATATCCTTCAACTAGCTGTTCAGGCTTCATTTATCCCAAAAATGCTGCTGACAGTACGGTATCAAACTAATTCAGACAAAGAAGCATCAAAGACAGGAATTCTTACCGTGTAGCTCGGTTGCGTATAAGGAAACAGAACAGAACCGACTGTATACTGTTGTCTTAATAAACCAGTTGAGCACCAAAATAATATTGTTCTTTTTTCTTAATTACTTGAAAGTTAAAACCAATATGGTTGTACAAAAACAAAACCCAGATACAGCAACAAAACAACAAGCTTCAAAACTGATTTCACACGACTTTAAAATAAACCAGTAGAGCTGAACAACAAAGCTGGATAGAAATTCTTTGGAGGCATCACGAAGGAGTCAATTGCTAACTGCATCTAAAAAAGGTCGGGCACTAATCCATGAAATGCAAGTTTGAGTTAATAGCAGCCACTTTGTGCGCATAAACCAGATATTATCTCCACAGCGTGCAGACTGAACCCTGCCCATGCTCCTGATACCCAGATAGCAAGAGATGCAAAGGGCATCGACTCTAGGGAGTAATCGTTGATATCAAGGTTGTTAGCATTGATTTCTATAAATAAATAAAAAAGTTGCTAGCATGACCCAAACCACTGGTTGCTGACCAGTCAAAACCGATGTTATCTATGCTTAACTGTTTTTTTTTGTTTTTTGAGCAAATCTACACTTCAGTTGACAAACACAAACTTGCAAGCTAGAAAAATAACTTAGATCCAGGTATATCTAATTTTAGAGTATCTCTTAAGGGCTTTGCAGCACCATCAAAGCCCATTAGTGACTGGTGAGGACACAATCATCACTTTCTGAAAACGACATAAGCAAGACACGAAGTATAAGATTATCCTGCTTCAGGTACAAGCTCAGACTTAAATAAGATAATATGGCCAAAGGATACTTGTAAAAATGGACACTACCCTTTCAGCCCACATTTTGAAGTAAGCAGGCATCTAGAATATTGTAATTGTTAACTAGCTTCCGTGCTCAAAAAAAACTGTCGGGGGTACTTAAATACAACCCAAGTATCATAAACGCTCCAAAAAGGTAAGCGGGATATTTGTGTTCCTATTTAAGTTAATCCACCACATTGCTGAGTAAATGTGGATACAAGGGACAGAAGCGAGCCTTCCGGGAATATGCTGGGAATTACAATGGTTCTCAAGACCACCAAGCTCCAGGCAGCCTGAGAGAGAGAGAGAGAGATGGCAGTGGGGAGTGGTCAATCAGATTATCAGAGACTACTGATTACTCAATGTGCCTTCAATACGTGTATAGGATGCTTCCTCTACTAGGTGTCAACTCTCCCTTATATACGAGCCTTGGGGAAGGGCAGAGCAAGCTATCGGCCTCATGCCCATCGGTGGACAATGGAGGTTGACATTTTTTCCTCTTTGAGTCTATGTTCAGACTTCGGGCTTTATCATATGACTAACAGAGGCATTTGAGTGATACATGGAGACCCGTATCAAATTACCAAGTTTAGTAGGTATAATGTGGGCTTCAAGGTGCTAGATGGTAGGTGTGATGCATCTTCCGAGATGCCGGATGTTGATCAACGCACCCTCTCTCCCAAGAACCTGTCAAGTTAGAGAATCGCCGAGGGCGGGTTTATACTTCTTGACAAATCCCTTGCTTTAGCCTCCAAACCACAAGCCTCCTTAAGTCCCAAGTGACATACGACCCTGGCCCTAGGATGGTGTTGGAGTAGCCTTCGATTATTTGTTCAGGACTCACGGAATCCAGAGAGCATTATCGGTGGCAGCCCTCTAGAGCATAGGCAAGACCAGTAGAAGAACATATCTTTGGAGTTGGAGGTAAGGCACTCGGTTGCTTTTTAAGAGGTGAGGCGCCCAGTCGCACCTTGGGAGGATGCTAATTGACTGGATAACCCCTTCCTCCAAGGGAGGAGATGTCTTTTGTCGGATGGCCCCTCCAGAGCATTTATCCTTGCCTAGGTGTCCCCTTCCCCCGAGAGAGGAAGTATCCTTGCCCAAAGGCCCCCTTCTTCCGTATGGGAGGTATATTTGGCCGGATGGCCCCTTACTAAACCTCCAAAAATCAAGAAACTCAAGGGACGTTATGCGGTAAAACAACGCCTACAAGTCAAACCTGGAAGACATCAGAGAAGGTACCCCTAAAGATGCAATTCAATTTCTGTCACACAAAAGATAGTATGGTGGGAAATTTCTGTCTATGAATGCAGGTGGACCTCCACAACCCAAAGAAAAGCAAAAGTTTCTAAAAATGAACTTTGAAATACATCTTGGTCCATCATAAGTTTACGGTGTTGCATTGGAAAGCTACAAGAACGTGAGAAGCATCAACCCCTCCATTTCGGCACCGCTCCAAATTTAACATTTTTTTGTACAACACTGTTACTTATAGCTGTATTTAACATTCAGATCGAGTATATAGCTATATTTATGACATAACAAGTAAACCTTGTCAAATACATGGGATCAGCTACATGAAACTTATTTCACCACTCCTTAGTTGAAGACTGGGATATCTAAACCGCTTTATGTACTCTATTTGCGATCAGGTTCAAGGATTCATTGAACTTGCAACAAAAGCCCATACCAAGTTGTGCCGAAGGATATTTATGAAGTTGGATTCAGAAAGATTAGGAGGAGGGTATTCCTACACCCAAACACTCATTCATACACATCCTGAAAAGGATACCCATGTTGAAGGAAACTAAAAGTCACATTTAACTGGCATGATCCCTATCCTTAGAAACTTCCAAGCACATATAATACGCAAATAGGCAAAAGGGCACTTGTCACATTACCATTATTTTCTAACTGCTTCGTCTTGATCTCATACCCTACAAGACCACGTACTAGCATACACCAGCCAAGAGCAATATAACGATCCTCTTTTCTCATGATGATGCTGGCAAGATTTGTTGCAAGAGCTTGGAAAATAACTTCATCTTGGAAGAGCCAATTAAAAAGTATCATTGCTTGGTTGCCATACTTTGATTCCTTGTATTGCAAGAACTGGTAAAAGCTAAAGGGTATCAATGGCAATTCTAAAATGAATAAGAGATCAATAGAACTGCTGTAATAGTAAATAAATAAATAAGACACTAAGATATGGGTGAATAAAGAAGGAACTTGCAACCACTAAATGGATAGGACAAGGAATGGGCAGCATGCTATCTTGGATGGAAATATAATGCACCCCATAAACCCAACAAAAGAGAAAAGATCAAAGGAAGCGCGAGAAAGAATCAGGAGAGTTCATTTGGTAGCCATTCACATAAAAGCAATGGCAGAAATGAAATAGCAAATGGTACCTTGGGAACCTAAAAGTGCCAAAGAAACCTTATCTTGGTCCACGAAGAACCAAAAAAGAAGACCTCTTCCCAACAAAACCAAAACCCTTCTTTCTATCAGGCAGCGTGGGACCTTTGGCAGTAGATCCCTTATGGCTTAGAATGGAGTAGGTCTTCCCAGAGTGCATGTTTTCTTTATTGTTACCGTTCAAAAAAAAAAAGTTTCTTTATTGTTGCCGTTCAAAAAAAAAAAGTTTCTTTATTGTTTGAGAGGCATTAAGGTGGGGAATAGCAGGAGGAACTTTTGGGAAATGAACCCTCTTTGTTTGAAGTCGTTAATGGTCAGTTTGACGGGATAGGAATCGATCATATTCTTTATGCGCTTATAGTCTCAACAGTTCTCTTGCTAGTAATTTGCTTTGTTTGGGGGTCGAGAATGCAGTCCTCTCAACCAATTTTCTTGATATGATTTCCTCAACAATCATGTGTATGCAGCCTTCTTGTTATTGGCCTCTTTTCGTATACGGGTGGCCTTGCTGTTATGAGAACTTATTTACTAATTGAAGTTATTGAACCATTCCATAAATCAACAGACGGATCGGGCCTTCTTGTTATTGGCCTCTTTTTGTAGATGGGTGGCCTGTCGGAAACTTATTGACGAATAAAACTACTAATATTACACTGCCATAAGTTAACAAAGGTAAGCAATATAACCAGTACTCAATACCTCATACATTTCCACACTACCAGATTCCATAGTTAATAAGATATCTCACTTCCTGACGGCCAGAAATCAAAATCGTAGCACCTGACTTAAAAGGATATTGAAATCAAGATATCTCACTTCCTGACGGTCATGGCATATGTTTCATAACAAATGCGTCCTTCATCGTGTTTAACTAACTGCAAGACAGAATGACAAGTGGAAGTCCAGAAAGATACATGTTCAATCATGGGAACTAGAACTCCATCCAATGGCTCTTCCCTCTTTGCTGCATCTATCACATAAGAGTGAAGAATCCATAGTGATTCTTCTAAAGAAGCTGAAAAAAGTAATAAAACCATGTTAAAATCATTTCTACTTCCAATCACGTATAATAAGAAAATCACATTATAATGCCTTTCATGCCAATGTCTAATGGAGAATGGCCACGAACACCACGTGGTGGTGCTCCACGAGCAATCACTCACACCACTTGGTGACGAACTTTACAAAATTGCACAAAAAGTGCTATGACTATGTTTTATTTGAAAAGGTCGAGAGGGGGCAACCAGACTTGGCGGCCCTCCTTGGGCAGGACCGTTTGGTAGTTACAAATACAGAAATCGCTACAAAAACGCACCAACAGAGCTTCTTTGGGGGGCAGAGTCGAGCCGAGAAACGGCGTCCGCGAGCTTCTTGGGGCGAGCGCTGAGCAGAGTGCTCATCGCTCGACCGATCGTCGCCGATATCATCGAGTTGGACTCCGGTGACGTCCACATCGCCTGTTCTTGTTCCATTGAGCGAAAACACTGATCAAAAAAATTTCATTCGGGTGTTTTTTCGAGTGAGGGAAAGATTTTCGGAGCTGATCAGTTGGAACCGTGTGAAACTAGGGTTTTTGAATAGCCTAGACGAAACAATTATTTGGAAAACTCTTATTTTCACTTTTATCCCCTAAATTATCCCATATGTATTTATGGTCCCTAAAGTTTTTGAAAAGTATAATAATGATAATAATAAATATAATGCCATTTTTGAAAAGTGTTATATAGAGATACTGCATCCTTTAGACAGTGGCAAAGATACCATAGCATCATCCTTAACCATAAAGTTATACATGTGTGATAGTTGCAATTAAGAGTAGTGTAACGACCCTGATTTTTGGTAAATAAAAATTTCGTTAAATATTTAAATTTTATTAGATTTGCTACTAAAAATTTCTTTTTAATTTTTATAATCCGTCATAATTAGATTTGAAACTTATAAAATTATATCTTTCACGCCGAGCAATCTAGTCATTTTCTAAAAACAAGTATGCTTATAAAAGCACTTGTATATTTTCCTAACGAGTTAGATAAAATCTTTAAATCATATTTCTTGGCTAGAAATCCTACTTGGCAAGTAGAGTTAGTTTCAAACCGATTAGTTGGAGGAACCGAACCACCGATTCACCTAGTTACAATACCCTAACCCTAATTAGATCTTTTAGACCATCTTTGAGCCTTATGAACCCCTCCAAACCCTATAGGACCATTAGACCATAGGAGTAATCATTTTTACTCCCATGACAAGTCATTTCAAACCCTAATTATTACCAATATTCCTTTACCCCTTGGTCCATAATTGTTAGGGGAATTTTTGTCCCTTGATTAATAGACCTTTGACTTGCCAATAAGCATGACAAGACAAGTCATTCATGGAATCCCATCATTTTGCTTCCAAATGAAGCAAGACTAGTTTTGCCATACATGCACACCTATGTTCTAGCCTTAAACCTAATAATTCTAGACTTACTTTCCTAGATTTTGCTTAGATGTATATATGTAGATATATATACTTGGTACGAGAGAGAGAGAGGCCGAGAGAGAGAGAGAGAGAGAGAGAGAGAGAGAGAGGGGGGGGAGGGAGAGTGTAGTGTGTTGTACAGTCCAAGCTACCTTTTTAGCCCTTTTTTGGCCTTAAGTCCAATTGACTAGACAACTCATTCTAGTCAATTTCTAGCATAGAACCCTAGCCCTAATCATTCTAGATTTGATTCCAAAGTAGCCTTTAATCATCCTAGAAATTGACTACAACCTAGACCTATGAAAGACTAAACATGGAAGGCTATGCCTTAGCCTAATCAAACCCTACCCTAGACTTATAAGACTTGCCAACCTAAATTATGATCACCTAGATTTACCTAGAAAGCCTAAGATCCTACTTGATTTTATAGCCTTATGCCTAAAGATTTGGATTTGACAAGTCATGGAAGGCATCGCATGATTGAAAGGCATGAAATGACAATTCAATGGAGCAAAATCCATGGGAAAATGGAGAGGGAGGGGGCCCGGCCATATGGAGGAGGAGGGAGCCAAGGCTTGTGCCTATAAATAGCAAGCCCACTTCAAGTTTCACTCACACCTTCACTCATTTGCTCTCACTTCTCTCTAGAAACTATTTCCATTTCCAGACAGCTTACTGCCCTCCACGAATCTCCATTTTTCTCCTGCTTAAAGTAGTTTTTAAGACCAACTCCCTTCGGAAAAGTTGTAGAGCACTTCAAAACCTTCAAGTTAGACCCAAGAACCATCCCAATCGGTGAAGAAATGACAAAGATATTGGCATCCGAAGTTTAGTAAAAATCTCGGATTCCTATTTCCAGACAGCATACTGTCTTCTCCATTATCACCATTTTTCTCCTACCTAAAATAGTTTCTAGGACCAACTTCCTTCACGAAAGTTGTAGAGCACTTCGAGAGCTTCAATTTCGACCCAAGAACGATCATATTCGGCCAAATATTGACCGAGTTACTGCCATCCAAAATTTAGTCCAGATTTACAAGTTTTACCGCCTGTAGAAACCTTCCAACTAGCTCATTCGGCCCCGACTAAGTTTCGGATCAAGGTAGATTTTCTCTCCTCACTTTCCTAAGTATAAGTAGAAGCTCTAGTCCAATAACTCTACGTATAACATAGAATAGTACGTTAGAAACTAGAATGTTATTAATTCAAAGTATCAATATCATAGATAAGATTATCTATTGTTTGGTTTCAAGTAGATAAGGTTATCGTTTAAAATGCATGATTGTCAATAAGTTCATCTCCCTAATGGAGGTATGAGCATGTTAGATAAATGTCTTGGTCTTAAATAAACATATGTTGTAGTGAATTTCTCAAAAAGGAAGATAGAACGATTTTTGAAAAAAAAAGATTTTAACGCTTGACTTGAAGTAGATATATTTTGATCTTTCCAAGCATGCTTAGCAATATTAAGTTGGACGCTCTTGTTGGTTTCCCTTAAGTAGATAAGGTTATCTATTGCTTTAAATGATATGTGTGATACTTGTATGCATGAGGAACTTGAAAAGAGCTTACTTTAAAAAGATGAAAAGGAAGAGGAATATGTTGAATATATTGACTTTATTTTTCGGAAAAGTATATGTTGTTTAGACCTTCTCAAAAAGAAAGAAAGAACGGTTTTCGAAAGATAGAATTTGACACTTGAATAGAAGTATTCGTATTTTGATCTTTAGAATGGTTATGAGCATGATTATTAATATAGAATTGGATGATTTTGCTAGTTTAGTTTCAAGATTATAATGAATGATTTATTTTTGTAAAAAGTCCTACCGCGGAGTTTATGCATGAGAACGAGACACGAAAATCGAGAAAATAGAAACATAACACCTAGGGTGTGGATAATGATAAGATGTGTTTTGAAACCGCAATGTGACCGGACTTAGTAGCCCATTGTGTGTATGAAAACCCGCGATGAGACTGGACTTGGTAGCCCATCGTGTGGATTGTGAAAACAGCAACGTGGCCGGACTTGGTAGCCCGTTGTGTGAATGAAAACCCGCAATGTGGCCGGACTTGGTAGCCCATTGCGTGTATTTGTGAAAATCTCAATGTGGCCGGACTTGGTAGCCCATTGTGAAGATTGCCAATGGGGCCGGACGTGGTAGCCTCATTGGTAATGTGGCTTGGTTATCCGCGGAGAGGAGCCAATGCAAGTTTTGTGTGCCAATGGGAACCCGGTGCGGCGGAACCATTGTGAGGATACTTGGAAACCCGGAAATGCGGAACCGAGGTTGGGTGTGTTGAAAACGGATTTTTGAAATAATGAAAAATGGTGACACGGTCTACGATGAGTCGCGTAGGAGAAACTCAGAAAATCATGGACACCAACGATAGGAAGATAACGAATGTGGATGTGTCATTGTTATCCATTTATGCATGAGTTATGTGACAATCATGAGTTGTGTGCTATATCTATGACCTGCTATTTGTAAGTTATGGGTTGGTGGATATAGGATTATTCTATTGAGCTTTGTAGCTCACGGTGTTACCTTTGGTGACCCTGACATATTATATTGGTGGCGACGCCGGTATAATGTGTCAGATTCTATAGACGAACAGGGTGAACTCTACACCTTGGAGGCTTTTGGAGCCGAGGAGCTGGCCAGGATGAAGGAAGAAGTGAAGCAGTAGATAGGAATCCTAGTCTACCCTCCTTTTGATGAATAAGATTACTCTTTTGAGATTATTCTGTAATATTGAGCCAGACTCTATTTAAATTTTCAATGAAATTGCCTATTTAACGTACCTAAAATTGGGAGCGTTACAACTTGGTATCAGAGCTTTAGGTTCAAAACCTCGGCCATGGGTAGAATGGGTAGAACCATGAGATAGATTGACCGTTGCACAAACGTGAATTGAGTTTAAGTTTACCGTCCCAAATTGGGTGGAATTCTGTCAAAACAATTCTCGGATTGAAGTAAGGCGCGAAAATTGGCAGTACCGCCGAGCTGGGAATTCCCGAACAATTGGATGATGACTTAAATCAAGAATCGAATGTGAAACTTAAAATTTCGAAAACATTTTTTTTGGTGTTAGTAAACCTTGTTGCTCGTTCTTGGATAAATATTTTTCATGCTTCTTAAACGACGAGAGCAGAACCTAGCATCGAGTGGCGAGCACAACCCCTTTAGGCGCGGCAAACTGCACCCCCCTAACTTTCAAACTTCAAAAATTTTAACCTCCAAAATTTCAAATTTCAAACTTCAAATTTAAATTTCCAACCTTTTCTCTCCTCCACCCACCTTTTCGGTCCCTATATATACCCCACCACCACTTTCATTTTTTCATCCCTTTCACCATCTTAACCCTTTCCAAATCTCCATCCTATTTTATCCAACCGAACCGAGCCGAGCCATAGCAATCCGACGACGAGGATTTTCGGAAGACGCCATATTCCGAGAAATCGAGCGAGCCGAAATAACCATAACAATCCAAACCCTATGGTTGCAACTTTTTGCCCTCGTCATATTTTGTGCGGTACTCACCATAGGCATGCCACGGTGGTTCGCCGAGAACAACCGTCTCAACACCTTTTGGCACTGGGCTCTCACCGTGATCGTCGCACTCGCAGCGATCATAAAAGAATACGAATGTCGTTTGCGCCAAGTTTTCGATGAAAGATGGTAGGAAATCTCGAGGAGGGCGAGACCGAGGACGCCAATTAGGCATATCTTAGGTCGACCTAGGAGCAATTGTAATCCTTCGGGGATGTAGGATGTCGGGAACTAGGATCATTTCTGTTTATTTAAGAATCTCCTAAGCTGTACTCTTCCTATGTGATTAATAAAGGGCTTATTTCGGTTACTACTTATTCTTATATGTTTCTTGATCTGCGTGCTTATCTTTATGTCCCTACTTGCCATTATAGTGAAACTCTATGCTTATAATTGTATTTCCTACTTATTTGTGAAAAGCTTGCTTTTATTAAGAGAGTACCGTTGCATACTATTTAATAAACGACTTTCGACTTTTGAAAATAATTACCATTTGCAAAAGGGAAAATTGTTTAAGTAGACTAAAACCTTCCCCTTTCGATTTTTTTACTCGTAGATGGCGAACCGACGCAATGGACTAGGACACGATAACGGAGGACCCTCTAATGCGAACCCTGACCTAACCCAAATCGTGCAGGCATTCATAGCTGCTTTGAATGCCAACCGCCAAAACCAAAACCACGACGATGGACCTATGACCCGAACTCGAGCGATGAATGAGTTCTGCAAACGTCGACCTCCGACCTTTCATGGGGACACCAACCCTGTCGTGGCCGAGACGTGGCTGAATGAGGTCAAGATGATCCTCAGAACCTTGGGGATTACCCAAGACGGAAACCGTGTGGCCCTAACCACCTACCAACTAAAGGGGGAAGCCCGCTATTGGTGGGATCTGATGGAGGCAATCCATGACACTGCCACCATGACCTTTGTTGAGTTCGAGACTCTGTTTCTCGACAAGTACTTTCCCACGCCCCTTCGCTTAGCCAAGGAACAAGAGTTCTTGAACCTAAAACAAGGAACGATGACGGTCACCCAGTACGCGGCCAAATTCGAAGAACTATCTCGCTACGCCTTAACCTCCATACCTACGGAGGACAAGAAGGCAAGAAGGTTCGAGTGGGGACTGACAACTGCTCGGAGGGCTGTGGTGGCTCAAGCCTTTACCACCTATGCCGATGTCGTGAAGTGTGCTCTCCGGTTAGAGAGTGAGGAGACTGACTTCAAAAATCAATGGAGGAAGGCGACAGGCAACACGGGCGGACCGATCCGAACCCAATCACCCAACAACCATGAACCCTACCCCACCAAACCCTCTAACTCGTCTCGAAGCAACCAACCCTGGAGGACTGCTACACCCGAACGCGGTGAACCACAGAGGGGTAATCGGGACCTGGCGACAGTTAGATGCTACAACTTTCAGGCTATGGGTCATTACAGCCGCCAATGCCTACAACCCCAAAAGGAGGGGAATGGGAGTCTTGGAAATCAAAAAGCTCAACAACCTGAACAGGCCAGTTTTGTGAAGCACAACCCTAGAGGCCCAGCATAGCAGCAGAATGGGCAGAACAAAGGGAAGCAGCCCATGGGAGCACCGCAAGGTATTGGAGGGCGTATCTTTACGCTGCGGACTGAGGAACAAGAGCAGAATCCCTCTGTGATCCAAGGTACGCTACTATAGTACCTACGTATAAGCTTTGTTCGACTCTAAAGCATCTCACTCGTTTATATCTACTGCCTGCAAAACTGCACTAGCACTAGAAACAAAACCCCTAAGTATGAAGATGAATATAACATCACCATTTGGGGGGAGTATAACTGTTAGTCTAGTGTAAAGAGGTACGAACTAGAAGTAGCCAACCTGCGCCTAAACTGCAATCTTGGAGTTAACGACATGACAGATTTTGACGTAACCCTGAGGATGAACTGGCTATCAGTACATCAAGCGGTCATAGATTGCCATCTGAAGATGGTGACCGCGTATACCCCCATAGGAACTTGTTTCCAATTTAAGGGGGATAGACAAACGGTGAGCTCGACGATGAGAGGATCTGAGTGGCGGAATCAACTATTAGGATGGCTCTCTAGTCTCCAATTAGAAGAAGCCAATAGAATAAAAGTGGGGATTACCACGCATCGTATGCGAGTGCGCTGATATTTTCCCTGAAGAACTTCCTAACTTACCGCCCCAAAGAGAAATGGACTTCTCTATAGAACTCCAACCGGGAATGCCACCAATCTCTATGGCATCGTACCGAATGGCTCCTGCTGAGCTAAAGGAGCTCAAGACCCAATTGAAGGTACTTTTGGAAATGGGTTTAATATCGTTAGGTGGGGAAGCATGCTGATTCGACAGGAACGTGCTAAGAAAATATTTGTAGAGTACAAACCCGCATAATGATTTGGTAGAAGTTTTGCATTTGACGTTGGCAATTATAACGGGAACTTTATCAAAGGTGTATGATGATGCAAGTTGTTCGACGGCTGAAACAACTTCAAACCCGTTTTGTCAAGCAGAACCTACCAGAGCCTTGGGTAGTGGCCGTATGATGCCAAAGCGTTTTGGAGCATAGCGATTATATCTAATCCGTAGTCACGCACCAATTTCGAGGACGAAATTATTTTAAGGGGGATAGTTTGTAACGACCCTGATTTTTGGTAAATAAAAATTTAGTTAAATATTTAAATTTTATTGGATTTGCTACTAAAAATTTCTTTTTAATTTTTATAATCCGTCATAATTAGATTTGAAACTTATAAAATTATATCTTCCACGCCGAGCAATCTAGTCATTTTCTAAAAACAAGTATGCTTATAAAAGCACTTGTATATTTTCTTAACGAGTTAGATAAAATCTTTAAATCATATTTCTTGGCTAGAAATCCTACTTGGCAAGTAGAGTTAGTTTCCAACCGATTAGTTGGAGGAACCGAACCACCGATTCACCTAGTTACAATACCCTAATCCTAATTAGATCTTTTAGACCATTTTTGAGCCTTATGAACCCCTCCAAACCCTATAGGACCATTAGACCATAGGAGTAATCATTTTTACTCCCATGACAAGTCATTTCAAACCTAATTATTACCAATATTCCTTTACCCCTTGGTCCATAATTGTTAGGGAAATTTTTGTCCCTTGGTTAATAGACTTTTGACTTGCCAATAAGCATGACAAGACAAGTCATTCATGGAATCCCATCATTTTGCTTCCAAATGTAGCAAGACTAGCTTTGTCATACATGCACACCTATGTTCTAGCCTTAAACCTAATAATTCTAGACTTACTTTCCTAGATTTTGCTTAGATGTATATATGTAGATATATATACTTGGTACGAGAGAGAGAGGCCGAGAGAGAGAGAGAGAGAGAGAGAGAGAGAGAGAGAGAGAGGGGAGGGAGAGTGTAGTGTGTTGTACAATCCAAGCTACCTTTTTAGCCCTTTTTTAGCCTTAAGTCCAATTGACTAGACAACTCATTCTAGTCAATTTCTAGCATAGAACCCTAGCCCTAATCATCCTAGATTTGATTCCAAAGTAGCCTTTAATCATCCTAGAAATTGACTACAACCTAGACCTATGAAAGACTAAACATGGAAGGCTATGCTTTAGCCTAATCAAACCCTACCCTAGACTTATAAGACTTGCCAACCTAAATTATGATCACCTAGATTTACGTAGAAAGCCTAAGATCCTACTTGATTTTATAGCTTTATGCCTAAAGATTTGGATTTGACAAGTCATGGAAGGCATCGCATGATTGAAAGGCATGAAATGACAATTCAATGGAGCAAAATCCATGGGAAAATGGAGAGGGAGGGGGCCCGGCCATATGGAGGAGGAGGGAGCCAAGGCTTGTGCCTATAAATAGCAAGCCCACTTCAAGTTTCACTCACACCTTCACTCATTTGCTCTCACTTCTCTCTAGAAACTATTTCCATTTCCAGACAGCTTACTGCCCTCCACGAATCTCCATTTTTCTCCTGCTTAAAGTAGTTTTTAAGACCAACTCCCTTCGGAAAAGTTGTAGAGCACTTCAAAACCTTCAAGTTAGACCCAAGAACCATCCCAATCGGTGAAGAAATGACAAAGATATTGGCATCCGAAGTTCAGTAAAAATCTCGGATTCCTATTTCCAGACAGCATACTGTCTTCTCCATTATCACCATTTTTCTCCTACCTAAAATAGTTTCTAGGACCAACTTCCTTCACGAAAGTTGTAGAGCACTTCGAGAGCTTCAATTTCGACCCAAAAACGATCATATTCGGCCAAATATTGACCGAGTTACTGCCATCCAAAATTTGGTCCAGATTTACAAGTTTTACCGCCCGTAGAAACCTTCCAACTAGCTCATTCGGCCCCGACTAAGTTTCGGATCAAGGTAGATTTTCTCTCCTCACTTTCCTAAGTATAAGTAGAAGCTCTAGTCCAATAACTCTACGTATAACATAGAATAGTACGTTAGAAAATAGAATGTTATTGATTTAAAGTATCAATATCATAGATAAGATTATCTATTGTTTGGTTTCAAGTAGATAAGGTTATCGTTTAAAATGCATGATTGTCAATAAGTTCATCTTCCTAATGGAGGTATGAGCATGTTAGATAAATGTCTTGGTCTTAAATAATCATATGTTGTAGTGAATTTCTCAAAAAGAAAGATAGAACGATTTTTGAAAAAAAAAGATTTTAACGCTTGACTTGAAGTAGATATATTTTGATCTTTCCAAGCATGCTTAGCAATATTAAGTTGGACGCTCTTGTTGGTTTCCCTTAAGTAGATAAGGTTATCTATTGCTTTAAATGATATGTGTGATACTTGTATGCATGAGGAACTTGAAAAGAGCTTTCTTTAAAAAGATGAAAAGGAAGAGGAATATGTTGAATATATTGACTTTATTTTTCGAAAAAGTATATGTTGTTTAGACCTTCTCAAAAAGAAAGAAAGAACGGTTTTCGAAAGATAGAATTTGACACTTGAATAGAAGTATTCGTATTTTGATCTTTAGGATGGTTATGAGCATGATTATTAATATAGAATTGGATGATTTTGCTAGTTTAGTTTCAAGATTATAATGAATGATTTATTTTTGTAAAAAGTCCTACCGCGGAGTTTATGTATGAGAACGAGACACGAAAATCGAGAAAATAGAAACATAACACCTAGGGTGTGGATAATGATAAGATGTGTTTTGAAACCGCAATGTGGCCGGACTTAGTAGCCCATTGTGTGTATGAAAACCCGCGATGAGGCCGGACTTGGTAGCCCATCGTGTGGATTGTGAAAACCGCAACGTGGCTGGACTTGGTAGCCCGTTGTGTGAATGAAAATCCGCAATGTGGCCGGACTTGGTAGCCCATTGCGTGTATTTGTGAAAATCTCAATATGGCCGGACTTGGTAGCCCATTGTGAAGATTGCCAATGGGGCCGGACGTGGTAGCCTCATTGGTAATGTGGCTTGGTTATCCGCGGAGAGGAGCCAATACAAGTTTTGTGTGCCAATGGGAACCTGGTGCGGCGGAACCATTGTGAGGATACTTGGAAACCCGGAACGGCGGAACCGAGGTTGGGTGTGTTGAAAACGGATTTTTGAAATAATGAAAAATGGTGACACGGTCTACGATGAGTCGCATAGGAGAAACTCAGAAAATCATGGACACCAACGATAGGAAGATAACGAATGTGGATGTGTCATTGTTATCCATTTATGCATGAGTTATGTGACAATCATGAGTTGTGTGCTATATCTATGACCTGCTATTTGTAAGTTAAGGGTTGGTGGATATAGGATTATTCTATTGAGCTTTGTAGCTCACGGTGTTACCTTTGGTGACCCTGACATATTATATTGGTGGCGTCGCCGGTATAATGTGTCAGATTCTATAGACGAACAAGATGAACTCTACACCTTGGAGGCTTTTGGAGCCGAGGAGCTGGCCAGGATGAAGGAAGAAGTGAAGCAGTAGATAGGAATCCTAGTCTACCCTCCTTTTGATGAATAAGATTACTCTTTTGAGATTATTCTGTAATATTGAGCCAGACTCTATTTAAATTTTCAATGAAATTGCCTATTTAACGTACCCAAAATTGGGAGCGTTACAAGTAGCATGTAATGTTTTCTCTCCAAATAGATGGTTTTCGTCCCATGCAAAATTATACATCTATAATGGATGGAAAGAAAAAAAAACCTTTTCCTCCTCACCAATTTATTGGCAGACAAATTAATAAGATAGACTAGGTAGATGAGAAAGAATAGGGAAAAAAGATTAAAACAAAGAGGGAAAATAACAATAGAACACATACTAAACATGAGAATCATGTTGTTCTCTTGTTTTGTCCATCGTATTGTCTGAGAGAAATCTTTTAATCGTTAGCTCAAAAATCTAGAGTCGTAGATTTTTAATATGCTAAAAACTCTTGCACTATCCAACTTAACATTTTGATCAAGAAAATGAAATGAAGTAATATAAACTAAGCCACATAATACAAGAGCGAGAGCCTGAGAACAAACGAAATGAGTCTTTCGAAAATATTTTAAGCAATTATAATTAACGTGGGCAAGGATTCAGAGCCGAATAGAAGGGTACTACTATAAGATTATGTGATCCAAATTACAATCATCTCAACCACAAGATTAAAAGTTGATTTTGCCTCCAGAGATCTATTATTCTTGAGCAAATGTCTAGTGGACTTATTGCAAATAGGGATGAAAATATGAAATAGTAGAACGACATAAAACACGTTTGAAATCAATCTATCTATCTATCATCTCTACCTCTGTACTATAGAAATGTGTGTGAATCTCCAAAATCTTGAAACCTCCAATTATTTAACTTTCAGATTTTTTACTTCATAAAAACAGTAAAAAAACACATAACACATGTTCTCCCCCAATTACTCCTTTAAGTCCGTTCTGGATTACACGCTTAAAAAATAAATAAGTACTTATTTGTAATTTTTAAATTTAAAAATAATAGATTTACTGAAATCAAAAAAATATACAATATAAATCTAATTTTATAGATCCCATCGAGATCTATCAAACCCTGTAAAAAAAATTTTAAAAATTATTTTTATAAGTCTATTCTTTTTAAGTTTAAAAGTAAATTTTTATTTTTTAAGTGTTTATCCGAGAATCTGGAACAGTGTCTAATTTAATTCGGCTTGAGAGTTTGTAAACATAACACAGTTGTTCGGTAAAAGTTTTTTCCGTTGTACCAAAAAAGAAAGAGAGAAGGGTTTTTTAGGAAGCTTTTTTTTTTTTTGGGATAATAAGTAGATAGAGATAGAGATAGAGATAGAGATAGAGAAATTAGAGCATTCTCATCATGGAAAGTATTTCTAAGATCATTTTTGTGTCAGTTTTTTATTTTTCCTGATTGTGTAAGATAACAACATTTTTTTTTTTTTTCCGGTTCGATCTAAGGTCTGTGCTTCGAGGAAACTCTATCCAATTCCGACGATTTCCTTCCATACTCGGCAAAAATTTTCACTCCATTCGAGTGTTTTGGGGAGTAAGTTAGATAGTAAAACACTTAAGATCATGTTCGTTTTGAGACTCAAGTCTCAACATTTTTTTTTGCCCGCAACCACTAATAAATTTTATTTCAACTATTACTCTAATTTTTTTTATCCCTCTCTTCGCTCATTGCCCAAAATTTAAAATCAAAATTTCAAAACGAACATCATCAAAAAAAGCGGGTGGAGTGGGAGCTTGAATCCTACCACGATCATCTCTCCCTCTCCCTCTCCCTCTCGAGAGATTTCTCTGTCTCTGCACTCCTCAACCGCCACCACCCCACGCCTCTCTCCCACACCCCACCGCGCCGCCAACCACCGCCTCACGCCCCGCTCTCTCCACCTGATTGGACTCCTCCTCCTCCACTCCTTTTCTCCCTCTTTTTCATCTTTCCCCATCTAGAATTCTGTCTCTCATATGCGTCTTTCAGAGGGAGGAGCCAATTGTTGGTCATGGGCCTGGCGAGGTTCAGAGGCGAGGGGTGTAAGTTGATTTTCTCTTCACTGAG
This sequence comes from Rhododendron ovatum, assembly GCA_019656835.1. Lineage (NCBI taxonomy): Eukaryota > Viridiplantae > Streptophyta > Magnoliopsida > Ericales > Ericaceae > Rhododendron > Rhododendron ovatum. The sequence continues at coordinate 1,904,810 of CM033791.1, forward strand.
TTCGCCATTCAAAATCTGTGTTTTGTTTCCCGTATGCAGTAATTGGATTTTGGTTAGTTGGACAGTTACAATTGGCTGCCTTTTTTGTGTTCGACAGAATGCTTCACTCATTCTTTATGTGCAAATTCATTTGGCAGATTTAAGATTTTGACAAATGAAAGCAATTTGGATCTTGCATCGCTCAGTTCTGCTACCCTCTAGGTATGATTTTCTCTCTGCTTCATCTATTGTAGTAGCGATAATTTAAGACCGTCCAAACTCTATGCTCCCATTTCTATGTGTTCAATGAAATGTAAATAAGATTTTCATGTCGCTGGTATGTATGAGAATGGGCACGACTCCCCCTCCCCCGTTCGACCGTCTTAATTCCAAACCATTATTGAATAGATTCTATGTGCGTATATAGGGCATCGTTTCTCTTCACTAATCTCTGACATCCAGTTAGGAAAGGCATCTAATTAATTAGGTTTCCTTTATGTTAGTTTGGTTTTCACATGTGTGATCCTTGAAGATGGTAATGTGCTGTATTTGGATAGATATGATTCACAATATTATTGAGTCTAATGCCAAGTCCTAAAGCAAGGAGTAATATATTGATCCAAGTATCGAACTGCTGGAGCCAAAATTGAGATGGACCAATATATGTAAGTTCCATGTTTGGTATTTTTTTAATTTTTGGGCAACATGATGGCAAGAGGGAAATTTTAGTAAGACCTTGAAAAAGCCTCCCAATCATACACTAGGTAAAGCTAGGAGAATAGGAATGCAAAATTAGTTCATCAAGATCCAATCTATGCAACCTAAACCAGAAATTGATAATCTGATGGAAGCCATCTTGAATTCTTGATCTGCACGTATTCAGAATGCCTTTGATTTGAAGCAAACAGGTGAGACATCTTCAAACTCAAATTCTGGATGTTGTTTCAGTTGCTCAAAGTTCGTTGGATCTTCCGAAAAATGGTATCCCACATTCAGCTTTCCCTCCTTAGCATCAAAATGGTGTTACGGGGAACACCATTCTCAAATTTTCATATGAATAAAATCTTCGTTCCCTTTCAGCATCTGAGTTACTCTTTTCAGCATAGGACGTCTTTGATACTTGATTTATTGAAAAATTGTTGTTTGTATACAGCCACTACTAATTAAGTACTTCGGCATTTCAATTCTTGCAGTTTGTAGTTGGCTACTGGATACATAGTAGAAGAGTCTTTTCAAGAATCTTTTTCAGGTATCTTGCTCCGATGATTTTAACAATGCATGTAGTTGGCTTATTTCTAATGATTTTATTTCTTCTCTCGCCTTCTACCTCTTACGTGTAGATGCATGTTTTAACATTATATATCTGTGTATCTTGGATTTGAGTAATTAAAATCAGTTTGGGTGTCTAAAAACCAATTTTTTTCCCTCTACTAGTGTTGTGCTCGTTCGATACACGGGATTAAAAAAATCACGTTGGTTTTTTCGGCCCCGTGCATCGAATGGGCACAACGCTAGTAGTATAGGGGACAAAAGTGAAAGAGCCCTTTGATCCCTGCCATCTAACTCCTTTTCAAACTGACAGAAAACGAGCCAATTGCTGCCCATGGCCAAATCTCGCTTGAAGCTTCGAACTCCAAGAACTAAAGCGCACTAATGCTTCATCCACTTCCTCTAAGGACTACCCACCAACAAACCCAACTGCAGATTCCATTGAATAACCCATTGAGTAACCAATTCAACTTCGAACAAAACTACAGAAACATCTCCAACCTCCTCCTCTCTCTAACCCGATCAAGAACTCTCCTCAAGGGCCTCCAAGTCCACGCCCACATCATCAAAACAGGATTCCAAGCAATCCCGCTGATTTCCCACCACCTCATCAACTTCTATTCGAAAACCCAGCTCCCGCTCGACTCCCAACGAGTTTTCGAAGAGACCCAAGTGAAGTCTTCCACCACTTGGAGCTCTGTCATTTCTTGCCTCGCGCAGAATGAGCTTCCTTGTGTCGCCATTGAGTTCTTTCGCCGAATGCTTGGTTTCAGTGTTAGGCCCAACGACCATATATTCCCCAGCGCCTTGAAAGCTTCCGGGATGCTTTCGTGGCGTGAGTTTGGGAGATCGGTTCATTGTCTTGCTTTGAAAACAGGGTTTGATGGGGATGTGTTTGTGGGGAGTTCTGTGGTTGATATGTATGCGAAATGCGGGGAGATTAGAGATGCAAGGACAATGTTTGATGGAATGCCGGTGAGAAATGTGGTTTCTTGGGGTGGCATGATATGTGGGTATACCCAATTGGGTGAGGACGAGGAGGCATTGAGGTTGTTTAAGCAAGCATTGTGGGAGGGTTTGGATGTTAATGATTTCACTTTTTCGAGTGTAATACGGGTTTGTGGCAATTCTACTCTTCTTGAATTGGGAAAGCAAATACACGGTTTGTGCTTGAAGACAAGCTATGATTCATCGAGCTTTGTGGGTAGTTCTCTGGTTTCTTTGTACTCCAAGTGCGGAGTAATTGAAAGAGCTTACCAGGTTTTCGAAGAGATACCAGAAAGGAACCTAGGCATGTGGAATGCAATGCTTATTGCCTGTGCTCAGCATGCACACATAGAAAAAGCGTTTGATTTGTTCAAACAGATGGAAAGCGTGTGTATGAAACCAAATTTCATAACTTTCTTGTGTGTTCTATATGCTTGTAGCCACGCGGGACTCATTGAAGAGGGAAAGCATTACTTTGAGCTAATGAAGGTGTATGGGATTGAACCAGGGGATCAACATTATGCTTCCATGGTGGATTTGCTTGGGCGTGCAGGGAGATTACAGGATGCAGTTTCAATTATCAATGGAATGCCCATAAAACCAACAGAATCAGTGTGGGGAGCTTTATTGACTGGTTGTCGAATTCATAAGGACATAGAATTGGCAGTTTATGCAGCGGATAGGGTCTTTGAGTTGGGTCAGGTGAGCTCAGGAATGCACGTGCTATTGGCTAATGCTTATGCCGCCGCTGGAAGATATGAGGATGCAGCCAAAGCCAGGAAAATGCTGAGGGACCGAGGGGTGAAGAAGGAAACAGGTTTAAGTTGGGTTGAGCAGGGAAATCGTGTTCATGCATTTGCTGCAAGGGATAGGCGTCACCCAATATCCGGTGAAATTTACCTGAAGTTGAAGGAATTGGGGGAAGAAATGGAGCGTGCCGGTTATGTTGCAGATACCAGTTTTGTGCTGCGAGAAGTGGGTAGTGATGAGAAGAATCAGGCAATTAGATATCATAGCGAAAGACTGGCCATTGCATTTGGGCTCATTACTTTTCCACCCGAAAGGCCGATTCGAGTGATGAAGAACTTGCGTGTGTGTGGTGATTGTCACGTTGCAATAAAATTTATGTCCAAGTGCAGTGGAAGAGTAATTATTGTGAGGGATAACAATCGATTTCATCGATTTGAGGATGGGAAATGCTCATGTGGTGACTATTGGTGATTTACTTGTAGGAATATAATCACTTGGACCAATTTCTATTTGACTAGGAAATTAGAAAAGAAACACTTGTTGGAACCATCAATGGTTTCGACTCCAACACATTCGTGCACTTGGACCAATTTTTGTCGATAGGAATTTTTTAAAGGAAACACTTGTGGAAGTTTGCAACCAATGATGATTCGACTGTAACAGGTCGTGAGGCAGATGGACTCTACTACCTTGACTCTGGCGGATCTCCTTCTATTGCGTGTCATTCTACTTTTTTGTCGTGCAATTGAGCAGTTTTGGTGTAAAATTTCCATGTAAGATTCAGAAAAGGAAGGATCTTCCTTAAGTCTCCAATTTACGATGTTATAAGAATTTTCTTTGTCATGTACGATTCTTGGGCAAGACTTCTTGCATTTGGCAGCCCGCCCTTATCTGAACTGTTTTATGGGAAGCTTCCTCGTGCCCCTTGATTCTTACCGTACAGATGATTTTGTGATGTCTTTCTCAACCATGGGAGTTTCAGTATGCTATTTATATCCTGGTGTTTCTTTTTCATTGAATGTTTTCTTCCCTGCAAGCTAATCCATTACCAAAAGGCAAAAGCCACACAGAGAACAGAAGCCATGGGATAGCCATGACAACCACCAGAATTCAGAGCTAAAAACAAACAGAAGACAAACTCCACAGAAGATAAAACACAGACTTTAACCGAACTATATCATCCTCGACATTTCATTGGACGTTTCTTGTAGTTACTTGGTCCGGTTTAGTAATTGGACATAATTCTCTATCCAGTCATAGTAGATGTAGTAATATCTTAGACATTTCATCCTGTGCTGTTTTATTTTTGAACATTATGTTGATTGAGCTTCTGAGGAATTTAGCTAGATGAAGGATTGGAATAAGTTCAGTTGACAGATTTAGCAGCTGCTTTGGCATACTGTATAGAACCTATAAAATGCTGATAGCTTGCTGGTAACCGTTTACAAGCTTATACTTTTTGCTCTTTCATGAAACATTGAGTGAAATGCATTGGTCTGTTCTATAGGTTGATCCCAGTTTTTGACATTTCAGATGATAAGTCACCTCCAACCTCTGTCTTTGACCCGTTAGCAGGACTCGACTATGCACTCCTGCAAGTTCAACTAGTGCTCACAGCCAATCATTTTTGCTTTTTGGGTTTTCAAATTGTACCTTCCTTAGACTAGGTTTGGAATAAACGAAGTTACTGCCCAGAGTTTGAGCTTTCCTCGGATGGAAGCTTGGTTAATTGTTGGTTCATTTTTCCTTAGTTGAATCCTTGAAATTGGAGCAGATTGGGTTTTTGAAGATTTTTCCTAATTTTATAGGATTTCTTGAAAGAGTATTTTCTTCAGAGGCGGAAGGTAGTTAGAATTCAATTTATATGGGCTTTGAATGAAGCTAAACAATTGAAAGTGAAAGAACGATTGAAATCAAAAAGAAAGAAATGCAGATCTTTTCATTCATTCCATTATGTAAAAACTGCAGATAATATTAAGCCTGGTAAGAGGCGTTGAGCAGCGAATGCTACCACTTTATGACCAATGACTCGGTTTCATGCCTTTACAACTAAATATCATAGCTTCATTAGGCCATTGATTTGGACATGAAAACTTAACCTTATTTTTGTGACAAATCAAGTTTGGCTTCTTGCACTTTGTGTTTTTTTCTAATGCAGACTGGTTCTAATTGTTCCTCAAATGTTGTTAGCAAGTAGTTTTGCGTCCACTTTATATGAAAATAGATTTGGTCACACTGTATCATACCCATCATATCAGCTAATATATTCACTCCGACGAAGGGACGTTGCCGACTAGGAGGTTGTTCCTATGCTTTTGTGGTGGCGCATTGCAAGATTTTTGCTAGAGATAGGCTGATATGCACTCTAATTAGGAGCGGTTAGTTAGGATTGGCGGGAAAAGTTGTTTAGGTGTTTTTTTCCTACTGTTAAATTATAAGGGGGAGGTTTTCGGTGTCCCAATTTTGGTCAATCTTTCCAATTGGTCCCCGGTGTGTTGCCGGCCACGTAGTTTAGAGCGGGGTATTGCTGTCATTTTGCTTGGCACGCGTCAGTGACCACCTGTCACCATCCGGTGCTGTTGCGGGATTCGTGATCCATTTGGTCCATTGACTCCCACCAAACACCTACTCGTCTTTACCCTTTTCCTTCTGACGTATTCTTCCCCTCCTTTTTGCCTGGTTTCTGTTCTGCTTGTGCTGTGGTTGTTGTGATTGTTTGCTCCGGCTGATGGTAAGTGATTTCGGATCTTTTTTTTGTTCTGCGTTGGGTGTGTTCGGTTTGGATCTTGCGCGTTACTACCAAGTCAGCTTCAATGGGTTTTTGGGCCGTCGGTGTTTGGGTTTGGCCATGGGTTTTGCCCCGTTTTCTTCCGCGTGTTCCCGTTTAGCCGATTTTCCACTCCTGCTGCGCTCCCGTTTCTGTTATTTGTGATTTTGTTTTTATTACAGGGTTTGGGCTTTGGTGCTTCGCCTTCGGCTGTGGTTCGCTGATCAGGTATGATTTCTGATCGATGTTTGCTGCTGGTGTCTTGTTCGCTTCTGTGTGTTTGATCATAGACTTTGATTTCCAGCTAAGGTTTTAATTTTGGGTCTTGGGTTTTGGGTTTTATTTTTAGGGTTTTGTTCGATATAGGGTTCTGTGGCTTCCGTGTTTTAGGTGTGCTTAAACTTGAACAGGTGAGATCTCTTCTCTCTGTCTGTTTCTTTTGCAAGTTATATACAGCGTTACATAGACAAAGAAAAACAGAAATGCTATGAAGCACCGACACCTCTAGAGGTCGAGGTATCGCAGTGTCGGACACGGGGACACGTACGGGACACGCCACGTGGCATGTCCCATACTTTAATTTGAATTTTTCACGGGGACACGGCTGGGGACACCGCGGGGACACCGATGGGGACACGGCAGGGGCCAAATTGCAATTTTTTTAAAAAAATTTGGGGGCCAAACTATAATTTTTAAAAAATTGGGGGTCAAACTGTAATTTTTTTAAAAAAATTTGGGGCCAAATTATAAGATTTTAAAAAATTTTGGGTGCCAAACTATAATTATTTATATATTATTTATATAAATAAATAAATAAATAAATAAATATACACGTGGCGTGTCCCCCGCCGTGTCCGTGTCCCCATTTTTTTAGAATTCCCGTGTCCCGGTGTCGGTTTCGGTGTCCATATCGGTGTCGGTGCATCATAGCAGAAATGTATTAAACTGATGTGTATGCCTGGTGTCTTGTTGGCTGAACTGAATGTGTGTGCATTGTTAGGTTTTGTTACCTCGGTAGTGGGAAAAAAATGGGTGTACTCTGTCACTAAATTGGCAGACTGCTTTTCGGTGTGGACTGTTAGAGAACTATTCACAATAGGCTTGCGCGGTTGGGCCGTGTGAAGCAATACCATAGAATCAATTTTAAGCTCTAACAATGATTGCTTTGGGTAATAGAAATGAAAGAGAGACCAAAGAATATTTACTTAACTGTGGGAATTATCGTATGGTTAACTCTCCCAAGCCAGTTGTTCTGCTTTTTGTTACACTTGGTTCTTCTTTATTATTATGCTCAAGGCAAGGAGAATGAAAACTCTTGTCTGCTCTGTTTTGTCATCTGGCTTATGTTTTCCATACACCTCTCATTTGTTACCCTGCCTGCCATCATCCCACTATACCAAATCCGGCAGCTAATACATTGCATAAACTTAATTTTGCTTCATACTTTCCTTTAAAACCGCTTTTCCTACCCGCTGTGAAATACAATGTTCTGAAATACCAAATCACCTGGTTGTGATGGAGTATAAAGATTAAGCCAGCTTTCATTTTATCCCCCATGATGAAAGGAAAGGAGAAGGTTATTATGGTTACAATTCATGTTGCTCTCATAGGCTATCCTTGCATATCTGCTCCTTTGTCAACTCCTAATTCATGAAGGGTTAGAAGGCTGTCGTTTGCTTTTTCCTTCTTGTCACCTCCCAACATTTGGGAAGGCTATGAAGTTGTTTTGTGATCCTGATTCCAACTTATAGATACAAATTTCATAGCTCTGATCTTCCATGTGCTGCCCTCTCACAGGCATGCTTTCACTCAATGAAAAAAAAATGATGCTGCTGAAGTTTTCCCATTGCTGCTCTTCCATTCCTTGTGGCTGTCAACTGTTTTTGCTCCATTCCTCAATTCCCACCCTAACAATAAAAAACAACATCAATCTCTGCGCTAAAACAAAATACATCCTCTTTTTGTTATACAATCCAAAACTCTTGATCCACTTCAGGATCTCCTTTTATTAACAATTTATTAAATGCAGGTTATTATCTTTTTGTATGTTCTCACCCCCACTTTGGCCACATTACCACGATAATGAATCATGTGCCACTACCTCTGCCCCCTGTTTCTTCAACTTGTATCACTACGAAGTCTGAGAATGGGTGCTTCTTTTTTCAGGTTGATGTAATTAAAATTCTGAGGGATTCCAAATTTCCAATTATTGGCAGAGGTCAGCGGGCCGAGACCATGTAATTCCCATGAATCATCCAAATGCTTTCAGATATCTTTGAGAGGAGGTGAACGCATCTATTCTCATTGTTGCAGATTTTGGCTGCTACCCTAAAATCATGGCAAATTTGAGCAAAGATGTGGTGGCCCCATACGTGCATGTTGTGGCTTCATTTACTGATGACGACCCTCCAGGTCCATATGGGTCTCGTTCTACACTTCTTTTCTTCAAGGGGACGACCGTGAGGAAAGATGTAAGTTGGTTTGTAGGGTTGAAATATCTCTCCTATTCTCTGGACTGTTGGAGCTAAAATATCTATCTTATTCTTTGGACTGTTGCAGGAAGGAAAAGTTCGCGCTAAACTGGCAAAGATATTAGTCGGTCACGAGGATATCCACTATGAAAACAGCCATGCAAGAGGAGAAAGCATAAAAGTGGTATGATTTAAAGTTTATGAATGAGCTGAGAATGTTATTTTTTGTTGTCTGGCTTCGAAAGTGCACTTAGAACAAGGGTCTGTTGGTAAGGATATTACTAGCGACTCCTCTGCCTGATCAACTGTCTTGTTGGGGGGTTTTTACTTATCAATATTTTTTTGCATCACAACGTGCTTGCCTATTTGCTTTCATTTTGGAGTAGATTTAAGGTTTTCAAAGGGGAATGGCCCCTGCCTCCCCTTGTGCTTGGCCACTGGTAGTTAGTTAGTGTTAAAAGCCTTGTTTGTGAACTGGTCAAATTGTAAATAGCACTGTCCTTGAATCCAGTGCTGTCTTTTTCCCTTCATTGCATTCTGGCTTAAATTACACATCCCCATATTTTGAAGGTCAATCATTTATCTACTGCATTCTACACGACTCCTACTGGAATTCTATTATTTGGTATGCGCAACAGAGTGATATTTCCTATTGTTAGGTTGCTTTGTGAGTCCTCTAAGGCCATGTTTGATACACAGACTAATAATAAGCGGATATGCAATCCCCTAGGATGAGTATGGGATTACTATTGCCAAATCTTCAATGGATATGTAATCTGTCCACTAATATTACACTCAAGCTGGAAATGTGGTTCCCACGGTTTTCTTATCAAATCCCACTTGTAAATGAGTCAATCAAACATGCCCTTTTAGTACTGTAGTTACCTTATGTTCTCTCATTTTTTTCTATCTTTTATTATTCACAGTCCACAGAAGGGATGCGTTTATCAAAGCTCTGTTTGCATCCTGCTGGAGATACTCCTTCCTCTTGCCGTCTGTTTGACGCTATTGTGAGCCAATGTGTCCCTGTCATTATGAGTGACCAAGTTGAGCTCCCCTATGAGGACAAATTAGACTGCACCCAGTTCTCAGTTTTCTTCTCTGTCAAGGAGGCATTGGAACCAGGTTACCTGGTTACGCAGCTCCAGCAGTTTCCGAAAGAGAGATGGCTGGAAATGTGGAGATGGCTCAAAAGCTTCTCCCATCACTTTGAATTCCAGTATCCGCCGAAAAAAGAAGATGCTGTGCTTATGATATGGAGACAGGTAAAGCACAAGGTTCATGCTGCCAAACTTGCTGTACATAGAAGCCGGAGGTTGAGAGTACCAGATTGGTGGTGCCGAAGGAGATAGCAGGGGAGCCTTCCTTTTTTGATACTATACACCATTATCTTTCATTGGGAAGACTTTCGCAATCGAGTAGTTTCTCAACAAATTGGGAAAATGGAATAGTTTTATCTTGTGGAAAATTCTTTTGGTCGTCCAATGTACAGACCTGCTCTTTTTGTCAGTGTATTTTGGCAAGGAGTAAGCCATACCATCTGTGTTCAATGTTAGGTCAGTTAGAACTGGTTCTCCGGTTACTTGGGTTTCTGTATACAATCAGTGAAAACAGATCCATCTCGTCCTTGTGGAGTTGGAAACTGCTACTGCCAGAGGCATATATGCTTCCAGGTACCAAAACAAGTGCTGGTAAGACGGTTTCCGTGGCTGATGATTCTTCTTGGTATGGAGGTGGCCATTTTTCAACTTCTTTGTGAATATTAATTACTGTGACTATTGTTGCTCTCGGATACTTGAAATTTGTCATTTGCCACTCCTTGAAGTATCCCCACCACATCCGCATGTCCCCTGACCTCATCATCCACTACTCCCTCCACTGCCGCATGGAGATCAACCGCCCCTTCCCCATCGGCCCCCATGACATCCGCCGCTTCCACTCCGACGACTACTTCGACGTCCTCTCCTCCGTCACACCCGAGACAATACACGACCACACCAACGCCCGCAACGACTGCCCCGTCTTCGACGGCCTCTTCTCCTTCTGCCAGGCCTGCAATGGGGGCTCCATCGGGGCCGCGGTCAAGCTGAACCGGCAAGACGCGGATATCGCGCTCAATTGGGCCGGGGGGTTGCATCATGCGAAGAAGAATATATTCCCACATATTCACTTTTCTAATCATTAAACCATTTCTCGATTATACATGCCATCACTCATCAATACAAATTTACCACTGGGCTTCAAAAAATGCATACAACTCCTAACACCATGCCCAAAAAAAAATAATTATAATACAATTCAATGGGCACAAAACTCGTGCCATGCACAAGACCGGACCTAGTTTGTTATAAAGAGCGGTGAGAGGAGGGAAGGGCATTCATTGATTTGTAATGTTGAGAATTAGGACAGAAAATTCCCTTGTTATGTTTCTTGATTGAATCACAGACCTTCTCTTTCTTCTCCATTTCTATTCATTTCTCTTCCGTTTTCACTCTAATCTTCCACCAGTCTTTCTCGGCAATTTCTTACTTAGCTGTTCATAACAGCATTCTTATCACAGTCTATACTTAATCCATGGGCTTGTTCTTTTCAACAAAATTGCAACAACAAAAAAAAAATCTGGCAATACATGGATGCGCCGGGGCGCAATTTGAGTGCGCCTGAGTCGAACTTGGCAATACATGGATGCGCCCGGCCATAATTTGAGTGCGCTTGAGTCGGATTTGGCAACACTTGGATGCGCTCAGGCACAATTTAAGTGTGCTTGAGTCGCACTTAACATTATATGGATGCGCCTGGGGTGCAATTTTATTGCGTCTGAGTAGCATTTGGCAATACATAAATGCGTTTGGTTGCAATTTGAAACATATACAATTTGGATAAAAATTGAGTTTTGGCATACTTGAAAATGTGAGACTAGAATCAGTTTGCAGAGAATTGACATCCGTTTGTGAATGAAGATCCATTGAAATATTGCAAGAGAGAGAGAGAGAGAGAGAGAGAGAGAGAATCTAATGGGGACGACGACTGGTATTCGGGTTAGCAGCACGTACCGACACTCATAAGAAACTCACATATAACTGACGCGAGCCTTAGTCAAAACTGCGCCGACTGGGTTTCCTTTAAAGCTCGCATCCTGAACACACGCGGTTTTCCAAAACTCCGCTTCCCATGCCCATCAGGACTTCTCATTTATAACCTGCGAAGTCTTTTGAAGACCGTTTGAGTCAAATTTTGATCTCATTAAGACTTATCATTTTGATCTAAAGGGTTCATGTTTTAGATCTTTTGAAGGAGGTAAATCATGTTGAAGATGGTATCAGTATAATCCCAATTGTTACAAAATCGGAGAGGATCAAAGAGAATTTTTTTTAATGATAATATGTCTGGCCATAATGGATAGAATCCAATTCCTTTTCCGAAAGCATTTTAGGAACTGCAAAGTGAATTCGTCAAATTTTGATCTCATTTCGATTTACCTCTATGATCGAAATCGTTCAAGTTGTGTACACTGTCAAGAAGATAAACAGTGTCAAAGATCATTTGAATTGAATATTTATTGATTGATACATAATCGGAGATGATCAAATCAAATTTGTTTTCATGAAAATAGATTTGGATACACTGTATCAAACCATTGTGTTAAAGGATAAATTCAATCCGGCGAAGGGACACCGCCGACGGAGAGGTTTTTTTCCCTGATGGAGAGGTTGTTCAGCAGAAAAAGGATTCTCACTCCATTGAAAAAGGTAACTCTTAATCTTCCATCCTTCAACTCTAACCGATAACCAGTAAGCTAATTGTTCTTGGCAATAATATCGCAAAAATGGAAACAAAAACACAAAGGAAACTGCTCACTACTCCATTCCTAGTTTATAGTAGAATTCGTGGCCACTTGGATTTCACCATAATCTCTTGATGATATTTTTACACCTATTAATTTTAGGCAATTGCCAAGTATAAATGGATTACTGTACGAGCTGTTGCGAGCCCTGGTTTTAGAAAGATTCTTAGAATACAAAATGAATTTTCTTGAAAGTATTTATCCATGCTCGCCTGCTCAGACTTCAAAAATGCAACCCCCCCCTCCCCCCCTTTTTTTTCTCAGTAATGAGTGAGCGAAAATGTATGTATTCATAATTAGTACTATGTGGTATCATGTTCTGTTGAGAAAGGGTTTTTTGAGTGCAAGAGCATGTACCTCTCTAGGGTTGGCATAATGTGGTATTTATAGGGAATTCCTTAGCTTGGCCGCCAAGACTGTACATGTGCTTGTCATGCGTCAGCTGATGTCGCTCCTCCATCATGCTAGGGTTTCGTAACCGTTTATAGGATGAGCTGACACTTTCACATGCCATCGTCCTCATCTCAGTAACCGTTCGGATGACGTCACGATCGTCATCTTGATCGAGGCGGTTGTTTCCACGTGAGCAAACTGCTGATGCGTCGGCCACGTTCGTTCAAGGCCGAACGTGGCGCCTAGCCATCAGAAAATCGGTATGCCGAGCTGAGCGCTCCGGTTGATTCTGACGGAAACTCTATTGGAAATCCGACAGTTGCCGAGCCAGAACCAAGCCAAGGCTGGTAGTCAAGCGAACCGCCCGCGCGCAGGATAGAGACCTGTTTTTTCGATTAAAGATTCGTTTCAACAACTACGCTCACTTGGAAAGGATCTCCAAAAATATCAAGAATAATTCTGTCCAATGGGTCTTGATCAAACACAGTCCAATCCTTTTTTTCGATTAAAGATTCGTCTCAACAAAACAAATCTAAGAAGCATAAAATTACGATTAGGGGAAAAAAAAAGCCCTATAGATGAAAAAAAATTGGAAGAAAAAGGTAGTTTTATTGTCTCACTGAATATTTCCAATTCGATCGCTATTTTATGCCCTTTTTATTCCTCTCATTGCAACAAAGGCTTAATCCTAACAATGCTGACGAAAAGTTAAAAAAATCAATTCGGAAAATAGCACGTATTGACTGGTTTCGGAATAGCTTGTTGCATCTATGGAATAGGCACTGTCTCGAGCGCCAAACTATATATGATCCATACAGTTCGCTTTGTAGAGCTCAACTTGTAGAACAACCCCTGTAAACATAAATATGTTTGGACATCTTTAACCCAACTCTATACAAACGATTTTCCAAAACTTGAATTTTTACAAAACTATTTTATGTATCAAGCTCCACAAAATGAACAATTTCAATTACGTTTCGGGGTCAGAACGTTGCTCCTCTGATATGGTAACCGCCCACTTGGAAAGGCGCTCCAAGAATATCACCCAACAAGTATAGGTTCGAACACAGAAGTTTAATTATTTCCATGAAATTTATGCACGTAGCATTAATGTTGTGTCAATAATTCAAGTCAGATAAACATATATTCTTGGGGGATTTGACTTAATTCAACTCGATCCACAATTTTTTCTCATGCCTCATGGGATGATTCGGTAGGGTTGAATTTCATAGGGTAGATCACCAATTTTCAATTGAAGAAAGTCACAGACTTTCGTGAACCGAATGTAGCCTGAATTGGTTGATGTACATGAATTCCACAACATAATAAGTATTTCACGGGTATCGATGAAATGGTTTCGAACGCATATGTTAACTATTTGCATGAAAATTTATGTGAGTAGCATTGTTATGTCAATAAAGCTAAGCACATGATGGACACATTTGCATGAAAATAAAAGGGCTATAACCACATGCACACAATGCGCACATTTATATGCGTGTGTATTTTTTCAACACAAAATCATGTGTGGTGGATGCGTGTGTATTTTGCTCGTGATTTTAGACATGCTGCACCATTTTATATAGTTAGAAACATTGATTGTACCGGAGAACACGGTGAATTGTTTGAGATTTGATAGATTTATGTGACAGTAAATTTTGTGTGATTTTGCTTTGGTTAAACTTTAAGTACAAGTAAATTTTTTGTGGCTTTTAATGAAAACCACCAAAATCACTCTTACTTTTATCTTTGACTTTTTTCTTGACTGTTGTTTACTCAAAATTCCGTAAGTTAGATTTTGGAAATCTTTCAAACAACAACAATTTTTTTTTTTTAATTATAAACAAGCTGAATTCATTCTTGAGTCCAAACAACACTCACTTTGATTGCGACATTTTTTCAATCCATTAAAACATATTGGGATCGACATTTAGCAAAATAAATTGCGTGTTTGTATTTGTGTTTTCTTTTTTTGCTTGGGCTGGTAAGGAGATTCAAAACTTTGTTCAAACCAATCCTTCAATAAAAGTAGTATCCCCCTCCCACATTTATTTGTTCATAAAAGGAAAATATAATTGTTTCATAAACTTTCTAAGAACCCAATTTGTAAATTCTTCTATTTATTTTTTCTAGAACCCAAACAAACAAAAATATCCATGAAAGTTGTATTTACTATTCACGGAACTTGTGGTCAATGCCTGGTTCACCCAAGCCCAATAATGTCGATGGGCTTAATTAAACCCACACGGGTAGCCCAAGCCCAGCAGTCAAGGCTAAAAGTCAGATAGCAATTCTTGGGACCTCAGACCCAAAGAAGTGCATTCTTAGGATCACAACCAAAAAGTAAAGAGGCCTTCTTGTGGGTTATGGTCAGAAAAAATGCCATGGAAACAGACAAATGTGTAGAAATCCAGATGCAATGTGTTCGGAATCGTCTCATAAGGATGGGGCGCGTGCATATGAAAGTTTCATATGTGCAAGAATCTGTGCACATTGGTTTGTATCTGTAGCATGGCCTGTTAGAAAAATGAGGCTTAGTAAAAAGGGAAACCTTTTGATCACAATCTCAACCTCCCTCTGTGTTATATATGAACTTCCATTTCTACCGGTGTTGATTTAAATTGAATAATTCTAATTTTGATATAATGTATTCTTTTTGAAATTGAATAATTCTAATTTTGACATTGGGTCAAAACTGACGCATTTGGCACATAATGTGTGTGTTTAATTGTAAGGTTTGAGAATCTCTCCTTGTTCCATCCTCAATCACATAATATCAGTGCTTGAGTGAGAGGACGACTGTAAAAGCATCTTGTAAAAACATTCCTAACTACTAAAATTTGTAAACAAAGAATGGTATTGAAATCTATTAGGTAAATGTGTTTCTCTCATATGACGACAGATCCAATTAACTTAGAATTTGCACGAATCACCTATTCAATGAGATAGAGAAATCCAACAGTTCAAATAAAATATTCAACCTTGGATGGAAATTAATGATACTGACTACACATCACGCGTGCTATATCATAGCCCCCTATCCCCGGCCGTAATTGGGGTGGGAAGTGGATATTTCTTCTTTCTTTCTATATCGTTGTGAATCTTAAAAATTCAAACATTCATCTTATTGCCTTCTCAAATGCAAAGGAGTATAACACAAGCATAAAAAACCACAACTGGCATTCACGCAAGTTCATAAGTTCACGACCATTATTATTACAATCCAGATGACAAACATTACTACAGATATAGTTTGCAAAATATATATCCAAGAAGCAACATGATCATAAAAGTTCATAAAACATGCGAATACGATTGTAGCTTAAAACACAAACAAACTTGGAAACTAGAAAATTATCCTTCTTACAGTCCAAATAGAGAAAGCATCATCATCAGATGCGTCTTCAACTTATTAAATGGAACAACAAGTTTTGCTCTTGGATGCAGGAGGCTACTCCAAAGTGCTCTTGCATGTCCCCAGCAACCCGAACGCGCCCGTAACTTCTAGTGCAAACTACTGATGAAAGGGGCAAAAGTAAGATACAACATTAGGTTTCCTGTTGTATATATATTATACTTGTGCAAGATGCCTAGAGGTTGCACGAAATATATAGACAGTAATTATCGAAGAAATTATAAGCCATGACATTTATTAGGACAGAATGAAAGCAGAAAACAGCTTTGATGGAAGGGATTTTTTTTAAAAATTAAGACATTTAGAATTTTTTAAAAAATTATAAGCCATGACATTTAGCTACTTTTTTTTTTAAGCTTTTCGTCATAATTTAGTACCTTAGATCTTTTGTCATGATGAGAGGAATAAGAAAAATATAGAAATTTAGACTCATATTGAAAAAATTCATCTAAGACGGCGCTAATTAAATACACAAAAGACTGTATTTTTTGTCATTTTTTGATCTTTTTTCTTCTTTAGTGAACTTTTTTCGATTTTGATTCATACTTTTACCTTTCCCAATTACTTCCTTCTAGACGAACGATTAATCCAAAAATTTGACCCGAATCCAATGAAAATTAAGAGAAAAAATCTAGGAAGACTCGGTTAAAAAAACCAAAAAAATCAGGTCAGAGGCCGTATCGTTAATATTACTCCCTACGTTCCATATTGAGGTACCATTTTAACTTTTTATGTTATTTTTATCTTGTTTATGTATTTTAATTTATAATATTTTTTATGATTTTAAAATTTTTGTATAAAAAATTAATTGAGATCTATCAAATAAAATCTATATTGAATATGTTTAGCATTATAGATTGAAAGATACGGAGTATAAAAAATTTCTTAAAATGTCCGGAATGGTAACATAGACACTCAATATGGAACAGAGAGAGTATGATAACTCTTTAATTTCAACAAGTGACATGATTACGTTTGGGCTTAGGCTGTCAAAGAAGAAAGAAAAATAGCAAAATAGTAACCAAACTTTCACCACATTCATGTGGGGTTTATACACTAAATGCTAAACCCCACAAAAATGTATGATTGTAAAGTGATCCGGAGTATCCAATGGCGGTACTCCCACTCTATTGTATAATTTTACTGTGTATATGTAGCCTTACCATCATCATGATCTTTAGCCTTGTTCAACATTGTGGTCATTTTCTTTGCCACTTGGGCCACTTGTACCACATTCGTAATCCAAACAAAGTGGAAAACTAAGAAGCTATAATAAAATAATCCAAATTTGAAGCATCAATTGAATAATTAACGATAAATATTCCCAAAAAAGTGTTTATTAAGTACACAAGAACAAGATAGAAATACTGACCTCCATAGATACCTTTTTCGTAGGATTCTCTAAATCTTCATCAAATTCTGCACCATTATGGTCATTTTCTTTGCCACTTGTGCTACATTCCTAATCCAAAGAAACTAGAAAACTTAGAAGCTACCTCAAAAAAAAAAGAAAAATCAAAAATCAAAAATTCGAAGCATCAGTGAAACGTTCTATTCTGAGGGTGTCTTTGATGTACAGATTAAGGCTTTAGGGGGTTATTATGTTGTGCTGACTTTTCCATCTGTAGAGGCGATGATGTCTATGATTGAGGGCCCTGAGGTCAATTGGTTGGGAAACTTCTTTGAGGAGTTTCGACCTTTTGGAGTCCTGACTTCAAGATTGAAGCCTCCCATACTGTCTGGTTAAGTTGCTTTGGTGTTCATCTGCATGCGTGGAATTCACACACTTTTTTCAGCATTGGAAGGAGCTGGGGAGAGCCGATTACTCTTGATGATTATACTTCAAGAGGTCTGTCTTTCTCTTCAGGTAAAGTGCAAATCTCTACCAATTTCTTTGGTGCCTTTAATCAAGATAGAGATCAATTTAGAGGTTAATGGTAGATTGTATCCTAATATCCGGGTAGCGGAAGAACAATTTGTGGTTAACAATATGATGAGGGGTGTTTGCAAGTGTAAATGCAATGGAAGTGTCAGTATTAATTCCAAAAATCTTGTTTCTGACAAGGAATAAGATGATTGGATTGATACTCCAGCTAAAGATAATCATTTGGCGGATGAGGGTATTGGAGTTGGGATAGAGCAGGAGGCTATACTTAGGGAAGAGAGTCGTTCTTTACAAGCCCTATCTTTCAGGTACTGAAATCCAATATAAAGGATTCGAGGTCTTTGACTGAAGAGAGGAGTGAAGAGATTAGCATCATTGGGGAGAGATCCACCCATGAAGCTAAAAAAAAAAGAAAGTTACAAAAAGGAGAAACTTATTTCTGAGTTTGCGATTAAGGCGGCCAAAGTTTCAAAAAAAGGTAAGATGGTTCCCTCCTCCTCTCTTTCAACCAGAGACATTCAGAATAGGAATTCTATTTTATTCAAGAATGCTAGTAAGACTTTGGATTTTGGTGCTCGATTGAGAATTAAAATTGTAGGAGGAAGAAACTATAATTTGAAGAAATGGGTTGAAATGGAAGAGGAGGAAATTGCGGAAAGGGAGAATGCCTTGAAGAAGCTCATGGAGTTAGAAGAGGGAAACACATTGGATTAGGAGGAAAATGCTACTTTATCTTTGGAGTTTTAGAGGCCTTTAGTACGTTTTTGTTGTTTTTGGTGTTGGTCCATTGTTTTGATTCAAAATCTTACTCTAGTGTGTATGTGCTTTTGTGGAGTTATGGTCGTTGGGGTTTGGATTGGAGTTTTTCTTTTAGGATTTGGAGTTTCTGTTGGTTTTCGCATTTTGTGGAGTTTTGGGTTTGGAGGTTGGTTTTTTGGGTGTTTCAGTTTGGAGTTTATCTTTGTAATTGTTTATGAAGATTAATAAAATCTTTTTGCTTAGCAAAAAAAAAATTCTGATAAATATTCACATAGAATTGTTTATTAAGTGACACAAGAACAATTTAAAAATCCTAACCTCCATGAATACCTCCAGTTCAATAGTTTATGATAAATATTCCCAGACAAGTGTTTATGAAGTACACAATAAACAAGTTAGAAATACTGACCTCCTTGGATACCTCTTTTGCAGGAGTCTTTAAATCTTCATCAAGTTCTTCACTATTATGGCCACTTTCTTTGCCACTTGTACTGCATTCCTAATTCAAAGAAAGTGGAAAAGTTCGAAGGTAAAAAAAATTTCAAAATTTTAAGCATCAGTTAAATAATTTCTGGTAAATATCCACAAACAAGTGTTTATTAAGTGACACAGAAACAAGTAAAAATCCTAACCTCAATGGATACCTCTTTCGTAGAGGTCTCGTTTCGGAGAAACTCTAAAGTACCTTCAGGGCGTAGCCTTATTTCCTCCAACACTGGGAATGCATCCTGCAACAAAATTGATGTTAGCGTGTCGTTAGTAATTAAATAAGTGAATAAGTTATGCTAATAATTAGAATTAACGTTTCTCGCGATTATTGAGGCATGTTCATCGAATCTAATAGGATAAACACAAAACCTATAAAGCCATTCGCTATGTCAGGACCATTGTTCCACTATCACTCCTAAAATCAATTTGTTTTAGGTAGAGCTTCAATTAAATCTTTTTTAGGGTATTCGATATCCTACTACATGCATGTTTTTAAAACGGTCGCAAGAAATGGCGTTAGAGATCGAACTCCATGTACAATCCAAATTAAATGCCCCCTGCGGATCTCGAAAATTATTGATCACAGAAATCACATGGCAAATGAAAATAGTGTCTATGAAACAAAATCACAAAAGACACTTAGATTTACGTGTAAAACCTCAACGTAAGGAAAAATCATGAAAGCCACTCCAATGTACTATAATTGAAGAAACAATGGAATACACGTCCTCTAGCTCTTTTTTTGCCGATAAAAAAAAAAAGTCTTCTTTTTTCTCTCTAAGAATAGTTTTCTTTCGCCTCCTCTCTGTTTTTTTTTCTTCTGAAAAACGAATTAACCCTAATCACATAGGAACAGAGTTCTTATAAGTCCCGTCTCGCAAACGAATTAACCCTAAACGAATTACCTTCAACACTGGGAATGCATCCTGCAGCAACATTGATGTTATCTAGCTTACCCTCAGTAATTAATTGAATCATTTATGATAATTGGAATTAACGTTTCTGACGACTATTGAGGCATATATATTCATCTAATAGGATCCAGGAGCTAGTAGCTAATTAAAGATTCACTTCACCATTTTTCAACAGATTACAAGATAATGGATATATATTGTACCCCACGATAAAGCCATTCGCTATATTATATGGTTGCGGACAAATACAAAACCTACAGGAGAAAAAATAACCTCGTGGAGTTATTATTATAAGCAGGAAATTGTAATTGTCAGACTATTAAATTGTGAACCACTAATTTATCTAAAAACTTAAGCTGTTACAGAGAGCGGGGCAGTTTTTATTATTTATACCTTTAACACAGACTGTTCTCCACCTTTCTCATAAACCCAATTTGTGTGTTATAGAGAGCTTTAATTAAGTTTTTTTATGGCATTCGACATCTTACCTGTTTATACGTTTTTAGAAGGAATGGACATCATGCAAACCACTCCATGGGGCTAGGCACTCCAGGCCCAAAAAATCCCTCTGTCAGGATAACGCCCTCGCGATTCGACCCATGACTTTCAGGCTCTAATACCACTCATGGGACTGTTTTGCCACCATTTCTCCTACAACTAATTGGTGTTAAGGAGGTTTTCAATTAAGTTTTTTTATGGCATTCGACATCGTGCTTGAAAGTCTATTTTTAAAGTGGTCGCAGAGAGTGACATTGTGTAACCAAAATCACAAGGGAACTTCGTGCCCATTAGTAAAAATCATTTCAGGTAGGGGTGATAAACAAGAAAAACGAGCGAATAGGCGGTTTATGGTTTTAAAACTTAATGAAATTCAAAAATACGTTCGAGCTCAGCAAAGTTATGAGACAAATCGATCTCAAACGAGTTTTATTCAAGCCAAACACCAGCCGACCTCGAGTAATTTAATTTTTTTTATACAAAATTAGACAAACGAAACAATTACTAGCATGTTCAAGCTTGGTTTGAATCCAAAACCACCTTCGAAAAAATGTCAAGCTTGATTTATTTAGGTAACAAATCAATCTTGAACATCCGCTTAACAAACGAAAATGAACTCAAACTCAAATAGCTTGGTTTCTTTACCGGTCCTAATTACCGGAAACTTTATTAGTCCAGTTCAGAATTTTTGACATTCTGCTGGTTTAATTGCAAAATGAAACTACAGGATTGTGCCCACTTTTATGTGCTTACCATGACCATAATTAATTAATTAAGAAAAAAGGGTAAAGACCTTAATTTGTACCTCGTTGGAGAAGAAGAGTTGCGTTTCATCACTACATATGAAACTTTTGAGATTAGGCAACCAACAGAGATCCACTTCCTTTAACTGAGGGAACTGAATTGTATCATTGTTGTTGGTGGCTTCTTTCTCCTTCGGGTTGTTTGAGATTATCACCTCCATCTTTCTACATCTCCATATATGGAGTTGTTGCAGATTCTTTAACTGAGGAAGCATATAGAAGGGTAATACATACTCCAATTGGTTACAACAAACAACAATAATGTCCTTAAGTTCGGAGAAGGATTTAGCTTCTTTTTCTGGTTCTGAGAGTGGTTGGTTGTCCCAAATCCTTGTTATCTTATGTAAATCTTCAAATTTTAAAGTTTCCAGAACAGGGAAAGCAACCTGCAAAATTGTTTACACCACATTCATTAGTGATTGGATAAATAGTGAGGTCCAATGATGCTCTAAAACCCATCTCTAAGCATGTAAAAATCAAAAAGTGCAAACTGATAAATCACAAAGCAGATAATTTTTCCATGAGATTAGTAAATAGAGAAATATGATAGTTTAACATATTGGGTGCGTTGGACACACTAATGAAAATTGATAAGTTTGCCAAAATTAATAAATTTACAAAGCATGCAAAATTAAAAAGTGCAAACTAACAAACCACAAAAAGTGATCATGTTGCTAAAAGTAATATACATGCTGAAGTGAGAAATTTCTCAAATTTAAAATTAGAGAAAATTGGTAAATTGTCGTATTATAGGTATTATACATTTGTCCAAATTGATAAATTAATTTACTAGGCATGGAAAAATGATAAAGTGCAGACTGATAAAATTGTAAAAGTGAGAAATATTACTAAATGCATTATACCTACCAAAAGAAAATTTTGTTAGACTAGTAAATATGGAGAATAATAAATTAACACATGGGGATGATATACTTTTCACAACCCGAAAATGGCGTTCTTCAACATTAATGATGTTGTTAGGAGATCTTTTGGGATTGATTGGATACTTGCTACATGATGATGCTGTCCTGAGAGGAGTCTGTCGAAGAAATTTTTTTTAAACTGGTTTTAGCCTCACAAATTTGTTTCCAATCAATCCACTGATTACCCCACCTGCTGCCAGATCAAATGGAAGAATGGGATGAGGATGCAGATACATGGGAGGAATACTGGTGTCATGTTTTTGATTGGATGTTCTTTTGTTGTTGGCATCGGTAGTTTGGTGTTTGTTTCTTCTCAACTCTTTGTCGGAAGTTTCCATCCCCTCTCCCCCCTTCTCTTCGCTCTTTCTTTCCCCTTTTTTTTTCCCTCCTTTTTTCCCTCAATGTACCCATTGTCGTGTTTATAATTAATAAAACTTTTTGTTGTTTAAAAAAAAATGATGTTGTTAGGAGCATTGGGGGAGGATGGACTTCAACGATAGAAATAGTTGATTTGGACAATCGGCAACGACCGAAGACTCCGATTGCCATAGCACTAGTAGCTCCAAATTTATTGAGCTTATTAGAGATGCTCTTAGCTATTTGTTTAATCACCACTCACAAAATTCCATAACATTCAATTTTTTTAGTATGTCTTCCAACGAATACTTGTCGCCCCTTCTGTGTAGTAAAAATTAGATACGCAATGAATATCAATCAACAAGGTTTTTTAATGCATACTCAGACAAAAACCAGTTTAAAGTGATCACCATTCGCAAAGGGACCATATAGTCTACAGCAGACTGAAGAGAAATCTATTACTAAATAAAATAAAATAATTCAAAAGAAGCTATTTCACTGGAAAAGGAGAAAAACAATGGCGGAAGGGGCTCCGATGACATTAGAGAGTAAGGGCACTAAAAGAAGAACAAAGCCTATTGGCCGGGAATCATTCATTACATCCGCGGTGTGGCCTCTATACAAGTGTGTCTGTGTGTGTAAGAGAGAGGATATCTAATGATAATTTTTAAAGCAAAAAGGCATAATATAAGAAGGATAATGATAAAGCAAATGTACCTTTCCGTTGAATAAAGGTAGTGCATGGATAGTAGAGTTGCCTTCAGTTGTGCCCGCCTTCCCCAATTTGGTACAGAAGCTTTCAAGGTTTGGTAGACTGGATAATTCCAAGGAACTCAATTTGCTAAAACATTCCTTATTTCTGAGTCCATCTTCATCTATCTCTCCCTCAAATTCAACTATTCCCTCCATGATTGGACAATCACTCACGCGTAGCACTTTCAAATTCTTTAACGGTGAATGCATTTTGGAAGGAAACACATGCATCAATTTCTCGCATTTGGAGACGTCCAAATCCGTCAGTTGGCAGAAAAACCCTTGTTCTTCTAAGACTGCTATTGATTGCTTGTCCCAAATCTCAATTATTTTATGCATCTTTCGAATGCTCAATTTCTCCAACACGGGGAAAATAACCTAAAAGGTAGTTTAACGTAGGAATCATTAGGGACTAGTACTCCATGGAAAGGTTACTCGCCAAACATGATTGAGCAACTGGTACACTGCACAATGAATACATCATCTCATTGTTTGAGAAAACCTTTATATATGCACCATTGTTTAGGCCCATGTGTGCATTTTACATTTTTTACTCTGATAAAAATCAGATTGATCAACTTCTGTTTATCGATCTAATTGCAATTAATGAAACTACATAAACTTAAGTAAAAAGGGTAAAGAGCTTAATTTGTACAAACTGATAAAATTATAAAAAGAGAAAATATTAATAATTGATAAATTTATCGAAATTAAATTATGCATGTAGAAACTTGAAACTCTCCCGTCCTTGGGATAAAGTTGTATAGTTCTAGACCCCACCCAAGGATAGATCATAAGAATAATTGTATAGTTCTAGCTCCTGCAGAACTTGAAAACTATCGATCACAGAAATCACATGGCAAATGAAAAAAGAGCCTATGAAATAGAAACACAAAAGACACATAGATATACGTGGCTGGAAAATCTCAACGAGAAAAAATCATGGGAGTCACACGTCTTATCTCTTTTTTGCTGATTAAAAAAAAAGTCTTCTTTCTTCTCTCCTCCTCTCTATTTTTTCGGAAAAACGAATTAACCCTAATCATATAGCAATTGAGTTTTAATCAAGCCAAGCATGACATGATCTTGAGTAGCTTAATTTTTTTTATGCATAATTAGACGAACGAAAGAAGTAGTAGCTTGTTCAAGCTCTTGGTTTGAAACCTTAACGACTTTCGAAAAAAAGTTCAAGCTTGATTTGTTACATAAACAAACAAATCTTGAATAAGTTTTTAACAAACAAACACGAGTTCACACTCGAGTAGTTTGATTTCTTTAGCGGTTCTAATTTCTGGAAACTTTAATATTCCAGTTCAGAATTTTTGACATTCTGCATTTCTACTGGTTTTGTTGGTTTACCTTATAAGTATGGTGAAATTGGTCACATGGGTGATTGGGTCATGGGCTTTTATGGAATGCGACATTTCTCCGCAAGCCTGGAAGCAGAGATTTGGAGCATCTATACAGGTTTGAAGATCATCCTGGAAAAGAGTCTTAAGAACGTGATAATCGAATCTGATTCTCTCACGGCTGTCAATCTGATCAAGGAAGGGAACCCAAGCAATCATCCACCAAGTGTGCTCATTAACGAAGCCCACTTCATCATGGCCAAGACCATACTTTGATCGAGCACACTTATCGCTCAGCAAATCAATGTGCTGACCATCTCGCAAGAATGGGAGTCGAGCAGACGGATGAGCTCGTTTTCGTGATGGACATGCCCATTTCATTGAGGGAATTTGTTCTTAGGAACTGCTTGAATATCAGGCAGGTTCTAGACTAATTTTAGACGCTGTGTTTAGGCTAAGGACCTCATGACTATGGTTCTATCCCGTATGTGGTACTTTGTCGTGTAATCTAATTTGAAATTCCGCTTGACCCAAAAAAAAAAGAAAACCGTAGAACTACTTTCCAAAATTGTAAAAATAATCCAGACCAAATAGCAATGTAGAGACAAATGTAGTCATTAAATTGGTCTACGGATTCATTGACTCGGCAAAATTTCCGTAGATAGTTTTGGGCCATCTGTTAAGTTTACACGATAAACTAATTTGCCTAATAAATTTGGTAATTTAAATTAATTGCGGATCAACTACTCTTTTTCTAATTGCGATGAAACTACTGGACTAAGTGAAACGGGTAAAGACCTTAATCTGTACCTTGTTAGAGAACAACAGCTGTGTTTCATCACTGTATATGAAACTTTTGAAATTAGGCAAATCCTTGAGTTCCAGGGTCTTTAACTGAGGGAACTGAATGGTATCATTGTTGTTGGTGGCTTCTTTCTCCTTTGGGTTGTTTGAGATTATCACCTCCACCTTCGTACAATTCCGTATACTGAGTTCTTGCAGATTCTTTAACTGAGGAAGCATATAGAAGGGCAATACATACTCCAATTGCTTACAACCATCAACTTTAATCACCATAAGTTCGCAGAAGTATTTAGTTTCTTTTTCTGGTTTTGAGAGTGGTTGGTTGTCCCAAATACTTGTTATCTTATCCAATGACAATGACAAGTTTTTCAGAACAGGAAAAGCAACCTGCAAAGTTGTTTACAAAATATTCATCAGTGATTGAATAGTAATTAAGTCCAATCAAGCTCTAAAACCCATCTCCGCCTATAAGCACGAGATTCGAGTCTCAAACATTGGAGAACTTGAAAAACTTGATATTTTATCTAAATCTTTAAATATTTAAAGTTTCCAGAATAGGAAAAGCAATCTGAAAAATTGTGTAAACAACATTCATTAGTGATTGGATAATGATGAGGTCCAATCAGAAAGTGCAAACAAGCAGATAATTTTCCACGAGATTAGTAAATAGAGAAAAATGATAGTTTAACATATTGGGTTGGACAAACTAATGAAATTAATAAGTTTGCCAAAATGAATAATAATTTTTTGGGGGGGTAAATAATATTACCCAACATTTAAAATTAAAAAGTGAAAACAATCAAAACCACGAAAAGAGATCAATGTTGCTATAAGTAATATACGTCTATTGCATATAAAAAAAATATACGTACATGCCAAGTTGAGAAATTTCTCAAATTTGGAATTAGATAAAATTGGTAAATTATTGTATCAGGTATTATACATTTGTCCAGATTGATAAGGATATCAAAAATTAAAAAATTTACTACGCATGAAAATTCAAAAAAATGCAAACTGATAAAATTGTAAAAGTGATGAATATTCCTAAATGCTTTATGCCTACGTACCAAAAGAAAATTTTGTTGGATTAGTAAGCATGGAGAATAATCTATGATACAATTCACGACGGGAATGACATAAATGTGTAACCAAATTTATTAATCCAGTTAAGAATTTTTGACATTCTATTGTTTTACCTAATACATAGGGTGGAATTGGTATGTGATAACCATAGGACTACTTTAATATTCCAGTTAAGTTTATTCGATAAACTAATTTGCCTATATTTGGGATTCTCAATTGCGGATCAAGTCTTAAATTTTTAATTGCAATGAAACTACAAGATTGTGCCCACTTTTATGTGCTTTCCATGACCATGATTAATTAATTAAGAAAAAAGGGGTAAAGAGCTTAATTTGTACCTTGTTAGAGAACAAGAGTTGCGTTTCATCACTGTATATGAAACTTTTGAAATTAGGCAAATTGTTGAGTTCCAGGGTCTTTAACTGAGGGAACCGAATGGTATCATTGTTGTTGGTGGCTTCTTTCTCCTTTGGGTTGTTTGAGATTATCACCTCCACCTTCGTACAATCCCGTATATTGAGTTCTTGCAGATTCTTTAACTGAGGAAGCATATAGAAGGGCAATACATACTCCAATTGGTTACAGGCATAAACAAAAATGCTCTCAAGTTCGGAGAAGGATTTAGCATCTTTTTCTTGTTCTGAAAGTGGTTGGTTGTCCCAAATCCTTGTTATCTTATCCAATGACAATGACAAGTTTTTCAGAACAGGAAAAGCAACCTGCAAAGTTGTTTACAAAATATTCATTAGTGATTGAATAGTAATTAAGTCCAATGAAGCTCTAAAACCCATCTCTGCTTATAAGCACGAGATTCGAGTCTCAAAAATTGGAGAACTTGGAAAACTTGTTATTTTATCTAAATCTTTAAAATTTTAAAGTTTCCAGAACAGGAAAAGAACCCTGCAAAATTGTGTAAACAACATTCATTAGTGATTGGATAATGATGAGGTCCAATCAGAAAAGGCAAACAAGCAGATAATTTTCCACGAGATTAGTAAATAGAGAAATATGATAGTTTAACATATTGGGTTGGACAAACAATGAAATTGATGAGTTTGCCAAAATGAATAATAATTTTTTTTGGGATAAATAATGTTACCAAGCATTTAAAATTAAAAAGTGAAAACAATCAAAACCACGAAAAGAGATCAATATATGTTGCTATAACTAATATACGTCTGTTGACTGGCCTATAAAAAAATATACGTACATGCCAAGTTGAGAAATTTCTCAAATTTGGAATTAGATAAAATTGGTAAATTGTTGTATCGAGTATTATACATTTTTCCAGATTGATAAAGATATCAAAAATTAAAAAATTTACTACGCATGAAAATTCAAAAAAACGCAAACTGATAAAATTCTGAAAGTGATGAATATTCCTAAATGCATGATGCCTACGTACCAAAAGAAAATTTTGTTGGATTAGTAAACATGGAGAATAATCTATTATACAATTCACAACGGGAATGACATAAATGTGTAACCAAATTTATTAATCCAGTTAAGAATTTTTGACATTCTATTGTTTTACCTAATACATAGGGTGGAATTGGTATGTGATAACCATAGGACTACTTTAATATTCCAGTTAAGTTTATTCGATAAACTAATTTGCCTATATTTGGGATTCTCAATTGCGGATCAAGTCTTAAATTTTTAATTGCAATGAAACTACAAGATTGTGCCCACTTTTATGTGCTTTCCATGACCATGATTAATTAATTAAGAAAAAAGGGGTAAAGAGCTTAATTTGTACCTTGTTAGAGAACAAGAGTTGCGTTTCATCACTGTATATGAAACTTTTGAAATTAGGCAAATTGTTGAGTCCCAGGGTCTTTAACTGAGGGAACCGAATGGTATCATTGTTGTTGGTGGCTTCTTTCTCCTTTGGGTTGTTTGAGATTATCACCTCCACCATCGTACAATTCCGTATATTGAGTTTTTGCAGATTCTTTAACTGAGGAAGCATATAGAAGGGCAATACATACTCCAATTGGTTACAGGCATAAACAAAAATGCTCTCAAGTTCGGAGAAGGATTTAGCATCTTTTTCTTGTTCTGAAAGTGGTTGGTTGTCCCAAATCCTTGTTATCTTATCCAATGACAATGACAAGTTTTTCAGAACAGGAAAAGCAACCTGCAAAGTTGTTTACAAAATATTCATTAGTGATTGAATAGTAATTAAGTCCAATGAAGCTCTAAAACCCATCTCTGCTTATAAGCACGAGATTCGAGTCTCAAAAATTGGAGAACTTGGAAAACTTGTTATTTTATCTAAATCTTTAAAATTTTAAAGTTTCCAGAACAGGAAAAGAACCCTGCAAAATTGTGTAAACAACATTCATTAGTGATTGGATAATGATGAGGTCCAATCAGAAAAAGCAAACAAGCAGATAATTTTCCACGAGATTAGTAAATAGAGAAATATGATAGTTTAACATATTGGGTTGGACAAACAATGAAATTGATGAGTTTGCCAAAATGAATAATAATTTTTTTTGGGATAAATAATGTTACCAAGCATTTAAAATTAAAAAGTGAAAACAATCAAAACCACGAAAAGAGATCAATATATGTTGCTATAACTAATATACGTCTGTTGCCTGGCCTATAAAAAAATATACGTACATGCCAAGTTGAGAAATTTCTCAAATTTGGAATTAGATAAAATTGGTAAATTGTTGTATCGAGTATTATACATTTTTCCAGATTGATAAAAATATCAAAAATTAAAAAATTTACTACGCATGAAAATTCAAAAAAACGCAAACTGATAAAATTCTGAAAGTGATGAATATTCCTAAATGCATGATGCCTACGTACCAAAAGAAAATTTTGTTGGATTAGTAAACATGGAGAATAATCTATTATACAATTCACAACGGGAATGACATAAATGTGTAACCAAATTTATTAATCCAGTTAAGAATTTTTGACATTCTGTTGTTTTATCTAATACATATGGTGGAATTGGTATGTGATAACCATAGGACTACTTTAATATTCCAGTTAAGTTTATTCGATAAACTAATCTTCCTATATTTGGGATTCTCAATTGTGGATCAAGTCTTAAATTTTTAATTGCAATGAAACTACAGGATTGTGCCCACTTTTATGTGCTTTCCATGACCATGATTAATTAATTAAGAAAAAAGGGGTAAAGAGCTTAATTTATACCTTGTTAGAGAACAAGAGCTGCGTTTCATCACTGTATATGAAACTTTTGAAATTAGGCAAATCCTTGAGTTCCAGGGTCTTTAACTGAGGGAACCGAATGGTATCATTGTTGTTGGTGGCTTCTTTCTCCTTTTGGTTGTTTGAGATTATCACCTCCACCTTCGTACAATCCCGTATATTGAGTTCTTGCAGATTCTTTAACTGAGGAAGCATATAGAAGGGCAATACATACTCCAATTGGTTACAGGCATAAACAAAAATGCTCTCAAGTTCGGAGAAGGATTTAGCATCTTTTTCTTGTTCTGAAAGTGGTTGGTTGTCCCAAATCCTTGTTATCTTATCCAATGACAATAACAAGTTTTTCAGAACAGGAAAAGCAACCTGCAAAGTTGTTTACAAAATATTCATTAGTGATTGAATAGTAATTAAGTCCAATGAAGCTCTAAAACCCATCTCTGCTTATAAGCACGAGATTCGAGTCTCAAAAATTGGAGAACTTGGAAAACTTGTTATTTTATCTAAATCTTTAAAATTTTAAAGTTTCCAGAACAGGAAAAGAACCCTGCAAAATTGTGTAAACAACATTCATTAGTGATTGGATAATGATGAGGTCCAATCAGAAAAGGCAAACAAGCAGATAATTTTCCACGAGATTAGTAAATAGAGAAATATGATAGTTTAACATATTGGGTTGGACAAACAATGAAATTGATGAGTTTGCCAAAATGAATAATAATTTTTTTTGGGGTAAATAATATTACCAAGCATTTAAAATTAAAAAGTGAAAACAATCAAAACCACGAAAAGAGATCAATATATGTTGCTATAACTAATATACGTCTGTTGCCTGGCCTATAAAAAAATATACGTACATGCCAAGTTGAGAAATTTCTCAAATTTGGAATTAGATAAAATTGGTAAATTGTTGTATCGAGTATTATACATTTTTCCAGATTGATAAAGATATCAAAAATTAAAAAATTTACTACGCATGAAAATTCAAAAAAACGCAAACTGATAAAATTGTAAAAGTGATGAATATTCCTAAATGCATGATGCCTACGTACCAAAAGAAAATTTTGTTGGATTAGTAAACATGGAGAATAATCTATTATACAATTCACAACGGGAATGACATAAATGTGTAACCAAATTTATTAATCCAGTTAAGAATTTTTGACATTCTGTTGTTTTATCTAATACATATGGTGGAATTGGTATGTGATAACCATAGGACTACTTTAATATTCCAGTTAAGTTTATTCGATAAACTAATCTTCCTATATTTGGGATTCTCAATTGTGGATCAAGTCTTAAATTTTTAATTGCAATGAAACTACAGGATTGTGCCCACTTTTATGTGCTTTCCATGACCATGATTAATTAATTAAGAAAAAAGGGGTAAAGAGCTTAATTTATACCTTGTTAGAGAACAAGAGCTGCGTTTCATCACTGTATATGAAACTTTTGAAATTAGGCAAATCCTTGAGTTCCAGGGTCTTTAACTGAGGGAACCGAATGGTATCATTGTTGTTGGTGGCTTCTTTCTCCTTTGGGTTGTTTGAGATTATCACCTCCACCTTCGTACAATTCTGTATATTGAGTTCTTGCAGATTCTTTAACTGAGGAAGCATATAGAAGGGCAATACATACTCCAATTGGTTACAGGCATAAACAAAAATGCTCTCAAGTTCGGAGAAGGATTTAGCTTCTTTTTCTGGTTCTGAGAGTGGTTGGTTGTCCCAAATCCTTGTTATCTTGTCTAAACGATAAAGAACCAAAGTTTTCAGGACAGGAAAAGCAATCTGCAAAGTATTGTACAAAACATTCATTAGTGATCGAATGAATAATAATGAGGTCCAATTAAACTCTAGCTAAAACCCATCTATATGTGATCATAAGCATGAGATTCGAGTCTCAAAACTTGGAGAGCTATGGAAGATATATTGACTCAATCCGATCACCTTTCTCATTCTTCTAAATTGGCAAGAGCTAGCTCTTGGATTGGCTACTCCAGACACACCATGCCATATTTGTTGCACTTAATTTCCATTGCATTTGGTAAATTCACACTACGGAGTAATATTTTATGAAATCAAAGCCGTATAAACTAATAGTATTCATACATTGGCCTTATTATTATCATCATATATGTATGTGTACGTACGTATGTACGTATAGATCGGACCATATTAAGTTTCAATCAAAAGTTTTCAAACTTAAACATTAAATAGGTATAATTACCTATTTAGACCTTAGGCGGTTGGGCTTCGGCTCACTTGGTGTATTTTCCAACTTTTGATTGGATTCCCCTTTCCCCTCTCCTCGTTTTTAATAAAAGATTTTGCTGATAAAAAGAAACCTATTCCATACACAATAATTACTTAAATAATAAAGTATTTCAAATCTATACTAAATAATATAAATTTTCAATGAAGTCTTTTTTTTTTCTAGAGCCGTACAATCAGAAATCACTGATGGCCTAACAATCATTCACAAAATAACAAATTTGTAAACTATACCAAAATTAGAATTTTACTTCGCATGTAAAACCAAAAATTGTACAAACTGATAAAATCATAAAAGGAGAAAATATTAATAAATTAAATATACTTGCCAAAATCAAAATTTTATGCATGTAAAAATTTGAAAGTGTGAAATGATAAAATTATAAGAATATTTGTACTAAACGAAAATTTTGTCACGTCAGTAAACACAGTATATTAACGGAAATAATTTTTTTACGAGCTTAGTAAATAGAGAAATAGGATAGTTTAACATATTGGATCGACCACCACAAAAGTGATCATGTTGCTAAAAGTAAGATACATGCCGAATTGTGAAATTTATCAAATTTGAAATCAGAGAAAATTGGTAAATAGTAGTATTGGGTATTATACATTTGTCCAAATTTATAAATTTATTAGGCATGAAAAAAAGCTTATTGTTACGTCATTTCTGTTTATTTGCTATGCACTCACGTGGTTAACTTTATGCATCCGTATGGTAAAAGTCAAAGGAAATACTAAATCGCCGGACAAGGTTGGGGATACAGGATACTTTAAGCATTTCCTCTCCTTTTTCTCTTTTTCTAAATTAGAAGCCAATATTGTTTTACATGAACTTTTAAACTAGTGTTTGTGGGATTGGCAGTGGCGTACCCAGAAATCTTGATAAGTGAGGACACTTTTTAAACACATTTCTATCAAAGAATATTGTAATAAGCATAGTTAAAAAAACTAAAAAAATTCATGAATTAATTGTTAAATGTATAAAATATGTAGCCCTTGATTTAGGCACTTTTGAATTTTGGATATTACTCCCTCTGTCCTAAATTGCTGGTTTCTACGAAAAGACGTGCAATTTTTTAGGCACTTTTGAATTTTGGATATTACTCCCTCTATCCTAAATTGCTGATTTCTATGAAAAGACGTGTAATTTTAAAATTAAAAAATAAAATACGCCAGGGCATAATTTTTTGAATTTCTTTGCACCATATTAAAGAGCTCATGAATTACTTTAATTTGGTTTTAAAAAAATTTAAATATCAATGTGATTTTTTCTGTCCCGTGCATGAACAGGCACAATGCTAGTAATGATAGAGCAAATGTTATCTTTCCGTTGAAGAAAGGTAGTGCATGGCTGGTAGAGTTGCCTCCAGTTGTGCCCGCCTTACCCAATTTGGTACAGATGCTTTCAAGGTTTGGTAGATCGCACAGTTTCAAGGTTTGAAAACCTTTACACGCATTTCGTCCAACTAACAAACTTCCATTTTTGGGAAATGCTATGGTCCCTTATACTGTGCCGAAATCATAAAATGTTATGCTTTTTCATGATGAATGTTATGCCTATTGTGGCGAATGTTATGACAGGGGCCATCATTAAATGAGTTACTTTGAAAATGCAATGCCAATTAAAAAATGTTATGCGTCATTTTCTGAAAATGGAATGCCCTTTCATAGTTAACTTATCCATTTATATGATGAAAGTCAACGAGGATACTATATCCACGGACAAAGTTGGGGATACTTAAGCATTCTCCTTCTTTTTTCATTTTTTTAAAATCAGAAGCCCCCATTACTTTACGCAAACTTTTAAACTAGAATTTATGGGATTAGCTTTACGTCAATGTGTACTAAAGCCGAATGTTCAACTTATTCCTCAATATGAATATCAGATCAATCTAAGAATCACCCGAAATAATACCTAAGTAAACTAATTAACTGGACGATGATAGAGCTTACCTTTTCACTGAAAAGAGGTTGGGCACAGGAGGAAGAGCTTCCCATGATTGTTTCCATCTTCTCCTTTTGGGAATAAAAGCTTAAGAGGTTTGGTAGATCTTCCAATTTCAGCTGCTTCAGCTTACTAAACTTCACCTCACTGGTGAATTCACCTTTATCATTCCGTCCTTCAGATGCAACTATTCCCTCCATGTTTATACAGGATCTTACTTCTAGCTCTTCAAGGTGAACAAGTCCTTTTGCGGTGGTTGGGGAGAAGAGATACTTTATCTTACATTTTTTAATAATTAACACAGTTAAATTATTGAACAGCCGTATGCGATGCTGACTTTGCACGAATTCTTTTGGCTCACCAAGAAGATATTTCAAGTCCTCATCACATGATGTAACTTTGAGGTATTTCAAGTCAAGAAATCTATTTCCAACACCTCTGTCACAAAACACCTTCTTCAAACCCTCAATCTTTTTGAGGACTACCACTTCAGCTTTGTCCACCAAAGGAATGAACTCATTTCTTAACTGAATACCTTTCAATTTCAACATACGTCTTGCAGAAATTTCTTTTGAAGTCTTGATTTCAGAACCCACTGATATCTTAAATCCCTTTAGGTTCTCAAATATTTGGTCCTCCTTGGGTAATAGCATGACATCTGGCACATTGACATGCAAAGTAGATAACTGACTAGTACTCAATAACCCCCTTAAATCCTCGAGGGTCACATTTTCTCTGCTGCTTGTGTCTTGACGCTTGTCAGTTGTGGCTTTCCATTTGAAAAAGTTTTGTGGAAAGTACAATTCCTCCAAGCTAGTCAAATTGGATATGACACTTTGTGGAATCACCATGAGTTCATCACAATCTTGGAGATCTAACACCCGTAGTCTAGTCAATTGTCCGATCTCCGGCGGCAATGCCTCGATAGAAGAACCCTGAAGGTTAAGCACTTCAAGGTTATTCTTCAGGTCCTTAAGTATAGCAATATCACCCAATTCGCATTTCTTCAGATATAGCATCTGAAGGTTTTTCAAATTTGCAAGTGATGACGGGAGTTGCCGCATACTCATTTGAGTAATAGTTAACACTGTAAGTTGTGTCATCCCATTGAAAAAATTCTCTGGAACTTGAATATCTGAAAGTTCGCTATTGTCAACTATTAAGGTTTTCAGTTGTGGATATTCCAACCCATCAGGAAGCTTTTTAATATCTTTGAAACCTATTGAGATTGTTGAATACAATGGCTCTTTCTTGGGATTCCGTGGCCATCGAGCAACACCGTGAAGGATCAGAAATGCTTCTTTCTTATCTTCTTCCTTATGTGCAATTAAGATACCAACATCTCTTATGACATCATGAATTTTGACAACAGTTTCATAATCGTCAGTTGACAACAAAGAAGCTGATTTGAGGACACCAACCACTGTACGCACGGCAGTTCTTGCTTCATCAAATGTATCAGGGTTTTGAGCAAGCAAACTCCTTGCCATACAGTGTCTCACCAATTCATCGATCGGAATCTCAGCATTCTCAGCAAATAAACAGCAGAGCAAGAAACAGGATTGTGCATCCAATGACCGTAACATTTCGTAGCTCAAACTTAAGATGACCCAAACACTTGGGTCAATACCTTCAATTTGTGTGAGCATGTGCTTCTCTAGCTTATCCAAAGCATTCTTCCACACGTGGACTGGCATATCTTCCAAGGCGGCTCCAAGAGCATTTATGGCGACCGGCAAACCTTTGCATTTTCTACACACTTGTCGAGCTAGGGAATCTATTTCTGGCCAAGACTCGATGGTATTTCCCACCTTCTTCTTGAATAGGTCCCATGCTTCTCCCTCCAGTAGCTCTGCAATTGGAAAATTTCTATCGGCTTTCATTCTGATTCTTAACAAATCTCCGTTTCGAGACGTTAGCACAACTTTACAACCTTTCGTTCCATCCGCAATAGGAATACCAATTGCCTTCAGGTCCACTTCCTCCCAAATGTCATCCAAAATTACTAGATATTTCTCGCCGTTCGTGAATTTATTCCACAACTGAATTGCAATTGCTTTTTCATCCGCTGTGGCCTTCAACTCAAGATTCAATTTGTCAGCCAATTT
This sequence comes from Rhododendron ovatum, assembly GCA_019656835.1. Lineage (NCBI taxonomy): Eukaryota > Viridiplantae > Streptophyta > Magnoliopsida > Ericales > Ericaceae > Rhododendron > Rhododendron ovatum. Next base: position 1,940,826 of record CM033791.1, read on the forward strand.
CTTTTGTATTTCCTTGACATTGAGAACCTTAGAGACAACTGCTAACGGGACTTGCTTAAATGTTCCCTCATCTAGTATTTTTTTGGCGACCTTCTCGACTAATGTGGTCTTACCGACCCCTCCTAGCCCATACACGCCAATCATTTTAACTTTGGGATCTCTTAACGCACCCACAATATCCTCAAGAATTGGAGTCCGAGAATCCAAGTGAACATAATTCTCGGCGGATGGAAATTCAAGTTCTGGAGGAGGCGGCTTAGGGCGTGAAATTTTATCAAAATGTCTTTCCTGAGCGAGTTTCTTGACATCCTCGATCTTCTCTTCTGCTTGTTTGCTCAATCGGTACCTCCACTTGATGTTAGGACATGAGCATGCAAGGCAGTGCATTTGTGCCTCGTCTGTACTTTGCCCCACAAGGTTCTGAACGTAATTCTTCATTGTGTCCACGTCTTTTTGCCATTGTAAAACATCCTCCTCAATCTCTTCACCGCGATCATGGGCCTCTTTTACTTCTCTTTCAATTTTTTCCCTACGAACTTCAAGAGTTGTCATTTCCCTTTGCAAATTGTCCAAGTTTGTCCTGTAATGACAAACGTATTTTCCTGCTTTAGTCACTGCTTTGACGGCTTCATCAAAGACCATACATCCCAAATGCTCAATTATGACTTGCGGAGTACACATTTTCTGCTAGGGCGTTAGAGCTCTTCTGATACTATCAAAAGTAATGTGTACTTGATGGGATTCAAATTTGAGAGAAGATAAATAAAGCTCTTTGTATCTGCAGTAAAAAGGAAAAAGATTATTAATTAGAGGGAAAAAAAATCATAAGTTAACATAACAGGAGGCTCCTCTTTGCTGATGAAAAAAGAAAAGAAAAAATGAAATTAGATTAATACAACACGTACGTGGTAAATAGATTATCACTCTAATTGATTTTCATTAGTTTGTAGATCCAGTTGGTTCACTAAACTCTTTAATTCTCTCCTTCTACGATATTATGTATGCGTATTTTATCGGAGAATGGAGATCCTATCTTGTGCTTGTTTTGTAGTCTTTTTATTCTTTGACGTGTAACCTAGGGAAAAATCAGACACACTCCCTTATCTGTTACTGTTTATCACTTAACACCCTTCATCTTTAAAACCAATCACACACACCTCTTCATCTATGAAACGTTATCACTTAATTTCGTCCAACATTTGGATGGAAAATGGTACAGTGACTGAAAAGCTCCTTTTTAAATAAGGGCTGATGAAATTAACCTTTTTCACAAAATCAAATTTTAAGCTCCACTATCAACCATTTTTCTCTAAATTCAGTGAAAAATCTAACCAACCCAATTAAAGAAAACAGATACATATATGGTATCGCCCGTAATGTTAATCACAACACATGCATATATATACCATGAGTTGGAAGCTAGTCAATAGGACGTCCAATCATTATCTCCAGAAGAAAAAATTTAGTAAGAAATGTGATTATTTAGAAGGTGACACTATTGATTTTGGTTTATTCTTTGAGAGACAGAGGGAGTATATAGTAAGGAAAAAATTGATAAATAATACTATTATAGGACTGAATCCTAATCCATGAATAAGAATAGGATTAACAAACATTGTGAAAGCTCCACTTAGAACCATGATTTAATTTATCCTTAAATCTATCAATTTGGTGATCTTTCGTTTTCCACGTACCATAATATATTTCTGTAATCAGCATTTATCAGCTTGTCCTCACTTACCACTCTTAGGTTGAGATCTTTCGTGGGTCCTTCTCAGTCGGACATAGACGATCAAAATCATTCAACTTTTAAATCTTGTCGATAATATTAATAATGCCAAAAATCATGTCGATCGGAGAAAAATATAGTTACACACTCAACAAATGAATTCTGAGATTATATCTTTCCATGCCAGATGGGCATACTTTTTGGCACAAACAATATTCTTGAAGAAATTTTGGAAAAGAACGATTTCGACTATCTTATAGGCACGGGATGCCGAGGACGGAGAGACGTACGGAGGGACGTGTATGGGTGGGGCCCCCAGCCACCCAAGCCCGTTCCAGAACTTTGAATAAGTACTTATTTGTAATTTTTAAGCTAAAAAATTAGGAGTGTACACGGTCCGGATTGGTCTGGTTCTCTAGAAAATCAGTAACCGGACCATTTTAAACGGTTCTAGAAATTTGGAAACCAGAACCTAACCAATATATGCATGGAACCTAACTAGAATCAAACCGCAAGACCGGTCCGATTTTATCCAATAAGCATCCAAACACTTATTCACAAAATATGAACTCTTAAAATTAAAGAAATAGGAAGATAATATGCTGGAATAGGAAAGGAATGAAGAAAATAAAAGTTTTCCAAACAAATGAGATTTCATCTCCAAATAAATTAAGTTTAGCAAGGAAAAAATTAACCTACCAAATTCAAATACATATTTAATTACACACATATGTATTTCTTTATTTATCTTAGTTTTAAACGGTTCGGTTCGATTCTAACCACGGTTCATTAAATGAGAACCAGTAACCGAACCAAAATTAACGGTTCTTATTCTTTTGGAGCCATAACCTGACCGTAAAACCGCAGAACCGGACCAAATAGGACGATTCGGTCCGGATCGGACCGGTTTTACGGTTCGGGCGGTTTTCTTGAACACCCCTATAAAAAATAATGGGCTTACTGAAATCATTTAAACGATGCAAGAAAATTTTAAAAATTATTTTCGTAAGCCCATTATTTTTAAACTTGAAAATTACAATTAAATACTTATTTTTTAAGAAGGTTTTTGGAATAGGCACATCTATGTACAATAGAAGATACACAATAAATAATTTTAATGTACTCTACTGGCCCCCCCAACCTTCAAAAAATTAAATATAAAATGGTTAATGTGGTGGAAAACAATTAATTCTTGTTGTTTGTGTATGTTTGGCCAGTTATAAATAGAAAACAGCTTATAATTTTTCTTGTACAATATTATTCCTTAGATTTCAAGACATATTGAATTATTAAATTGTATGCAAGGAAAACTTAAAAATTCAACAACCATGTGAATATGAGAAACTTCAGGTTTAAAGTTTTGCCCCCCACTATATGTAAATGCTAGCTCTGCCCCTACGGGACTGGGAGGGTTCACAAAAGACCTGAACCTAAGGGTGCAGTTCAACTAAGTGACTGCAAACGAGATGATTCCCATATTTTCTTAGAAGAAAAGGAAATTGTGTTTTGAACAATTTTTGTTTCTAGTCAGCTAAAATTTTGGACAATTTTTTGTAGGTCTTTAGAGCAAGTTTACCAGAGGAGTTAAAATGACAATTTTAGCTAATTTATCGAAGAAGAACAGAAAAAGAGGTTGTAGCAGTGGAGGAAAACAGGGGAGGTAAAATAGCTGCCAAGTATTGGTTCGATATTAATGCCTCACCACTGTTCATTAGGAATCCTATTTTTGGATTATGTAACTCTCTCTCTCTCTCTCTCTCTCTTTCTCTCATATTATAATAATAGAATAAAGGAAAAGATTGTATATTTTAATAGAGAATAGGCTAAATAGATAGTGTTGGTGTAGTGTTGAAAGAAATATGAGTAGATACAATGAAAAATATGCACTGTTCATGAGTTTTTTTTTGCTAATAACTGGTAAACTTGCTCTTACCCTTCGACAAATAAGTTAACAAACTTTTTTTCAACTTTGAACTACGAGTTCTTTAATACTGTAGACACGTTAATTTCAATGAGCTATATATATGATATCTAACACTATAATAAAGACCAAAAGATTAAAGTTATAAGGGTAGCATACCTGAATAAATTAGCTAGGCACAGTACTCTTCTGTCAACTTTGAACTCCGTGGTTGATTAATAGATATCAACAAATCTTTAGGCATATTGGTGGGATCTGAAATTAAGCAAACAGTAATCACTATTATTCCACTGCTCATAAAAACACACTCATCCCAATAATATAGAATGATTTCAATGAACTATTTTATATATCTAACACGATAATCAACACCAAAAGAGTGAAGTTTATGGCATACCTATTTTACCAAACAAATAAAAAAAAAGTTTATTGCGTACCATGAAGTCTTTTAATTAAAATTCTACTTTTGGAAAATTCCAACGAGCTTCCTTGAGGATTTTTATAATTACAGAACTCCTCACTCAAGTTTTAAAATTGAAAACGACCTCCACCAATAATAGAGTTGTTCCATATTAACCACAAAAGTTTTCTTTATCCCCAATTTCATCTTCACCCTCACTTGGGAAATAGAATATCATCCTAATTAAATTACAATCTTCCCCAATAAATGCTACGCTGAAGTTTGAACTAACATAACTTATTCTTGTTTTTTTAATTAGCGATTTATTTGGTTAGTCTTTTCAGTGCTTTTGTTGACCGTGTTTATCTTTTTTGAATTTTTTTAAAAAAAGTAAAAAATTATACGAACAACCTTCTAAAAATTAAAATTGTGGGCTCCAAACAATTGAGCTGCTTTTTAATTGGCAATTCAATTGACAATCAACATAGTTCCCTTGTATCCCACTTTATCCAATAAGTGTTATTGGTACCCGTCTTGAACTTTGCTTTAGGTGATTAGTTTAGATTGTATTTACTGTAGAATTCTAGTTTTGCCTCCATGTGGTTGGATATATGAAATAGACTATTCAATTGACAATCTTGTTTTCTATTTTCAGATAGTTCTTTTAGGTGAACCTTAAATAGGGCCGGCTTATAATTAATTAGAAGAGAGAAGAAAGGTGAGAGAAACATGTGCTTCAGGTCCCAAAAAAGGGCTAAAATTGAGGGCCCCAAAACTCTAAGACCCCAATATCACACACACACACACAGAGTCCTCATCTCCTAAGGGATCCCACACGGCCTTACCATGCGGGACTCCCCTTTCCCGATCGAATTACGACGATCCGAGTCGCTCAAAGTGATTAGAATGTGATTTTAAGGGTATTCGCGAGAAATCAGCAAAAAAATGATCGGGAAAGGCTTCATCCAAACAGTTTTTTATTGAACGGTTCAATAAAAAACTGTTCGGATTAAGCCCTTCCCGATCATTTTTTTTGCCGATTTCTCGCATGTACTCTTAAAATCACGTTCTGCACACTTTGAGCGGCTCGGATTGTCGCAATTCGATCGGGAAAGGGGAGTCCCGCACGGTAAGGCCGTGCAGGATCCCTCATGGGTCCCGAGTGTATGTGTGTGTGTGTGTATATATATATCAGTTAGGATCAGGTCAGGAGGTGTGGACCGGAGCTCCGGTCCGCACATCCCCATTTCTCACATTTTTCGATTGAATTTCGATGATCCGAGCCGCTCAATGTGATCAGAACGTGATTTTAAGGGTACCCGCGTGAAATTAGCAAAAAAAATGACCGGGAAGGGCTTGATCTGAGTAGTTTTTTTCTAAACGGTTCAGAAATTCAATTTAGAAAGGGGAGGTGCGGATGGGTGCGGACCGTAAGGGTGTGGACTTGATCCGGACTGTATATATATATATACAAAAAAAAAAACTGTTCAGATCAAGCCCTTCCCGGTCATTTTTTTTGCTGATTTCTCGCGGGTACCCTTAAAATCACGTTCTGATCACATTGAGCGGCTCGGATCATCGAAATTCAATCGGGAAATGTGAGAAATGGGGAGGTGCGGACCGGAGCTCCGGTCCACACCTCCTGACTTGATCCTGACTGTATATATATATATATATATATATATATACATAGAGTCTGGTTTAAGTCCACACCCCTTCCCGTCCGCACCTCCCTTTTTCCGATCGAATTTCAATGATCCGAGCCGCTCAATGTGTTCAGAACGTGATTTTAAGGGTATCCGCGAGAAATTGACAAAAAAAAAAAAACACCTGGAAGGGCTTCATCCGAGCAGTTTTTGTTTGTATTTTATCGAATGGTTCAAATAAAAACTACTCAAATCAAGCCTTTCCCGGTCAATTTTTTTGTAGATTTCTTGTTGGTACCCTTAGAATCACATTCTGAACACATTGAGTGGCTCGAATCATCGAAATTTGATCGAAAAATGGGAGAAAATGGAACGTCCGCATTTTATTTAAAATAAGGACGTCCTCATAGGAGAAGTGTGTGTGTGTGTATAGGCATTATGTTTTTGTGCTTGGCAAACTTGTATCCACTACTCACCAACATATCTTTGAATCTCGTCCGCGGCAAATCTGTGAGGCCGTGATGACGGTGCACGGTGGTGCTGCCTGAGGACCAGATGGGGCATGTTGAGGGCTGCTTTGCAGTGACGCTGACGGATGAAAAGGTTGTTTTTCATTTTTTTTGTTGTTCTGGCAGGGGTAGTTTTGGGTATGTTTTTGGGTTGCTATGGCCTATGAGGCCGATTTAAGGGCTATTTGGGGTTGTTTTGGGGGTCAGGGCTGATTTAGGGGTTTTTGTGAGGTTGATTTTGGGGTTTGTTTCAGGGGTGATTTGTGGTCTAATTTTGGGTTGTGAGGCTGACTTAGCAGGATTTGGGGCTAATTAAGGGGTTTTTAGGGGGCTGTTTTTCTGGTTGATTTGGGGGTTTTTGTGAGGTTTATTTGGAGTTTGATTTAGGAGAAAAACTTTGTTATTTGGAGCTCGTCCAACTTTTGGACGATCTGAATTGAAAACCAATTTTTATGGTAAAAAATATTTTTTGCCGATCAAAATTTGAAAATATATCTCAACTATTGATTGCCAAGATAAACAGATGAGATTATGCGAAACCGTTCCGTGAATAAGTTTCTCTCTTAATTTAGGGGTTACATGGGACTGTTTTGGGGGCTGATTTAGGGACACATTGAGGCTGATTGAGTGCCGCTGTGGGGGCTGATTATGTAATGTCTAGGGGTTGTTTAGTGGCAGTTGTAGGTGCTGATCGTGTGAGAACAATGATGGCCGCATTGGGTTGTTTGGGTGGTGTCGGTTGCGGAGTTGGCACTTCGCTTAACTGCATTTTTCTTCTTCTTGTTTTTTTCTTTCAAAATTGTAAAACATTAAAAGGCTGTGACATAGGTTGAGAATTTGCAAGAAATAGTAGGAGGGTATTGTGCACCCTCCGAGACTCTTTCAATATCTTTCTTTTCTTATTTTTCGGTTTTAATTTTTTACTCTTGTGATGAATGAAATTTTTCTTTGCTGATAAAGAAAAATGTTCATTGTTTTGTCTTGTGTTTGAACATGCATCATTTTCCCTATGTCTTGCAATCTATACTTGGGCAAGTTACGTTAGGCGTGAAGCCTGATGCCGTTTCTGCGTTTTCTGGAAATCCTGTTTTGACAGAATTGAGGGCCGTCCGGACGGCTCTCAGTGCACAGAAAACAGGGAGGTCTTAATACATTTCGCCCAAGCGGTCGTGACTTCCACCCTGGCGGCCCGTTCATGAGACAGAATGTATTCAAGCCCTAAAACAGATTTTTAAAGTTAGAACTTCATATTTTTTTAGAGGAAAAGCTGTTGTACTTGTAGAGAGAGACTAGGAGAGTTTCCTCCATTGATTCTAGCGGACTGGTGTGGCTCCCAGGGAGCAGATAAGTTGTCGAATCTTGTATATCTGTGTGTTCTCTTTCGCTTCCTCTATTTCTCTAGTTTGTTTTTCTGCAATTCATAGTATCCAAGATCATGAGAGTTTGTGTGTTGGTGAGTTTGAACTTTTGTCTTCAATCCGAACAAGTTAATGGTTTGATTCTTTAAACCATCATCTTACAAGCATTAAATCTTTTAAACCTTGCAAGTTATACCATTGTTTACCTTCTTTTTCCTTTTCTGTTTAGGGGGCACGCACTTGTATAAAACAAAGAGCTATTTATAACCATGTATGTAAAATCAAATGAAACCGAGACTGCGTTGAAGGCATACCTTTCCCCAGTTCTCCGACCAAGCTAGGATGTCTTAGTACTCTAGGCCTCCGGGGCACTACGCACCTCTTGTCGCAAGCATAAAATGAATAGGAAACTCGAGTTTTGAATGGCAGAGAGTGAGATGATCGTTGAATGAGAAGTTGTAAACAAAATTTTATATTTCGTCACCGCACTTGATGATCATAATGCCCACAAGTTCTGAGAAAGAAACTCAAAATAATGAATTATCTATAGGGACTACGGACAGTATAGATCAACAGAAAAATTATTAAAATTGACGGTATATTTATCACGTAATAAAATGTTGGGCAAAGTTTATTTTCACCCCCTATGGCTATCGTCATGTGCGGATACCCCCCTTATGGTTTAAAACTGACCACATAACCAACTTGTGGTTTTAAAAATGTGCGGATAGACCCCCTACTGTCATGTTTTCTATCCATATTAACGGATGTGTATCTCATTCGCTTCTAGAATGTAATCTGAGTAATTCATAATATATTAAATAAATGCTAGAGTATCTCTGTAAAAAATCATTTCGATCAGGCATCAATAACCCAGTGATCTAATTTTTAGTAAATTCAAATTTAAATTTTTTAATTTCATAACAAAATCGATTCGACCATAAGCTTTTCATTTTTTGATTGACTTGAATTTTGGCATATATGTAGTACTCGTCAAAATTTACAATATCAACGGTTTGGAAATAATTTTTAGCATAGGGGATGAAGTGATTAGATTGAAAAAAGACGAAGAATCAAGGGACATGATGATGGTATATCGGTCTTTTAATATTGTGTTCGTTAATATGGATGAAAAACATCACGGCAGGGGGTCCATCCGCACATTTTCAAAACCACAGGTAGATTATGTGGTCAATTTGAATTATGAGGGGGGTATCCACACATGACGATAACCACAGGAGGTCAAAGTGGACTTTGCCCTAAAATGTATTTGAATTAATGATGATAAATTTATCATGCACACTGAAATGATAAATTTATCATCAATTCAACAAAAAGATGGTAAATTAATGGTTAGTAATCAGGAAAGAGGAAATTAGAGGCAGCAAAAGTGAACGATTGGAATCCTTCTACTTTATCCTCCTCGAAAAAACAAAACGACTATATTTTAAACTCATCGACCAAGTACTTACCCTCTTATTCCTTTTCCCTCTTCCTCCTAACTTATACCATCTTATTCCTGATGTGTCTACGCTAATACAGTCCAGTATAAAAACAAAGAGAGTTGTTTATAACTGCATAAATTCATAAGCAGAAGAGGACTTAGTTTCTCCGCACGTAGTCCCAAATCAGTGGAATTTGTCCAAACGGGAATCCAATCTGGATGATCTAAACTGTTCATATTGTGGGGCTCATCAAGTGGTAACTGAAAACAAATTCAAGTGGATCAAACACCTCTAAGGTCCATTGGATCCGAACACTGTAGTTTTGCAAAAATTTGTTACACCTTTTTTTTTTCTCCTAAATAAAAGTGTTTCGATGAAGTGGCTGCCAATTTTCGATCAACTTGAATTTTTTACATTGACGGAGCGTATTCAATGAGCCCTATAATACGAACGCGCAACTTGAATCATCGAGATGAAAACCGATTGTGAGCCTGCCGCACCAGACAGTCCCAATTGCAGAGAAGTTGAGTTCATCAAGTAACAATGAGAATTCACCCAAAAACATAAAGGCTTTGTTTGATTGGTAGTTTAGTTTAGTTTAGCTTTGGTAGTGGGTGGAAAAAGAAATAGGATAATGATTGGAGAAAGGGGTAATGATTGGAGAGAGATAGAGAGAGAAATGAAATTAGGGGGAATTACATTTCAGTGGTAAGAGGGGCAAAAAACTCCCCACTCATGGACCAGTTTTTCAGAATTCCCAAGTCACGGAAAGGAAAACAATAATTCCCAAGACATGGTATTGAAGACAAAAATATCCCTTCCTCCTGTCTTGAATCAGGGGCAACTTAGGTTCATATACAGGGCAACTTAGGTTCATAAACGGGGTAACTTATGTTCATAAACGAGGTAACTTAGGTTCATACACGAGACAACTTCTGGGGCAACTTGAGTTCATACACAGGGCAACTTAGATTCATACACGGGGCAACTTCTGGGGCAATTTAGGTTCATATACAGGGCAACTTATGTTCATAAACAGGTCAATTTAGGTTCATACACGAGACAACTTCTAGGGCAACTTGGGTTCATACATAGGGCAATTTAGGTTTATACACGGGGCAACTTAGGTTCATACATGAGACAACTTCTGGGGCAACTTAGGTTCATATACATGGCAACTTAGGTTCATAAACGGGGCAACTTCTGAGGCAACTTATGTTCATAAACGGGTCAACTTAGGTTCATACACGGGACAACTTCTGGGGCAACTTGGGTTCATACACGGGGCAACTTAGGTTCATAAACCGGACAACTTAGATTTATACACGGGACAACTTAAGTTCATACACGGGGCAACTTAAGTCCATACACGGGGATAGATTTTTTATATTATCGAAAACCCACTTCACCGAAGTCCAGTCTCTCTGTCTGATCGTCGGCGGCCGAAAAACTTCAATAATCGACTACGGTTCTCAGATTACATCCCATTTTCTTCCATTATTTCTTCAATTTCTTGTTTGTTTTAATTTTTTGGGACTTGAAGAAATACAGAAAAAGTACGGGGCCAAAGATATCCTTGTCTCTGCAATCTTAAACCCCCAAAAGTCTCTCTCGTCTCTGTATTCAGTCCATGTGAGATTTTGATATCTTGGCAAAGGCTGAAAATAGAGTCCTAATAAATTAACATGAGAGATTTGTGAGGAGAAAAAGGGGTCTTGCCATTTGAATTAGAAATTGAAGAGTTAATGTTGACAAAACAGGGAATATAATCAATTAATCACTTCAAATAGAGGTATGTTTGTTCCAGATTGATAATGGCGGCCCAATTTCTATGTTTGGATTAGAAGGACCCATTTATTTTTGCAAGCTAAGAGAGAGAGAGAGAGAGAGAGAGAGAGAGAGGTTGGGTCGCTGGAGATGAGGGCTGTCGGAGATGGTGTCGCTGGAGATGGCGTTGCCGGCGTGGGGAGGGGAGGTAGTCGGCTGGTGGTTTTCGATGAGGGCAGAGAAAGAGAATGAGGGTGTAATAGTCATTTTAGGTGGTTCTCTCCATGTATTGAGAATTACTTTTATCCTTTTCATATTTAGATGAATTTCTGAAAAAGTTGTCCATGAGTTAAGCATTTTTTACCCCTTTGTCCACTGAAAAGCAATTCCCCCATGAAATTAATAACTGGAGATATAGGGTAATGATTGGAGAAAGATATAGGATAATGATTAGAAATAAAACTAAAACTAAACTAGCAACCGAACACAATGAATGCTTCAAGGAATACCTCGTTCTTGGTCACCAACCAAGCTAAGATGTCTCAGCTGGTATATAACGCCTCTGGTTCACCACACACCTTTTGTCGCAAGCCGAATGAAGGCAAAGCTATGGGCCGAATAAGAATAGGAAGCTACACGTTTGAATGAAAACATTGCTTTAGTTACAGTTGAATAACCACATTAAAAATAATGCTACAAGTTACTAGTTTTGAAAACCAAACGTAATAAAAAATAATGTTATACGTCGGTATCTTCAGAAGTCGATTTCTGGTCAATTAAACATGGTTTGATAATTTAACAACTGGGTTCATGTCAGAGTTTGACTCCTCCTAACCCCACCCTCCAAAACTAGTATATAATGAGCGGTTGGCCTCATGATTAAGGATTGAGATTTAAGAGTTTGTTCCTTCTAGATCTTTCTTTACCGCTAATTTGTTACGTGGCCAAATAATGTGGACTTTGCCCTAATTTAGTGGATAATAAGATCGATCCTCTAATAATTAGTTGAAGTGCGTGTAACTCTATTCCTAGTTATCAAATGTATAGCTATATGTACATATACACCAGCCTTCTCCTAAGGGATCCCTTACATACCTTATATGCGGACTTTTAACATGAGTCGTTGGATTGTGTTTTCAATGGTCCGGATCTGCTGGTTTGCAGATCCGAACTGTTGAAAACACAATCCAACGACTCATGCTAAAAGTTCGCATATAAGGTATGTGAGGGACCAGCAGATCCGGACTATTGAAAACACAACCCAACGACTCATGTTAAAAGTCCGCATATAAGGTATGTAAGGGATCCCTTAGGAGAAGGAGACTATGTACATATATATGATGTTCTTTCACTTTCTTAAAATAAAATCACCACATTTTAAAAAGAATACAACTAGTCTTAAAAAAAACAAAAACAAAAACAAAAATAAAAATACGGAATGCAGCAGCACATGGAAGAACATCAAAGGGAATAGAACAGATCTTGGATCCCATACCCACCCATGTGACAGTGGTGGTGATCCATTCTCTGCATTCCATAGTTCATCAATAAAACAAATCTTGTAAATCAAAGACAGCTTGCAAGAGCTCTATTTTGAGTATTTTTGTTTTTAGAGTCTTAGCAAATAATCAGATCTGTTCAATAAGTTTAAAATATGTTTTTAAGTACTTCCGTGAAAATCAACTCATTCTGATATCGGCAAGGCCTTGATCGACTCATTCATTTTATGCTATCAAAATTAGGGATAAAACCAGATCAATCAGATACCAATATCCAAATTTTTGTTTTCAGAGTTTCAGCAAATAATTGGAGTTATTCAGTATGTTTAAAAAATGTTTTTAAGTGCTTCTATAAAAATTAGCTCATTCTGATATCGACAAGGCCTTGATCGACTCATTCATTTTATCCTGTCAAAATTAGGGATAAATCTCGATCAATCAGGTACCAATATCCAAATAAGCTAATTTTCTATGAGAGTCTTAAAAATATGTTAGTGGAACCACACACACACACACACACACACATACACACTCGGGATCCAATGAGGGATCCCACACGGGCTTATCGTGCGGAACTCCCCTTTTCCGATTGAATTGCAACGATCCGAGCCGCTCAAAGTGTGCAGAATGTGATTTTAAGGGTACCCGCTTGAAATCGGCAAAAAAAAATGATCAGGAAGGGCTTGATCCGAACAGTTTTTTACTGAACCGTTCAATAAAAAACTGTTCGGATAAAGTCTTTCCCGATCATTTTTTTTGTTGATTTCCCACGGGTACCCTTAAAATCATGTTCTGATCACTTTGAGCGGATCGGATCGTCGTAATTCGATCGGGAAAGGGGAGTCCCACACGGTAAGCCCATGGGGGATCCCTTAGGAGATCCGGATTGTGTGTGTATATATATATATATATATATATATATATATATATAGTCCTCTTCTCCCAAGGACCACCTTAACTTAATAAAATAAGGACCTCCCTTTTCTGATAGAATTTCAATAATCCAAGCCGCTTAATGTGTTCAGAACGTGATTTTAAGGGTACTTGCGAGAAATCAGCAAAAAAAAATGACTGGAAAGGCTTCATCCGAACAGTTTTTGTTTGTTTTTCATCAAACGGTTCAAATAAAAACTGCCCGGATGAAACCCTTCCTGGTCATTTTTTTTGCTGATTCCTTGCGAGTACTCTTAAAATCACATTCTGAATACATTAAGCGGCTCGGATCATTGAAATTCGAACTGAAAATGGGAGAAATAGAGAGGTCCTTATTTATTTTAACTAAAATAAGGATCTCCTCGTTTGAAAATGACTGTATGTGTGTGTGTGTATATATATATATATATATATATATATATATATAGAAAAGCAGAAGTGGACTCAATTTCTTTGCGTGGAGTCCCAAATCGGTGCAGTGTGTTCACACGGAGATCCCTTCTTGGTGATTTGAATTGTTCATGTTGTGGGGCTTATCGGGTAGTAACCAAACACAAATTCAAGTAGATAAAACACCTCTAAGGTCCATTTGATTTGAACACTCTAGTTTTGCAAAAAAATTGATAGACCTTCAATTCTTCCTAGATAAAAGCTTTTCGATAAATTGGTTGCCGATATTCGATCAATTTGAATTTTTTCCACTAAAAGAGCATTCCATGAGCGCTATAATATGAACAGCTCGAATCATCAATATGTGGAAACTGAAACTGAGCAAGTTGCACCAGGCAGTCTTTTTTGATCCGCCACCAGGCAGTCTCAACTCTAGATCAAGTAACACACCCCGAGAATTTACCCAAAAAACACAAAATAACACCAAGAAATTAAGCTTGAAGGAATACCTCGTTCTAGATCACCAACCAATTAAGCTAAGATGTCTCAGCTGGTAACGTCTCTGCTTCACCACACACCTTTGGTCGCAAGCCCAGTGTAGTCAAAGCTATGAGCCGCATAAGAATAGGAAACTACATGTTTGAATGGCAGTGTTTGATGTTTGTTGGGAAGGTTTTGCTGGGAGAGAGGAAAACAGATCTAAGGAAGGAGCTTTCCGACTGAGTGTCGTTGTGCTTGAAAGGGATTGAAGTGAATGGAAGCATGGCTTTAATTACAATTGAATCACCACATTAAAAATAATGCCACTAGCTAGTTTTGAAAAACAAAGCTAATAAAAAAAATTGACTTCGGTGATCAGATTGATGTAATGAGAAATTAAATAATGGAAACATTATTTTAAAAAAATTGGGTATAGCTAACCAGCTGTCAACAACGTGGTTCACGTCGGAGTTGGAATCCTCCTAGCCCCATCCTCCAAAACTAGTATATAATGAACCAATGATGAGCTGTCTGACTCATGATTGAGGATCGGGATTTAAGAGTTTGCTTCCTCTAGGTCTTTCGTTACCTCTAATGTATTTACTTGGCCAAATCATATGGATTTTGCCCCGATTTAGTGGACAATAGATAGATCTCTTAAGATTTAGTCGAAGTGCACATAACTTGTCCTGAGTATATGATATGTTTATGATGTTCTTTCACTTTCTTAAAATAAAATCACCACATTTTAAAAAGAATACAACTACTCTTACAAAAAACACACACACACACTTAATGCAGCAAATGGAAGAAGGCGGTATCTCACACTTTTGACTTTTTGGTCCTAGAAATGCCAATTACTAGTAATATTGCTGGGAAAAACAAATTAAATAGTTTAGCCATTAACTCTAAGGAGTTGGCTAAGTGATCTTGACATGTGACTTAGGTATTCGCTTTATTTTAAGGTTTCAGGTTTGATTCTTTTTACCGGCTAACAACTCTTGGGGTCACCTCACCTTTTATGTGTAAGCGTGTGAAACGGCTGTAGTAGGGACTGTAAGGATCAGTTCAAGGTGTGCTCAAGCTAGCCCAAGACATCTAGCATTAAAAAAAAAAAAAGATTAGCTGTTTTGTAGGAATCCCATACCCACCCACGTGACAATGTGGTGATCCATTCTCTGTATTCCATTAGTTCATCAATAAAACAGATCTTGTAAATCAAAGACAGCTTGCAACAGCTCTAGTAATCCTCATAAACAAGGAGGGAAGAATGAAAACGCTTAGACGAGGATCAATATATTAATTTGTTCGCATACTCGAAAATACCTAATCGGATCACGTTAGTGTATAATATATGGTCTTGAACATTTCATTGGTGCTTCATGCCTATTGGTTTGAGTTGGGTTCCCGATGGTCCGTTGGGTTCTCTACTGCAAAATCGATGATGGACCCTATGTCGAAATCTCGTGCTGATTTGATCTACTAGTATGCGTTGTTGAGCCTATTAGCCTAAGTGCATGCTTTTGTACAGTTGCTTGTGTCTTAGATTTTGGTGGTTTTGGTTCACTCCTAATTATTGAGATGTAATCTTTGCCTTCGAGCGTTTGAAATGTAATGAAATTTGCCGTTGATTAAAAAAAAATGTCTGTAGAAAAGTTAATTTCAATGAGCTATATAAATGATATTCCCTCCGTCCCAAAATGATTTCCGGTCCGCAAAACGGAGTGATAAAAATAATGTAATTTTTTTAAGAAAAAAATTAAACTTTTTTCACAAATTAAAAATAGTCATTGATATCTAGTAAGTTGTTAAAAAACTTTTGATTTTTTCTTGCAAAAATTGTATTATTTTTAACATCCCGTTTTGCGGATCGGACAAACATTTTGGGACGGAGGGAGTATCTAACACTATAATAAAGACCAAAAGAGTAAAGTTATAAGGGCAGCATACCTAAATAAATTAGCTAGGCACACTCTTTTGTCAACTTTAAACTCCTACTGTAATGCTTTCAAGAACTCCATGGTTGTTTAATCGATATCAACCAATCTTTAGGAATATTGATGGGATCTGAAATTAAGCCAATAGTAATCACTATTATCCCACTGCTCATAAAAACACACTCATCCCAACAATATAGAATGATTTCAAGGAGCTACTTTATATATCTAATAACACTATAATCAACACCAAAAGAGTGAAGTTTAAGGCATACTGATAGGCGCGTAAATGTTCACATTAGCGCCCCCTAATTTATCTTTGTTAAGTCTCATTTATATTATTATTTGAAGTTTTATGCTTTTATTCTTGTATTGTAGGTATCTGGAAGATTTGATAAAACAAGCACAAAGTTAAGAATATTAAATGGTGTTTGAAGCGGACCATTGGAAGGTTATATGGAGTCGAGTTAGTCCACGGGCATCACTGGGGAAAATGAATTGCAATTGCATTGATTGGGCCTAATGTTTATTAGTTGATGACTTAATGGTGGGCCAAACTTAATATGGAGTACGGCTGAAAAAGAAAAATAAGAAAAAGGGCTTTTCAAGTGGTACAAGGCTGGGCCACTATTATAACAAGAGAAAGGAATTAGGCCTAGCGGATAAAAAAAAAAAAATTAGGCCTAAGGCACGGCCCACGAGGGTTAGTAATTTTTTAATGGCTACAGAAGGATATAAAAAAGAGGGGAGCTGCGCACATGGGGGACTCCTTCGGATAATTATTTTCGGCAGCTTTTGGGACGGCTCCCTGGGCGTGGAAAAAAAGGAATTTGATTTGGATGCAGATGGAACGGGGGCTGCCGAGCCGACTTTTTAGGTTCCAATATCGTACAGGTTTCATCCGAGTTTTATTTAATTCATGTTATTTGAAGTTTTGTTCAATTATTTGTATTCTAATAATTCGTATTAATTTTTGTTCTTCATTAAAGTTGTTCGTTGATACTTGTTTATTAATTTATTTCTTTTGTTTATTTCTTATTCGAAAGCATGTTTCAAATTAGGATTTCTTTCGCAATGATTAGTGAGTAGTCGTATGGGTAGGGTCGCAATGTGATTAACGCACCGTGGCTGATCTGGACACTGCTCTTATTTTCAAAAAATGAAAAAGATAATTTTAAATTGAAAAAATACTTCCCGCAAACGAACCCGGGTATTATCGGAGCCCATGTGAACGGGAGAATGGGGGTCCAAAACTTATTCTCCGCTGCGCATGGGTGAACGGCGACCATAGGGTCTCGCATCTTGTGGAGTATCTTTTTCAATCCAAAGTTGAACGTTTTAAAGAAAACCGAATGGAACAGGTTAATCTGGACTGGTTGCGAGTGTTATGATCCTTACGACCGTGCCTTTCTTTTTATTATTTGAAAAATACCAATCAATTTTTAGGTTTTAGTTAATCTCAAACAACCGACATTGGGTGGCTACCTAAGAGCCCGTTTAAATTCTAACAACCCGAATTTCTAATCAGCACACATCACCGTCTCTGTGGATTCGACTCCGGACTTACCGGATATTGTGCTACGACGGTATCCGCCCTACGCTTGGGGCAACTCATTAATTTAAGACTATGAAATCGTCAAGTATTTTTGGCACAGTTGCCGAAAACGATAATATGTGTTAAGAATTTGGGTAGTTATTTTTTTTTTAAGTTGTTTTCTTTTTAGTTCATTATTGTTTTTTTTAATTTTTTTTTATTATTGTTGAAAAGAAGAAAAAAATGGTCCATTTTGCAATGTGGTATGGAGGTTATGCAAACCAATTTGATTGTTCAGTGTCACTTTCTGTATTTTATGGTTTGACCTCAGAAAATCATTTTTCGCATATTCATGACCTTGAGAAAGCTTTTGGTAGTGATGAAGTGGCTCTCTTACATGTATTTTCAGCATCTTTGCGTGATAGTGTTTTAAATTGGTTTAATTTTTTGAATCCAAGATTGACATGGGGTGAGATTGTAATACAATTTTTCAATCATTTCAATCCCTCAAATGAGACTCATATACTTTTACAAGAATTATCAAATTTCTCTCAACGTGATGATAAGTCTTTGTCACAGTGTTGAGAGCGATATAAATTTGTTGTATTCTCTTGGTCGAGTTTTAATTGTAAGCTTAGCAGTCTTTTGGTTATCTTTTGCCATAGTTTAAACTTTAAGCTATGCGAGGTGGATTTTAGGTCTACTGACGAATTTCTAGATAAAACCTCTGAAGACGCTTGGGATTTCTTAGATGAATTAACCCAAAAACTCTAATTTTGTGAGTTGACTGAAAATTCTGAGGATACCAGTTTTGATGGGAGGGAAAAAGAGGAAATATAACCACCTGATTTTGATCAATTAGTTGATTCTCTTTCTTGCAATCAAGTTGAAAATTTTCAAGTGATTAATTATTGTGTATTGGAAGATGAAACAACAAAGTCACTTGTAACTAACGAAATAGTTAGTTCACCTGAAGTGCAACAGCATTCCAGTACACTTGAGATGGATTTTCATGACGCGACTCCTGAGGAGTCATTGCCAATAATTATGCAAAGTCCACTTGTTCTTGATGATCAAATACCCCCAGCCATAGATATTGACGTCATCACTCTTATTGAGTATCCACCATTGCAAGAGATTATCACGTTAGAACAAATTGACTTTCTTTGTGTTGATAATTTTAATATAGTTTACCATTCATTTTTTCTGACACTCATTAACAACTTGAAAGTTAATTTAGTTCGGAATATGCAATTGGTGGAATTTAAATTTCAAACACGGCTAAGGCCATTAAGATATTCTAAATATTTGGTTTTGTGGCATGGTCGCATACAATTTTTAACGGAGTGCTTGAAGTGGGTTGAGATGTTGATTTTGATTGCTCTTCATAGTGTAATGAATGGTTGGATTACACGTGATGGGAGTAAATGTCATTGACTTTTTTGTATAATTTTTTTTTTCTTTTCTAATTCTTAAATTAGTTACTTTTATTTTATTTTATCTTTTTTTTTGTAAGGACTAACATTGCAGGATGCTTTGTTCAAATTGGGGGGTCTTCTTTCCATTATGTTATTTCTTGCGTAGTTCTCCGTTCCGAGATGATACATTTTCCTTCTTTTTCTTTTATGTCCTATATTTTTATTCTTTTGTATTCAATGAGGACATCAAATGATTCAAGTTGGGGGGAGAGATTACTTTGATAAGTTTTTCACTTTTAATTCTTAAAAATCCAAAAAAAAAAATTAAAAATTTTCCTTTTCGCATGTGATTTGGCACTTGTTGTGATTACTTGTTGAATAATTGAGTTGAGGTCTGTTGCCTACCATAGTGATTTCTTTTTTTTTTTTTGGCTTGGTAGTTTTACTTGCTAACTTATCTTAAAAAGTTGATCATGGCGCTCTTGTATAGCACTATTGCACGTCACATTTATTTGAGCCTTGACCACTTGTGAGTTGTGACTTAATCAATCTTGATGGCTAGATTAGTAGAGACTTATAACCTAGTGAGCTTTTGGGCCCTATCTTTTATTGGAGTGGTGTCACTTTAACTCTTAGTTTGTCATGGAAATAATCTATTTGCTGTGATCTCATTATTCTTGATTGTTGAGTATTGGAACTTGAATGCATAACAATATCCCTTGGGTTTTGGTTCGTCACATGGATGTTACACCCCTTGAAGAGGATTATAGGCATTTTCTTGATATCTAGGCAAGTTCGTTCTTTTGTTTTCACATTTATCCCTTGCAAGCCACTTTGAACCTTATATATTTAGTCTTTTCTTGGTTAGCTCCACTTTCCATATTTTGTTTGGAAAAAGGCAAAAGTATAAAGGTGTAATTTTTGGATAGATTGTGAACTTTTGTACTTGAATTGGTGGTGCCCATTAAAAAACAAAGAAAACAAAATAGAAAAAAAAATAAAAGAAAGAGAAAAATAAAAGGGGCGCCGATATAGATGAAAAGGAGGAATCGTACTTTTATTGCTGAAAAATGTTAAAAGGTTAGAAGGGGAGATAAGGTAGTGTTGAAAAAAGTTAGAAAATGGGCACGTATTGTTAAATAAGCCCCAAGTTGTTTGCCTATTTTCAGATATGTGATGTTTTACCCTAACCTTTACACACTTTCAATTACCCAACGTTACAACCAAAATTAAAGTCCTATTTGATCCTAGGGGTGATGAAAAATGGATTGATGGATGTGAGAGAGAGTTCCAATACTTGGTATTCTATTCATGAGACTGTGTGTTCACCATACAAAGCGTTCTCTCCGTGTCATAGTGTGCGAGTGTTTTGATTTCATATATATAACTTCTAACCGCACACTTGAGAGTTCATACTATGCACCTTGTTTGGAATGATTTTATTTGTGAGTGCAAGACACAGTGAGAATTGCAGTCAAGACTCGGTTCAGAGAGAGCGGTTAGTTATTGGACACTTTTGGTTGAGGCCCATGTCATACACACATGCTAAGCCTAGGTGTTATGATTTATTTCTCGACTTGATAGCGTTTGGAACTATTTGTGCCTTCTTATATCTTTGTGGTAACTGCGCATTTTTTACTTGATGGACCAATGAGTTGTATGACAAGTTTTGGATTCCACGTGTAAAGAGATCCGCGGTGTTTTGTAGGTAATCACTGCTGAAAATTCTCACGAGACTTCACTCATCCTACCGGAACCGCCTAGGGGTTTAAAAGAACTATCGGTTTTAATTTGTTTTTTCTAGTTGCATTTTGTTTTCTTTACTCGAGACTAGCAAAGTGTAAATTGGGGGATGTGATAGACGCGTAAATGTTCACATTAGCGCCCTCTAATTTATCTTTGTTAAGTCTCATTTATATTATTATTTGAAGTTTTATGCTTTTATTCTTGTATTGTAAGTATCTAAAAGATTTGATAAAACGAGCACAAAGTTAAGAATATTAAATGGTGTTCGAAGCGGACCATTGAAAGGTTATATGGAGTCAAAGGTTAGTCCACGGGCATCACTGAGGAAAATGAATTGCAATTGCATTGATTCGACCTAATGTTTATTAGTTGATGACTTAATGTGGGGCCAAACTTAATATGCAGTACGGCTGAAAAAGAAAAATAAGAAAAAGGGCTTTTCAAGTGGTATTATAAAAACAGAAAGGAATTTGGCCTAGGCCACGGCCCACGAGGGTTAGTAATTTTTTAATGGCCACAGAAGGATATAAAAAGGTGGGGAGCTGCGCACATCGAGGGAGGAACATTACTTTCGGCAGCTTTTGGGACGGCTCCTTGGGCGTGGAAAAAAAGGAATCTGATTTGGACGCAGAAGGAACGGGGGCTGTCGAGCCGACTTTTTTAAGTTCCAATATCGTACAGTTTTCTTCCGAGTTTTATTTAATTCATGTTATTTGAAATTTTGTTTAATTATTTGCACTCTAATAATTCGTATTAATTTTTATTCTTTATTAAAGTTGTTTGTTGATACTTGTTTATTAATTTATTTTTTTTGTTTATTTCGTATTCGAAAACATGTTTCAAATTAAGATTTCTTTCGCAATGATTAGTGAGTAGTCGTATGGATAGGGTCGCGGGGTAATTAGCACACCGTAGCTAGTCCGGACACTGCTCTTATTTTCAAACAATGAAAAAGATAATTTTAGATTGAAAAAATACTTCCCGTAGACGAACCCAGGCATTGTCGGAGTCCATGTGAACGGGGGAATGGGGGTCCAAAACTCATTCTCTGCTGCGCATGGGTGAACGGCGATCATAGGGTCTCGCATCTTGTGGGGTATCTTTTTCAATCCAAAGTTGAATGTTTTAAAGAAAACTGAATGGAACAGGTTAATCCGGACTGGTTGCGAATGTTATGAACTCTACAACCGTGCCTTTCTTTTTATTATTTGAAAAATACCAATCAATTTTTAGGTTTTAGTTAATCTCAAACAACCGACAGTGAGTGGCTATCTAAGAGCCCGTTTAAATTCTAACAACCCGAATTTCTAAGCAGCACATATCACCGTCTCTGTGGATTCGATTCCGGACTTACCGGATATTGTGCTACGATGTCTCCGCCCTACGCTTGGGACAACTCATTAATTTAGGACTATGAAATCGTCAAGCACATACCTGAATAAATAGTAGGAGTGGAGAAGATGAAGATCCAGCCAGACCACAAGAAATAGCAAACTCAGTATTGAGAGTTAAGAGAGATTGAGTGACTGCAGATGGATAATTGACTGAACAAATGGAACCATGAAGTCTTTTAATTAAGGGCGCTGCTGTTCGCAGCCCTCTATTTACTCCCATAACCCATTAAAAATTTTCAATTATACTCAACAGTTAGTTACTGAAATTGAGATATATTTTCAGCATCCAATTACCGAAATATAATATTTTTTTCAACAGATGTTTACCGAAAATGCATGTTCGGCAGTTGTTTACCGAAAGTTGAACATATTTTCGACATGTAGTTACCGAAATATAATCTTGTTTTCAACAGCAATTTACCGAAATATTATTTATGACTTTCAACAACCATTTACCGAAATGTTGTAGGCTACAGGAGAAAATAAATGGCTGCGAATAGCGGCGCCCTTAATTAAAATTCTACTTTTGGTAAATTCCATCAAAGCTTCCCTGAGGATTTTTATAATTACAGAAATCCTCACTCAAGTTTCAAAAATGAAAACGACCTCCACCAATGATAGAGTTGTTCTATATCAACCACAAAGTTTTCTTTATCCCAAATTTCATTTTCGTCCTCACTTGGGAAATAGAATAGAGTGCTGCAATACGTACAAATTTCTAGATACAGACAGCGTGCACAGATGGGATTTGGACCCGTCTTAATTCCGACAAAAATGATCGGAGCTGCTCATTTTATTCAAAATGTCTCGTTTAAGATCTATGTAAAAAATCATTTCATTTGAATATCATTAAGGGGAGTTTACAAACCCCCCAAACTTTGCTCCAGAAAATAGGCCTTTTCTGAATCAAAGTTTGGTTGTTTCGTAAACTGCCTTAACGATATCCAAATAAATTGATTTTTTATAGAGACCTTAAATGAGACATTTTGAACAAAATGAACAGCTACGATCATCTTTGTGGGATTTGTAGACACCCCAATCTGATTTTCTGATCGTTTTACTTCGTTTTTCGGTTGCTTGTTTTTCCGATGATGATTCAGGTCAAAAATAGTTTTGAGAGAATGAAATAGCTTGAGCTTGGTGTGTGTGGAACCCATTTTTAACCCTAAAGGCTCTTAAAATCAAACCCTAACCTCAATTTTGATAATCGCGTGACCCATTGGATCCCTCGCGCGATGGTTTACCTGCCAGGTGGTGGTCAAAGTCAAAATTTTGACTGTTGACCTTCGCAGGGCTAGTTGAACACTTACGCGATGGTCAACACCTGTCATTTTCACCTTTTTCCAGCTGGATTGCGTGATGATCAGGGGTCTATGGGCCTGTGTAACCCCATTTCGTCAACTGAACAACGTTCTGAAGGGTTGCCCTTGCACCCCCTCTCCCCTACTCTCCTATCACCTTTGGCACCTCACTTCTCCACCAAGTAATTGCAACCAGCCTTGTTGGCTAGGTGCATTGCCTTGCTTCGCCACCAACCAACACTTCTTTCTATAAGTACCACACCCCCCCCCCCATCCCCATGATCCATTTTTCAAAAAGGTTACCAAAATTTTCAAAGAAGAAAAAGGAAATACAAGCCCAAGCACTTCATACTTCACCCATCCCCACACAATTACTGTCCAAGCCACACCACCTCATTCAAGTCATTTTCAAGACACTTAAGCAAATGTATAATACATTTTTGTCTACTGTTTGGACCCCTGAGGGGGGCTGGCAGGGCCAAGGTTGGTAATCAATACCAGTTCTGGTCCTAAAGCCAGCAAAGTTACAAGTTACCGTGGACAAGAACTCCCACGCACGAGGTACCCACTTCATCGCGCGACTATTTGGGTCAGCACGATATGGTTATCGTGGGGATGAATGTCCTGGTTTATTTACAGTCTTATGCTTTCCTATGGGGAATATTTATGATGTTTCACTGTTATGCATGTCAAAGTTTGTAGGTTAGCTTGTTTTTCTTATTCCTTTACTTGCTTTGGAATGCCCCTGTGTTGTTTCTGAATATGTCTCAGAGCTCAGGCATGCAAAATAATTTCTGAAAATCCAGTCAGGACACTCGCACGATGAACTGACTCCATCGCGCGATGGTTCCCCTGTTTCTAGTGGTTGCCCTTGCATCAACAGTTAAGATCTAGGCCTTCGCTTTAACATCCCCACTGTTTAGGGATTGCATCTTATTTCTGTTAAATCTCGTTTGTAATAATCATCTACTTTCAGCACACATAAACTGCTTGGTTTGTCCTGGGTGTGCACTGGTCCATTCCAAAACCCAGAAGGGGATAAAATCTGACTTATTGATATGATGGCAACACTCGCGCGTTGGATTGGGAGTGTCGCGCGGCGGTCAAACTTGCATGTGTGAACCTCCATGCATGCAAGCAGGCCGTCGTTGATGATAAACTCAAGTCAAGGCACTGTTTTGGCATCTGATATCAGTATTAGGTTTTTATTTCATTTATTCCTTGTCATTTCCTCCATTCATGCTATTATCTATCACATTCTGCAAAATATTACAGTTTTAATCCTCGATTAACCGTTCCTCCACCCTAATTGGCTAAAAAATTGATTAATGAAACAGAATCGCAAATAGACATCTTTCGCAAATACCTAAGTAGAGACCGATCTCCGGATTGGACAAGAGGGGTGTCATAAAACTCTTTCCCTCTCGTAACCTGGCTCCCGAACCCAGATATGGCTATGACGGACTGGTTCCTTGACTTTTTCAAATCAAATAGCGCGACAAGTGCTTCGAAATACAGTTCCTTAGGTGTCGAACCTTCAAAACCCGAGTGGCGACTCTGTATTTTGCGAGCGCTTGTCATCCAGCTTAAAAGCGCTCTCCCGATTCCTGGGCTCTTGCGTTTGAAAATTCGGAAATTTCCAAGGACACGCATGCCCACAGGATTCGAGACGGGGTGCAAATCATATTTGTGCACGCTGTCTATCCTTTGAAATCTGTGCTGGTAGAATTTCCGAATAGGATACCATCCTAAACTACAATCTTCTCCAATAAATGCTACGCTGGAGTTTGAACTAACATACCTTATTCTTGTTTTTTTAATTAGTGATTTATTTGGTGGTTAGTCTTTCGCAAACCAGCGGCCGACAATACTAATGCTGCTGCTTTCATATCAACAATCCCACACGGAAAGCTCCAAACAAGTCCTAGTAGGCATCTAGTAATTCTCGTCCTGCACTCTTCTTTTTAATCTTCGATGATGTTTTTGAAATTCATTTTTTAACTCGCGCTATCGCTCTCGTTCTTGTTTATACATGTGCATCATGTGACTTGGATAAGTATCACAATCATGAAAATCTCTTTCTTGACATGGATTAAGAGGACAATTTTATCTCCAATATGACACCCCTTGCCGTAACGAACAAGTTAATTAAATTTCCCAATCTACCTCTAGCTCTGGAAATTACAACCTCCCCCTCCATCTCCTTTCCTCGTTTTCAGTGTTCATCTCCTTTGTATGGTCTCTAACTCTCTACCACAAAATGTGTGAAGCACATACAAATATGTTTTAGAGAAGAATTTGGAGCACCTCAACGTGGTGCTCCAGTCTCCAGAGGTAAGAAATAACTCCATTATTTGCCATTAGTCTGATATCGTTAAGTGTGAGTTCCGTGTTCATCATGTGTGACAAGGGAGTCACTACTATTATTTTAAAAGCTGAAGGGGAAGGTCTTTGTTTTACAAAAATCTTAGGATAGCCGCCCAGGGGCAGAGCTATGTTGGGGTCTGGAGGGTCTCAGATCCTCCGGCCCCAGCTCTCCGAGCGTTCGAGTTTTAAAATTTTTATTTTGTATATGCTTGAATTTAAATATTATTGATAAATATTCATGTATAACTACTTATAATATTCATAAAGTTGGTTTGATTAGATAAAAATTCGGTTATTTTACATTCTCATTTCTCAATTTCTTTCATAAATAAAAAATAAGCACGTGACAGTTGAAGTAACCTAAGGAAAAAAAATTGATTGGTCTACTTTAACTGCATTAGACTAGAATCGTTTCAGTGAATAAATATAATCTATTTGAAAATAAAAATCTTATGATATAAAAAGTATATGATCCGATAAAAAATATATATATCTATTAAGCCGGCCCCTGAGTTCAAAGTTTTGGCTTAGCCACTGTGATAGCCCCATGTAATCTACCATTTTACTATTCTCCCACCCCTCCATGCATTTTTTGGATAGTTCGTGAAAATAACTTGTCACTTCTTAACAACTTAATTCACTACCGAAGACAGCTAACAACTTGATTTCAACAAATTCTTTCTCAAAACTTTTTTTCTTTCTCAAAATTTATTCACTACCGAAAACACCTATTGATTTGGAAATTTCTCTCTCCTCCTCCATCTCCTCTCGTCTTGATTGTTCATCTCCTTGCGTCAATGTGCCATCTTGGCGGTCTTGCCTAACATGTTCCAAAACCCACTTAAGTATTAAAGGTCGTTCCCAAAAGAATTTCAAAATTGACTTGTGGTTCTGTTGTTTCCCCATACCAATTCTTCCTTGTGCTCATGCCTAGGATTAAAAATTCTATTGTTTGAATGCACAAGACAGACTCTTATTCTTGCATGCATGCATCCAAATTCATTTAAATCAATCAAACAAATTTGGGCTTGATTGAAGAGAGAGAATATATATTAAGGAAAAAGAGTGCATTGGTGACTGTAACCTTATTAACTCTACTAGGTCCGGCCTCGTGCGAGGCACGAGAATTATGCCCATTGAAGAGGGTTTTTTTGCCCGTTGCAGGAATTGTTTTGATGTTTTTAGGGTTGAGGTGGTCGTTTTTTTTTTTTTGGGTTGCAACAGCACACCAGAAATCAAGAAGACAAAAATCCAGTGAAATAGTAACCGTTGATGGAATTGATACACATGAGCATTGCAACCACGCAAACAATGAGTAGATTTGCTGGGAGGTCATGTTGTTTGTTTGGGAGGAGGGCTATGCTGAATTTATTTTTGAGATTGAATTCTATGATCTTCAGTGTTGGTTTAGTGATTCAGTTACTATTTTGTATTGGAAAAAGATAGCATTTACTATTTGAGAATGGAAAGTGAAGAATGTATGGAGAGTTTAACTTTGATTCAAAAAAAAATCCTTAACTTTCGTAGCCATTCCTCTTAAATATTACGAGTACCAACTAAACATTGAAACTTAAGTTAGCTCGAAAGTTGCTTGTGAGGTTAACCCATATATCTGGTATTTCATTCGAATATTTCCATGGTGTGTAACTTTGACCTTCATACCTGTCAATGCTTTCTTGATGTAATACAACACAACAAAAGCCAACTATCCGGAGAAATGACTGCATTCATGAAATTTAGTTGCATATAAGATAAGGTACATGAAATGTCCTCTATAGAGATTTCATTTGAGGAAATAATTATGCTTAATGTAAAAAACAGATCAATCTTTAACTTAAACACAAACTCGAAGAGAGAGTGAGAAAAAGAAGAAGAAGAAAGAAAGCAATTACAAACCAAAGCAGATATTCATGGACAAAAGGAGGCACACAAAACAGAATGTAGACCAAGACTTGAAAATATATCAGTGTGGATACGCATTCATGGACAAAAGGAGGTACACCCAAATGTGAAATTCGACCATTAGGGTTCCAATCACCATACATCCATGTGGGGCCTCTTATTTGCCTCTGTGTGCATTAGATTGAAGTAGAACCTGTGCCCATCAAATAAAGGCTACACTATTCCATTTCTTCTAGCTAAAAACTGTTGGTTATTCATGTAATTGGGATTAATGACACAATTAGTAGAATATACAGTAAAGTCAAGTAATCTACTGATTCATGCATCCAGACATTCAGGACCATGAAAGTTTCACAGGAAATTGAAAGAAAGTAGAATAACACCATGTGAAATGTACTCATATAGCATCAGAGTAGCAACAATTCTGCTTTTTAATGTGCCATCCCGGAGCTTGTTTTTATCAGCTTTCCTGTTGGCGACTTCATTCCTTGTGTCATAAAAGTAAAGCTACAAACATGATGGTGTTTGGTCATGAGGATAAAGGCGATTGATAACATGATAGATTTGACCTTGTGCTCGGAATGTGTAGATCCCATTAGTTCGCTTTGCATATATAGGATTGAGGTGGACACCCATTGAGGTAAATGCAAAGATATCATTGTATGGCTTTATGTGTTGCAGAAAATGAGCCGAATCTGGACCAGAACCAGAGTATAGCTGTAGTAATTCTGCTAGAATAACAATTGGGTAAAGCGAGACTTGTCCACCAGCAGTAGAACCTTAATGTTTTGTGTGGAAACTTTTTGCCTCGACAAAGCTGACAAGGCTGCATTGATGGTAATCTAAATGCCTCAGTTGGTATTGAATGTTGTTCGACAGCTGGTACTGGCATTAGAGTTCCAACTGCCACACCTATATTCAAATTTTTGGAATTAGAAATTATAATTTCAGACGAAAAATGGCTTATCTATTGCAAGTATTAATAAGTACTTCTGGAGATGTCATGCAGCATGCCTATACAAAAGTCCAGGGATTAGTACTTTGATTTTGGAACTATAGTATGTAGCTAAAAGTTTGATAGAAGTGCTATGGTTTTCATACATGGTTCATGTGATGCTGTAGTTGTTGAACTTGATGGCAATGCTGCAAAATCTATGGAAGATGCGCAACGATGGCACACACTAAGTTCAAAATCTTGGTGAGTTGGCAGAGAAATGTTCAGCATTTGGAAAAACAAGACCATATGGGATTATAGATGACCAAAGCAATGGTGATTTACCTCTGTGATCCAGAGCTGTTGTAGTGTGCTTAACCAACATGTGTTTGTCGTTGTTACTGTATTCTGGTAGATTGGCAAAGAACAAGCTTGAGCAGAGATTTTCTTCTGCACTAATTTGGTCTTCAATTCCAACTGGGAAAGGTTATCCTGGGGACACTTTTTCAGAGAATACCGAGCTCTTTTACTTGCACATATGTGGTCTTTTTTGTCCTGTGGAAGCCCAGACAGTGGTATTCTCTTACGCCTATTTTGGGACATTTTTTGGTTACTGAAATCAAGTTTGGGACATTTTTTGGTTACTGAAATCAAGTTCATGATCTGTCTATGCTATTGTTTTTGCAAGATGGTGAAATGTTTTTGTCCAATCAACTTACAATATACATGTAATTAGCGCAAGTATGGCAAGATTATTATGCAGGAGTATGATCAGAAAACGCAAAAGACAATGAATGATGCAAAGAAGAGCAAACGTATGGGTTTCATGCAACAGCACAGATAAAGTTTAAGGAAGAAAGGTTTAGTGTGCAGTTTTTTGGTGCCTAAACGGGAAGGAAAGACGCATATACCAGATTTTCTTGCTCTGCACACTGATCAAGCAATTACAGAACCTTGCGTGCATCGAGCCTTGTGGAGGAACTTGGCGTAAATGGAGGGCTCTGTTCTTCAATTTGTACACCATTCTGGAAACAACGATGCACGAAGAAAAAGCTCTGGGAAGAAAAAGTGGTGTCTGCCTTTTTTCAAAGGACATGCACAATAAGGGGGAAGTGGCTGCAAAAGATTCATCTCTTGTGCATATATTGGATTTTTTTCCCATAAGTACATAAATTCCATTTACGTTATTATTAGTATATTTAAGCTATTTTGGGCATATACAGATGAAATACAAAAACCAACTGAACTGATTGGGGCAGGTTCTTCCATAATTTGTTTGGTCAGTTTATATGTTTTGTTATCTGTTTGTGCAAATTTTACTTAGGTGTGCATGTTTTTTCTTTCTTGATTAAGCATTCATATCAAGAAGAAGAGTTTAAGAATTATGAAATTATCACCAAAAGTAAAAAAAGGGTTTGATAATGCTAGAAAAAGTATTGAAAAAATGGTTTTTAGAGCTCAAATACTCTTGTATCTGGTTTTTTGGGTGGCACCATTAGATTTTTTGGGGGGAATTTATCTTTTTTTGTTCATTTTGTTGAAATGAACGATCAATCACTAAGATTATGGAAGAACCTAGCCAAAAAGGCACGGGTAGGAAAAAAGACTAAAATGCGATTTATATTTACAAGTCCACAAGAGCGTGGCCTTGTTATAGGATAAATTCTTAAGCGGAAAAAATAAAAGTACCTTGAAGGTGCGCAACTCATCTGTAACGGTTATATAGTGAATTAAAATTTTGGATTTAGTAGGAAAAAAAGGAATGCAAATCGTTCATGACTACACCTTGCTCAACGAAGAGGGAAGCCATTTGGGTGAAGATGACCGAGTATATGATGGTGCAGAGCCGAATGGGGAGCATTTTTATGATGCATTTGGCTTCTTCGACTTGAGTTATAGTGCAGAGTCTCCATGGGTTTATCGGGCCGATCTGATCCTCTATGAAGATTGCTGCCTTGTCCAAACACCTGAACATGTCCAAGGAAACACAAGCATCAAATAAACCATTCTATTTCTTAATTCGATGCACTTCTCGTCGATAAAAAGAAATGAAATAATTTATATGTACAATCAAAGAAAAAAGGCAGTCATCAGATATTTGAATACTCACTCAAATTCACTGCCGTGAAGAATCTTCCTGCTCCCTTTAATTGCAGACACCGACCCTTCTACCTCATACAACTCAGACTCATCAGCCGGAACCACATACCATTTCCTAGCAGCCGCAACAAACACCTTAGCGACGCGTGGCAAAGGGTTGCCACATGGTTTAATGTACCGAAATCCAGGTGATCCTAACAGAAAAGACACGAGGGCTATAATGGCAGATCCTGTGGATAACCAGAACCCCATTGTCCACTTCCCATTATCTTCATAATAGACCAAGAAAGTGTTTGAAAAGAAAGACCCCACGTTTAGTGCAAAGTAGAAGTAGTAGAAGAAAACTGCTTTGGAACTCTTCTCTTTGGGATTTGCCTCGTCGAATTGGTCAGATCCGAAGGTCGCTATGGTGGGTTGATGCCCCCCATATGCAAAGGCCACTAAGTAGGTAGCCAAGTAAAATAAGGCAGTGCCGATCGAAGAAACGGGCATGCAAACTTGTTCCCCATCGCCACAACCTTCAGGCTTGATCAAGAAAAGCCAAGACGCCAGAGATAATAGAACCAAACCCTGATCAAAGTACATAATTTCGTTAGCAATTCTACGATATCAGAAACCAAATGAACATGGTTGAAAACAATTAATGCAGATTTTTGAATCTGGAACTTAGAATACCTACCAATACGAAGATTAGTTGAAAAATGGCACAGGTGAGGTCACGGCCCCAATAGGAATCGCTTAGGAATGCTCCAACCAGTGAGAACAAGTATACAGTTCCAGTCCACTTGCTGACATTATTGGCTGCACTGGCATTGTCTTGTCCGAGGACTCGTGTTAAGAATAAGACCAAGTTCACACCAACACCGAAAAAAGCTAGTGTTGCAAGGACTTGGTTTATTGCACCAGACAGGAGAATACAATTCCATTACTGAAAACACACTAAAACATACTCCAATAGCAACTTCTCAACCTTCAAAAGCAAAAGATAAAAATCGAAGAGGAATTTAGTTCTAGAATGAAGGATGAATGCAAGTGACTCACGCAGCAATAACATTGCAGAGTTCCAGCCTCCCGTGCTCTTTCTCTTAATGCAGTCACCAATGCTAAGGGATCTGATCGTCTTCTGCCTATTGTCGCCATAGTTTATGGGGTTATCATTGTTTGCTCCAGTCTGTTTCAAGAATCAAATCGTCGCTAAGAACCTCAAAAATGTGTTTTTTTTTTAATTCGAATGCAACGGCTGAAATCTTATGAATACAGTTTATTTCATAGTTTAGGAACGGTTATTGCAATTATGTTTTTTATTAAGTGTTTCCAATAATGAATAAGTTATTGAAAAATGGTAAGTTAGACATTAGTCTGCAAATAAAGCTACGGCAGTGGGTTCTTTTTTTTTTTTGTCAAACTAACCGCCTGATGTAAACACAGAACAAGGTAAGCACCACACACGCAGTGAACGAAAACCACAAATACACAGCCAAAAAACATCAAAGTGGCCAGAACGACTAAGGATAAACAACGAAAATAAAGCCAAGGCACACACCGCTGCCATTAATGTACGAATTTTAACGAAGGGGAGCAACAAGCATGGATCCCCCAAAGAACCCCAAACAAACCCCAGCAAAACACAGAGAACAGGGAAACCATCACAGACGGAAAAGCACAGGAAAAGCAAAGAAGCAGGAAAAGGTAGGGAGAGTCTGAGAAGGGTTCTTTGCATTATTGGGAGATTTGAGGGAAACGGCTGGATCTTGCCACGCGTCTAGCACAAGGTCTAGTGGTTGGCTGGGCAATTGGTAAAATGGCCCAAATCGAAGGGTAAATTCGTCCAAATTGAAAGTTGGCAACCGAAACTCTCCTTTTTATAAAAAATAGGTCCTACCTCGTGCAAGGCACGATAATCATGCCCATTGAAGAGGACGTTTTTTGTTTTAGGGATGAAATTGATGTTTTTGATTGTTATGGTGGGAATGTAGGAGTGGACCCAAAACAGTTGACGGTCACAGGTAATGAAAGAATATTAGTGGGAAAACTTCAGCA
Source organism: Rhododendron ovatum (assembly GCA_019656835.1). NCBI lineage: Eukaryota > Viridiplantae > Streptophyta > Magnoliopsida > Ericales > Ericaceae > Rhododendron > Rhododendron ovatum. The sequence continues at coordinate 1,973,576 of CM033791.1, forward strand.
AAATCATTTTTTTTTCTTTGAGTGAAAGCATGTCTATGAGAGGGTAGCACAGGGAAGATTAGAGCTATGAAATTCGCATCTATAAGTTGGAATTAGGATCACAAAACAACTTCATAGGCCTCCCAAATGTTGGGAGGGTCGTTCATGAAGTAGGAGGTGAGGGAGGAGCAGATATGTAAGGACATATGACATTAACCAGGAGAAGCAAGGCTAGAAAAGGCAAGCAACTGCAGCTCTTTTACACATACTGCTTAGCAACTACAACCTTTTGCTTAGTGGCATTTAAAGGAGTTTCGTCAAATCCGGTTGCCTTTGAACCTTGTCTCCCATTGTTTGTTAATTTCTCTTCAAAGACATTTATCTTTTGAACGAAACTTGATAAACAACCGTCTCGCTGTCTCCATTTCTCTTGAAATTCAACTATCACATTAGTTATTTTATACTACTCTCCCAACAGTCGACATGACAGAGCATTGGTTCCAACCACCGAAAATTGAGAAGCATCGATGCATCCGCAGCTCCAAAAGAATCCATTTCCATGTGCTATGTTCATGAGTAAGACGATACATTAGCAAGCCTTAATATGACTTGCAAAACTAATATTTTCACCCGTCTTTACACCAAAGATTCATTAATTTATCTTCAATAACTTAGTACTATTACTTAACTGACCCCAACATGATTTCCAATACACCCATCATTCAAAATTAATGCTTCCAGTATCCTTAGAGCAAGAATCATTAATTTCACTTCACCAAAGGACCCCTTCGTGGGGTCAATTTTTAAAAAAAGGGAGTCCTTTTAGGGATTTATGTTTAGCATAAGAAACCCATACCTCCCATCTTCACTAAAATGTATTTTGCACCAAAATTAACATACCTTCTCAGAAAGTAGCACATAAAATAGCTGAAGCCCGGCTATGAATTCACCAATTTCACTAATTTCATTCACCTTCACTATATATGTTAAATCATTTTCATTGATCAATCATTTTTACTTGAATCCAAAACTGTGTCCTTGTATTGTTTACAACCAAATTTGATGACTTGGAGACAAAAGGACTTGGTTTCTCTATTAAATCCTTACTCAAGTAGAATGAACCATCATACCAACTGGGAAATTAGAAGCTCAGCGCAAATCACCCAAAAGCCAAAACAATTGTAGGATCTCTGTTAAACTCAAATTGAAGCAAATATAACTATTATTGGGGAAATCAGAAGCCACGATAGGTCTAACTACTTAAAACACTTATAATTCCCAGGTTTTGGATTCTGACACCTTCCAAAATGTGCCAACTTGATAAAATTTATTTTTGTTGATCAAAAAAAAAAAATGCCAACTTGATTCAGCTTTAGGAAAAAGTTTTTTGGAAAAAAGCTGAGTAAAACTTGTTCTTAGATGTATCAACACCTTTCAGAATTCAAGTGATTTATCCAGATAGCCCAGTTACCTGTATCAAAATTATTATTCTGGCTAACATTTGCCCTCAAAGTTGTTAAAAGAGAGCTTCAGACGTATGAAGCACCAACAATCTAAAAGGCCACTGTTGGATAGGGGACACGGTGGGGAGACAAACTGGTGGAGAAAATAAGCCATTTGAATTTTTTTACCTATTTGGCCGCTTGAAAATTGGTCACAAATGCTTATCATTGTTGATGAAACCGTTGACATTGTCGCACAATTTGCCCTCTCATTGCTGTTAAAAAAATAAGAACAAAGCAACTAATTATTAAATAGCTGGTGGTACTGTTAATTAGTTCAATTTTTGGGATTCAAAACAAAAGCTACATGGATCACCCTTTGACAAACATGTGTTTCCTATAATAAACGGAGAGGTGATAGAACTAAATGAATTATAACATTCAATTAATTTTGATCAAAAACACATTCAATTGATTTTTCTAAATGGGTGAGTGATATAGGTAAACAAGCTTTGTCAAAATCATTATAAAATAACCAAGCAAATAATTAGGCGGGAAAAATTAAGATTCCCTGAGTTAATAGATGAAATAGTAAACCAAATTCAAAAACCCAATGCCACATGTTGATGATAACAATGCTCTTTACAGACAATCCCATGTGCTCATAACATTCTCATTCAGGAATAACAATCTTCTTTAGGGACAATCTCATATGCTTATAACATTCTCAACCTAAATCAAATTTACCCTTTCGTATTTTACCATGCCACCAACGAACTCAAATCTCCCAAAATTGGTTTGTTGGACTAAAACTCTACATGTAGCAGATTCTGTACATCTTACATGATTTAAGGAAACATAGTTATGTTTTTATCAGTCAACCTAAGATATTTGACAATTCCAGATATAATATCCAAAATCCAAAGGGCATTCACCATTTTTTTTTTATTTTGAAATCATTAGGGCATTCCCTTCAATGTTAATTAATCGCAACATGAAGAGAAACAAAAACATATGTAATACATGCTTGCTTCTTACAATATTAGACTCCCCTCTATATACCTTGTAGTCGCATAGAGATCGCCATTTACCCTGCTATTATGAATACAAGATCGGAGCCTTTAAGGGAAACAACAATCGCTTGCTTTGATTCCTCCGTAGCTTGTTCTCCCAAGAGTGGATTCCCACCACTACTACCTGCACTCAATTAAGCAATTGAATCAGAGGATAAAATTAAAAACACTACAATAAAATAAGTACCAATACCACACAAGCAAGTAGATATCAGAATAGTGATTTTGTGACGCTACTTAATCACTATTCACCACCATAGTTATTCAATCACATAGGCTCTTTCCTGCTTCAGAAAGGGCAGAGTGAAAGCTCTAGAATAAAATCTTAGAAACTCAAATCAAAGTGAACTTTAATTTGTGCTCTTTCTTGATCTTTCTCCCAGTTTGGCTGGGTTGTGAACTTTAAATAACCAATTTTGGGGCTCTGAAGTTCAAACAAGAAGTATATACTCCATGCAATAAAAGGGGAAAAAATGTTTACAGATTTCTTCATCTTCATGTAGCAAGGGAAAAAAATATCAGCAAAAAAAAAACTTGCAAACCAGTTGGTAGATAAAAATTCATTTGCTGTTAAAGCTAGAGGTCACAGACCAAGCAATTTGGCACAAGTAGCTCTACAGAATCCTTATTTTTCTCCTCAACACATCATAATCTCTAGACAACATGCATCAACAATCAATGGAAGGAGAAGGCTACTATTCCATCAGGCAACATAATAGGTACCGGACACAAACAAAGTCTCAAAAGAGAAAAAGAACGGCTGTGATTTTTTGAAATAAGAAATTTTCAAAACAAAAAATGAAAGTATTATTTTCTGGATAGATCATGCATCAGCAATCAATGGAAGGAGCTACAGATAAAAACTGATTTCGTAAGAAACAGAGAAGTTGAAATAATTGAACTTAATTTTAAAAAGTTCTTATCAAATCATCCAAATCGAACTCTATAAGACAAAATGGAAAACTATAACTCAAAGTCATGATTGAAACCCAGGAACAACACAGAAATACAGTCCTCTCTTTGGTTGCGGTTTCTACAACTATTTCCATTTTTTGAGATGTAATGAACTCATTCCCTTTGCATTTTGCTCTATAGATCATTTTGGTCATGTATACCGGACATTATTAAGGTAGTTAGCTTAGAAAATTAAGGAAGTCAAAATCTACCAAAAGCTTTTTCAAGTCAGAAAAGAGCATGTTTTGGGACACAACAGCAACACCCACGGCTCGTGCAATAGACATGAGCAGCATACCCTTCATGCATCCATGGTTTCTTGGTAGTTGTCCCATGAGCACATTGCAGTCCTTTTGTGCATCCCTAAAGGAGGCCAGGTGTATAGCATCCTCCTCCGTGGCAATGCTTTCTCATTCTACAACATTAAAACAACAAAATAAATGGTCAGGTAAATGATCATTATTGATTCACACTCGAACTTGATTAGCAGTGCGAAGAAAGTGAAATGGAAATAGAGATAACAAATGAGAACAAGATCACGCAATATTTGTGGATTTCAAAACTTGAATGAATGAAGTACCACGATACCACAGTTATATTCGGTGAGATAATTTTGGGTTGTGTGAGAGTGAAAGAGAGCAAGGAAGCATGATTTCGTATTCAAGAACAAGAACAAGCATAATTCATATCATACGGAAGATCGGATATAAATGTCTAGAAACCACATTGATGGATATAATCGAGCATACTTTTACTTTCAGCAATCATCAAAACCATATTGATGCGATATAACCTAGGGTGCGCTTGGTTTATGGATTTGTGGATGGATTTACCAAGAGAAAGCTATAGATAGGAAAATCAAAGAAATAAATTTATCTTCATGACTTCATTTTTATCTCTGCTATTAATTTTTTGTTTAGTTATTCTTTCCCTCCAATGACTCTTTAAATCCAGATCCAGACACATTCTCAGTAAACAATTTGGATCATCTCACACAACAAATACTGAGAGAATCAAATCATGGTTGTACAGGGCTCATGTTCCATTTTCCTACCACGGCAAGTCGCATATTTAAAACATCTTATCATATGTTACAGTGTATCTACTGACGTTATGCCTGAAACTTGTCGAAGTAACCTTTGAAGGCTCAAGAGTAAAATGCTTAACCAACTGTTCCTGCCAAGCTTCGAGATTATCCAAATAAAGGTCCTCCTGTACATTTTACCACAAACAATTTAAGTAATTGAAGCACGCATAATAAAAGAAGTAAGCTCAAGTTAATAAACAAAATCATAGCAGTAGAAGAAATAATAATCAAAAGACCAAAACTGCTTACCCATTGCTTGTAAGGTGTAACAGTCAGGGTTTTGGGTTGATACCGCAATCGGAAACCGGAGGAGCATGGGGTGGTCTGTCCTCTTCTCGACACCAGAAAACCCAATCGGCAACGTGGGTTTCGTCGATGGCGTCCTCCAATCAAGACCAGTTGAGCTCCGTGCGCAAGTACTTGTCGAAATCTTCAGGAAACTCTTCTCTCTCCACAACGCTACTAAAGCCCCAATCATGCAAATCGTAATCTAAAATTAGGGCTTTCGAAGATTGGGGGATTTCAAAAATTACGGCATTCAACAAAATCCAAACCCAACCTATTCCAAGATCAGGGGATTTCACATCCATTGGAACAAAATACCCAATGCCTTTCACTTTTCAGATTCAGAAGATCCCCAAAATTACGGATTATCCAAACTCAAAGAAATCCCAATCAGTAGGACCATGGCATACAACAATAGTTCTGGTAATTAATTTAAAAAAAAAAAATTCACCTTGAACCTCAGCACTTCAACCCAGACTTCAAGATCATACACCGGCCAACAGGGTTTGACATCGAGACCACGCCAGGAAATCGATCGCCTATGGGGCGGCGTCGGTGGTGAGGGAGAGAGGTGGCGTCGACGGTGGATCGATCGTCTGCATCAACGCTGTGATGAGAGCGAGTGAGAGAGTGCACGCGATCTGTGAGGAGATCGTGAGGCTGGGGTGAGCGGCCTTGGGAGTCATGGAGAACAATCCCAAAAGATAGAGGGAGAAAAAGGGAGAGAGGGCGAGATAGAAAGAGAGAGGCCATGGGAGCCGTCTCAGTCATCACGTAGAAGATTCAAGAGGAAGAAGTGATGGAGTAAAGGACGATAGAAGCTACAACGTGGCTTCATATTGTTCACTCTTTTTGCCTGGGCCGAAAAGACTGAATTACCCAGCTGCCTAAGTGTACACTGTTTGCAATCGAGGGGCAAATGTGTCCCAAATTAGAAAATGAAAACCGAAAACCTCCTTCTTTTTATACTAGGTGTGCGGCACGTGCCAGCACGAGGTGTCTCGTGCCTGGTATTTGGACGAGGTGTTTTATGTGTGTTTGGTGTCGTGGAGTGTTAAGAGCTCAATTTGTTGTCTAAGCAGTCTTTATATATTACAAGAGTGAAAAGCTTTAGCTAACTTAATTACAGCTTTAGCTAAGTTAATTACATGGAAGAGAGTTGGTACAGTTTTAAGGCTAAGTCTATGAAGCAAAAGATTGCATTGTGTGTTGAGGGAAGTTTAAGATGTCGAATAGTAGAGATAGCTGCAAACCATGCACACCAAAAGATTTGCTGCAATGTCTACTATTTCAAAAAACATGACAAAAGGTTCTATCTATGGAGCTATTCTTTCTTTTGCTTGTTCTTCAGATGTGCATCAGGTGCATCTTCTTCCATGGTGCCATCATTTGTTGGTAATTCTGTTGTGTAGTCTGGTTTTGCTGCACGCTTCTTTGGGGTGTTTGGTTCCAGATTTTGGGTTGATGATTCTGCAAGTAGCTGCTGAGAAGTTGGATTGGAGATGGAATGGACACTGAATACACACTGGCTAATTGTTCCATAGGTGTACATGGATGCCCTTAGCGTGATAGCACAATTTTTGGGAGTCGATAGTTTTTGGATCATCTCCACTGACAGATTACCCTGCATGGTGTTTTATGTTAGTTATTTGTACTATATGTAATTCAGGCATGTTCATGTAACAAGGGGAAAGTGTTGTATAGCATACATCAGTTGTGTTGTTGAGTATTTCTGCTGCAGTGATGTTATAGAGTTCTTCTGCCTTTTCTGCGAATATAGTTGCAGGAATGAGTCCGGTGGCATCTTCAATTTCGACGTTAAATTTGATCCTGGGAAATATAAGATAATGTGAGCATAATTCAATAAGCATTTTGTGTGCATGTGTATTGAATACATGGGTACATAGTCTAGAGCTGAGGAACACTTGCTTAACCTCGTGGAAAAGGGATCAGACTGTGCGCAAGAGGGATTCGACAATAGATTATTGATATGCAAAGGAAAGTTAAAGAACCTGATGAAAGGGTTAAAATGGCTCTCTTGCTTGTCATATTTGTATGCACAAGTATCAAGCAAAGTACTGGTATAAATAAAATAGCTAGTACAGGTACATATTCTTTGAAGCGGGTGTTGGATAATTTTCTAGGAATTGACACTAAATATCCATAAGTTCAAATAAAGAAGTGTTTGAGATTTCTAATTTATTGGTGAAGCATGGGGAGTTTACACAGAAGTAGCAGAAACCACATATCAAAGTTGTTGCTCTTACGTCTCAATACTCAGAATTAGCTTGAATGAGGAGTAATATTTAGAAGGATGAGCTGAAAAGTGGAAAATTCTAAAGTTTTGGCTAACAGGTCCTAAAGCTAACGCCCTTGAGATTTTGACCAATCTTGCTGGAAATGCAGACAAAATTAAGAGGAGTGCAACGCTAGGAAGTATTGGATTGCAGTGAATGTGAGATCTAATCCACAGCATAATACTGTGCTGGTGGCTCAAAGGATCAATGGACTCGGATTTTCGATAGAGACTATTCCTCTTCTAGACCAGTGTTTCAATGCATCAATTGGCGAGTGAAGAAATGGGTTCCTTTTGTGAACAGGTACTTTTGTCAATACAGATGAAGTCAGGAGATGCATATGATCATAGGTTGCTATAGCTGAGGAAATATTATTACGTAGAGCTGGTTCATGTTGCATGACAAACAACAACTTTACCAGCAGGGAAAAAAAGTGGCGGACAATTGTTTTATGTTGAGGGGGTGGATACACAGAGACATACACATACATACACATAAAGAGCTGTTGATTGAGCTGAAATCATTAGCTTACATAATATGGTCATGGTTTTGCAGAAAGGGCAATGACCATTGGAAAAATGCCTTCTCTTTTTACTTGCAAGTCTCAATCTTTTGAGTTGAATTTCTAATAAGCACTGGTACACTACGTCAACAGGCACACACCAGAATTTAGACCGCAAGAACTATCCAGCTATGCTATACTCCTCAAAAAGTAGTTAAGAAAACTATCCAGCTATATTATACTTTGTGTGTGTGTATTGCATGAGTTTTTTGGGAAACAGTATTAGTGGTAAATATGGTCTCAAGTGAATTGGTGCAATTGGTTTGGCTTTTTACCTGGGAAATGGCGGGACCTTTTTGTCGCAATAGTTACACCAGAAGCTGCCATCACCATATGCATAAGTGCCTCTATTGCAGTTTGAGCAGGACAAGTAGTAGAAATTTTGGTTGAAGTCAACTACTTTGATGGTGCCTTGTATGCTTGGATATTCAGGCTGGCATGAATAGTGTATGAAGATAAATTATGAGATGGTAGTTATGTTCAAGAATGAATGTGGTGGCATATTATAGTAGATGTTAATTATGCTATTGTTAGAATTCATTTACCTCAATAACTGATGTTGGTAAGTTGACAATTGTGATGATCTCGTCAGTAGTTGGTTTCTTTTGAAGGGCTCTTTGCAGATTTCCTGGTGTTTGTGCTGGCAAATTGTTGATCTCTTCAGCATTTGTCATACACCTTGAAGGGTTTGAAGAAATATGCAAATAAGCAGGAGTAGGAAGGTAATTTTATTGAACTTATTTTATTTTGATATATGTACTTTTTACCATTTGTGGAGTTCTATTGCCTCTGGAAAATTTGGATTGAATATGAAAGCAGAAGGACCACGTGTTGCTAAGCTTCCACCTGTGTTTTGTGGTTGGACTGTAAGTGTTAGAGTCCAATATTAAGTGTAAAGCATAAATAAGTTTTGATTAGGAATGTTTGCTGTAGTTGGCAGGCAAAATGCAAACTGGATTTTTTTTCTTTAGCTAGGTATAATAGCTTGAGTAGGCTATAAGTTTTATTAGCTATATTAGTAACTAAGTCATATGAAAATGATAGGTAGGAATCTTGCTAAAGCCAAATAAGCATAAATATACCGTAGTATGTTGATGGTTTCAGTCGCATAGCAATTGCAACAGGAAATGGGCCTTGCATTTTGCGGAACTCTTCAGCCTCATATTCACTAAACTGATCCCATAGAGAAATTGTAGTCGGTACCATGCTGTTTCAATTTGTTGAAACTTGTGTTAGCCTATTGTTGATAATAAATGCATGAAATAGGCAATGGTCTGTGAGTTTTACCTTGTATCTATCACTCGTAAATCAACTACGTATGATGACTTTGGCTTTCTCCGTGGACCAACATTTAGTACAGCAAACAAGACATCTGCATATACCTTGGATTAGTTATGCTTTAGCACGTGTATATTACTAAGTTTTGTGTATTAAGAATAGAGCTTACCTATTTTTGCATCAGCTGGTTGAACAGCATGTACATCAGTCAATGGAGTGAAATTGAACCGAAGTGATCTCTGGGAGAAACCATCAATTTTAATTTTTTCAACGGGTGATTTTGCACTGATGACCAACTGGTGCATTTTGTTCAGAAAGCGGAATTGTTCCCTGATTTTTGTTACAATTGCATTGGTTATAGCATATGTATGGTAAAGCTCCAATGTGTTGGCAAGGATTTCGATGTTGTCCCCATACATCATGCTTTGCATCTTGTTTCCCTGCAAGTTATTAGATTCAATCAATTTTAAGTTTTTATTAAGTGGAGGTCTGTCGGGTGCGTAGGATTTTGGCATATACGATAATTTGCATTACCTGTGCGTCTTGCAAGAGTAGCCTCTGGTATCTTGATGATGAGCTGGTCATTGATTTTGGCAAGCCTTTTTCTATGATCATAACATGGACTGTGAAATTTCTGGTGTGAGGACCAACCTTATCAAGTGTCAAAATATTTGGAGCCATTATTCCTGCAAAATAAGAGCAATAATATAAGGCTGTACTGTTTCTGTGGGCTGAATAGTTATTGCATAGGAATGTATGCACATGAAAGCATGCATAAGTACCTATCATGGGAAGATGCTTATTTATGTACAAGATCCTAAGTATTTTTAAGTATCTAAGTATTATGTAGATTGAGCTTCAGCTAAAAGCTCTTTGTACACAATATTGAGAGTGTAGAATGAAGGTAAGCTGTTAGTTTGAGATGATTCTAGTAGCACTTTAATTTTGGTTGCTGTTGTGGCACGTGATAATGCAACATAAAGTTGACCATGTGAGAAAACTGGTTGTGGTAAATACACGCCAACAGTGTCCAAGGTTTGTCCTTGTGTTTTATTTATGGTCATGGCAAAGCAAACTCGGATTGGAAATTGTTTACGGGAGAAAGCAACCGGATAGTATTCATTCTTGTTTGGTTTCAAGGGAATCCTCGGTATAAAAACTTTCGTCCCTTTCTTTTCTCCTACTGCAATTTCAGCAGAAATAATGTTCCTTTGGAATTCCTTGCATATTAATCTTGTGCCATTGCACAGGCCCTTGGAAGGATTAATGTTGCGAAGCAAGAGTATTGGGCAATTTTTTTTCAAGAGTAGACGATGTGGTGGCATTCCTGTGGGTGTTATGGAATTGAGAAAATCCATATATGTTCCTTGTTCCATTGGATCATCTGTCACATCAAAGCTAAGGTAGACTGCTTGTTCTCCTGGAAATTTGGTTATCATCACTTCATTTATCTCATCTACTGCTTGATTCTTTGGCGTCAAAATTGCAGACTCTGTAATATGAAGAGGATTTTCTGTGCAGCTTTGGAATGATGGAAAGACAACTTGTATTAGATGATCCAAGGATGGTATCATTGCAGTTGGCTTGATGACAAGAGATGACGATAGTTTGATTTGTCCTTGTTCGTTTGTTGGTTCCAAGCCATCTCCAATGCGAAGAATATAATCACAAAAAGCTGGATCAGTTCTTGCACGCATATTTTCGGTGAGCTTGATTTTTGTAAGAAATGGCCAAATGTAAGATCTGACTAAACTTGCATTCATGCAATCCTCCTTTGCTCCTTTTCGTATAACCGGGAGCACTTGACGGAAATCTCCTCCAAAAATGACAACCTTACCACCGAAAAGAAGTTTTTCCTCTGTCAGGTCTTGTAGCAAAGAATCAAGTGCTTCAATTGTTTCTTTTTTGGCCATTGGAGCCTCATCCCATATAATTAGGACTGTTTCTTTCAGAAGCGCAGCAATACCAGATTGTTTTCCAACATTGCAAGAAATTTTTCCCTCACCATCTATTGGAATTCTGAATCTTGAATGAGCTGTTCTACCACCTGGAAGTATTAATGCAGCAATTCCAGAACTTGCAGTAGCTAGAGCGATTTTTTTCTGTGAACGAATTGTTGCAAGAATAGTACGGTAGAGAAAGGTTTTGCCTGTGCCACCGGGTCCGTCAATGAAAAAGCTGAGGGGTATGGAATTAAAAACAGCATGAAGTATTTGATCATATGCAGTCTTTTGCTCTTGATTGAGTAATGCAACAGCTGCAATATCTGCTTCTGACACAGACAGATTGAGCTCGTCTTGTATTTCAGTACAGATATGTCCGCTTTCTTCTTGGTCTATAATTAGGTCGGACAATTGGAAATGGGCTAAATTCTTCCCACTTGATTCTAGCTCTGAATTGATTGCTTGAAGTAATTTTTGGCGCGCTGCATCTTTTGTCATATGCTGAATTGAGAGATAGTCTTGCACCATATCTTCTTCAAACTTTAAGAAAAGTTGTTTGGGATTTGCAGGAGAGCAATGAACAAGTATTGTGCAGAATAATTGTCTAAGTGATGTTGGCATTCGATATATGCAGGCTTCTTCCATACACTTTTCGTTACAATCATCGTCTTCTAAGAGGCCAAGTGCAATTGCAGCGTCTCTGTAAGAAGCACTTAATGTGCCATTGATAGTCTTTAAATAATCGAACGATGTTGGTGCTGGAACATGAGTAAGAAGTAATCTGAGGCAATATCTCTCTCCTTCATTAGGATTTGCTCCTACAATTCTGCCAATGACTTCATCTCGTTGTCGAACTTTCCATACTTTTGATTGAGCAATCCAGACAAATTGTTCTGGAAAATTTTGGTATAGCAATTTTGCAGCCTTGGCATGATCGTTATGAGCATTCATCCAAAAGAATTCTGTTAGCATAGTTTTGGAATAGAAATTGCTATCGGCAATTCCCTGAAGATTTGTATCATCTTTGAAATTTATCGTTTGATGACCTTCCTCATGGAGCTGTAGAGTTAAGACAGCGGGATGAATATCATTCAAAGGGAATCTATAAATTCTCCACATAGCTTCAGGTGGGGATATCCATCTTGCAGATTGGAATTGTTCGATCTCATCAATGACTTGATTTGGACAGATGGCAATTAATTTGTAGATAATTTTGTCGTGTCCCTTGTAGATATACTTATACAAGTATTTAACTGCTTTGATTGTTGAACAAACTTCAACATTAATATGACAGTCAAAACGGGCCAAGAGATATGGATTATATGGAACAACCCATCTATTATCTAACAATTGTCCTCTGACAAGAACTTGCTCACCATTTTGGCGTCGCCTATATATTGGATATCCATCTTCAGTAACAATTGTTTGCGCTGAATAATCTCTGGGATAATGATTCTTGCATGAATCATTAACCATACAGGCATTGTTTGGATTCAAATGACCACATGGACCATGCATCATGTGTTTATGAACCATTGCATAAAGATGTGGCTGCTCATGTTTGTCTGGCAATTCTGCAGATATGAATGTGTCAAATTAATCAGCAATATTTAATTTGTATCCTCTTTTCAAAATGATTAGCATATGCATGTGTGGCAAGCCTTTTTTTTGAAATTCAATAACATAAGTATATGCTGCAACTGGACCAAATAATTCTTCTTTTATTACCTCCTTTCGCAGTTGCTCAAATTTGCTTCTAAAAATTCTTGTCAACAAGTCTGGCCGATTTTGAGCTTCCTCATGAGATTTGAGCTCCTTTTTTATCTCTGGCCAATTTGGATTGCACGTCATAGTGATAAACAAATCTGGCTTTCCGTACTTCTTGACAAGTGTCATTGCGTCTAAGTATCTCTTTTGCATGTCTCGTGGCCCACCTATAAAAGTTCTTGGGAGAACTATTCTTTTCCCGACCTTCAAGCCTTCTGTTTCGCCGTGGGCAATACTGTCCACTATTCCTTGGTACAAGTCTGCTCGAATTTCATCTTGTTTGTTTCGGAAATAATCAAGCCTTGAAGTTTCTATCTTAACATACATGTCGGTGACAAATTGCTGTAGCAAATGCCCTGAACGCAGTAGTACTGACTCTGATGATGGTCGAATTTGTAATCGGTATGCATAGAATTCGCGGGCAGAGACCATACTATCATCATCATCTCTGGCTTGGTGCGCTGGAAGGAAAAAGTAAGTAAGATGTTGTGTATAAAAATAAATTTTTTTGTGTGATTGCAAATTTATTAGAGTGGAGTTCTATTTTTTACCTGCTGTTTCTATTGCAATTAATTCATCAGCTGTTGAAGCAACATTTGGTCGAACTACTGGCCGTGAAGGGATGCAACTTGAGGCACTGGCGGTTTTTTTTTTCTTATGCCCCGATGCCAACCAGGTTCGCCTTGAGGAAATAGTAACGGATACTGTAATGGATCATAACAGCCATAGTAGTATTGGATTTTGTGGCTGTGCCCATCATGATTGCGAACTATAATTTCTCTTTCTCTAACTTGATCATCCTCTTCATTTTCATTCCAAATTGCACCAACTTGTGAAGCAACAGGTGCAGCAGCCGTTGGATCTTGTACCTTTGGATTGGCTTTAAGCCTAATCTCGCATTTTTCCAGATTTGGTACTTCTCTTAAGCTACGAAAGAACCTTGAGTATGGATTATGATTGAGCATAAGAATCAGTGCTTCTATCATTGATGTCTGGAGCTTATCTTTTGAACCTTTTCTATAATCAGCCTCATGCTCTGTATCATAAAAATATACTTGGAAAATTGATGGCACATTTCCAGAAGGTAGAAGACTGTTCACATAATGATATATTTGCCCTTGAGCTCGAAAAGTATAAATTCCATTGACACGTTTCGCAAACTGAGGATCAAGGTGAACACCGAAGGAAGTGAAAGCAAATGCATCATTATAAGGTTTAATATACTTCAAGAAGTGAATTGACTCAGCAGTTAGTCCCGAGTACAGTTGGCGGAATTCATGAGGTAGTGTAATCGGGTATAAATTGACCTCTCCTTTGCAGCAGCAGAACCGGGCTGTTTCATATGGGAATTTTTTTGCACCACAATGCAGGCATAAGGGCTGTTCAGATGATCTGTACGGTTCAGTTGGTATAGAACGTTGTTGCACAATTGGTGGGGGCATCAATAAATCAGTTGTCATACCTACAAAATAGATTTGTTATGATAGATATAAATTAAGAGTCCAATATTCCGCTGTTGTTTATGCTAGTAAGGGTTTTAGGGAATACCTATGGGAACGTCATATAGCATATCAAATTGTTCATGAGCATCATTTGTTGCGTGGATGAACGAATCTGCGCAGTAATATGATAATTATGAAGCTTATGCTGGAATGCAAGAGAACGGAAAATGCAGGAATAATTTAGGTCTTGTTTTTCATCACTCACCTCTTTGGATGGGTTGGACAGAAGCTGATGCATTGCTGGTGGAGTGGGTAGCAATGTTTAATCCAAGAGAAGTCCCAGGAACCAGATTTGGATTGGTCGGATTTGTACTTATGTCTTCGCTCTGAACATGAATAGGAACAAGAGAATCCATCTCTTGTCTTTTTTCTAAACGTAGAGCTCTTCTTCTCGCATTAATTCTGTCCTTTTCTTCTTGCAACAATTCAGAGTATCGTACCCTTGCACGTTTTCTCTCCGACATCTTGTAGCCTTGATCAGTAGTTTTACGATACGATTGCAAGCTAGTTTGTTAAGATTTTCTAAGCATTCTGAGCTTTATTTATGTAACAAAATGAAAGACATGGAGAAGTATAGTAAAGTATCTAAGGAGTAAATATGCTAATACTTATTTATATAACATGAAACTCAAGCTGTAAAAGTAATGACTGTAATAGATGTTATATGTGGATTTAGTTGCATCATGAAGTATTTTAATGCAGCATGAGTCATTTTTTATGATTATTGAGGCAATCCGGCAGGAAAAAAACAAGAGTAGCATAAGTTGAAAAGGAGAGAAAGAAATCATACCGAAAGCTTGACACTTGAACAACAAGATAAGAAGAAGATGGTGTATGCAAGATCAGGAACAGCAGTAGAACGATTTTTCCAGGAGCAATGTTGAGAAGAATGAGCTGAAAAGTGGAAATCTGCAGTTTAATAGGAATGTATTCTTGGTATAGAAGATAAGTACAATGATAAAGATATTAAATCATTTTTTTAATAAGTGGAGATATGTGCTTGCAGAGAGCTGGTCATGTCAATCTTAGCTTACTTTTTTCTAGCTGTGGATTTGAAAATGTAATACGTAGGGGGCACAAAGATTGTATACAACTTTCTGTTATGTGGTAATTATCTGTTTTTTCAGAAATATATTTATGAAATAATTACTGAATGCTCATGCATAATATTATAAATTATTGAACTCAATTTTTGGTTTCTATATGGATTATTTAGTATTACAAGGTATTTAAAAAAATCTGTCAGCACGAAAATAGGTTGTTTGATTCTAGTTTAGTAGAATTATTAATTTCGCGACAAGTTTTTAGACTATAGCCTTTATTTTATTAGTCTTATAGTCTTAAATATTTGTGCTGCGCAGAAATGAAAGGGGCATTAACTATATATTCATGTTTTATGTTGGCATGCATTTTTTTTTTTCCATTCAGAATTGCAAAGAAATCATTTTCCTCTATTATTTTGCAAAAGAATTCTATATTGGTAATGCAAATACCAGTTTCTATGCAATCCTACATTTATTGGGAAACAATTATTTATGCATAAAGACAATTAAGAATGACTATGGTCGAAATTGGTTTGAATTTATAATAAACCAAAAATCAAACCTTTAGTTTTGCATTATGGTGTTGACGGACCGGATCGAGTTATAAAAAAGCATAGAACGAGATCAATTGAAATTACAATTCCTTTTTATATGTACAAATAAAAACTCAAGAATTGAGCTACAAAAGTTGATTGTTGCTAAAAATGAAGGAGGCAATAGCTTTTTTAACTTATAATAATAAAAGCCAATTTTATTATACTATAAAATGGAAGTAGGGAATATATTTTTTTAACTTCTAATTTGGGTGAGTTTAGTAAATGCTCATAGAATCATGACCATGGAGGAGACATAAGCCATGTGGGTCTGTACCTATTTCTAAAAATCTGACACATATAATGTAATAAAATATATAGCATTTGTCTTTGGTTCCATACATAACCAACGAATTAAGTTGGATTTCAACCAAAGCTTGGATTTCAACCAAAGCTACAGACAGTAATTATACGATGGAGTAGGGAGGAGGGCATTTTGTACCCCAGGAATGATAATGCATATAATTATTAGTAAGGAAGAAATTATAATGGCTAGTGCGTGTTTTTGCATTCTGATCATGCTTACAGGTATAGTAAAATTTGTTGGCTTTTGATTAGGTTGGCGGTCGAGAGAGGGGGAGAGCGTGTTCTCCGGTCGCACTTAATTCAAAGAAACAATGGTGTGGTGGTGTGATCTCAGAGAGAGAGAGAAAGAGAGAGTGAAGCGGAACCACTGGAAGGCTCTCGAATGCGCCTGATCTCGACACATACAGAAAAAAAATACTCAGACACAATCAAACCATGTTTACCAGGCTCCAAAACATGCCAACGCATAGGGAAAATGAAAAGACGAAAATATATAAATGACCAGCAGCAAATGGCCCCCACGTTTGCACTGCATGAGAATGGCTTTGAAATAAACAAAAAAATGCATCCTGCACTCGCGAATGGCCACCAGTAATGTAGTGGAGCAGGAACTAAAATATCAAGGGAAGAATATGCCCAATAAGAGGCAAACCAAGGATCAAAGGTACATAGACTTAAAGATGGAATAAGATTTTTATTTTTGTCCCACGCAGGAATGAAAGAAGCATAAATCAATGAATAGACTAAACATTATACCTGGGTTGAACGAAATATATGAAGGTTTCACTGTAGCGGCACCCTGGGCGCAAGCCGACTCGAGCCAATAACAAGCGAAGCTATGAGCTGATTCTGAGTGGCTCAGTTCGTTTGGAGCCCTAGGGAAAGCATGGAATAGTGAATATGCCAAATATAATAACTGGAACGAATGAAATAAATAAGATCCTGGGCATAACTATAAATATAATGCCTTCAAACATATTCGATTGCAAACAACAACAAAGCACTAACTATCAGTACACACCAGCAAAAGGAAAAGTAGCTTGTTAGTTTTCACTATGCACCTAACCAGAACAACAGTGTTGTCTATTCTACACTACATTTGTACAAAAGTTTAACCTACACATTGGTAGACAAGTTGTTCAAAAACCAGAACAATATTCTTGTACATATTGATTGATATGTGATAACCCCAAAGAAGAACATGTGCTGCAAAACTATGCATCCCATGCATTTTTCTGTCATAATCAGTTTCACCAAAACGTAGGAAGAACTTAAGCACATGTTCATACCCATTCATAATTTTTCTTGCAGTTTTATATTCCATCAATCACAACAAGTCTGATGTCATTATTCTCGAGGACTGGCAAAAGAATGAAATCTGTCCACTTGAGGTGCAATTCTTGAATGAATTCGCAGAAGATAGGATAACTCATGCACATATTGCTGCGAGCGATAGTCCACATTCGATATCCCATTTTGATTGTAACGTGATCAAGGTTGAGCTTCTGAACCATTGGATACAGCCTTTGGACAAATTCCTAGCAAAAATAAACGAAAGCGCATATTATTTGTCCACAATAAAGAAAAGAAACCAAACTCATGAAGTAACTATGAAACGCAATAATTGGTATTCATTCAGACTTCACCGTTGAAGATCATCATTGCACATGTGTATCCAAATTTCATGAAAGTAGAGCGGTGGTCAAAGATAGATGGCAAACATGCAATGTGCAAATTATCTGAACAAAATTAAGAAAGATAGTAAGCATTTTTCTTTAGGAGAAAGCTTGTGTATAATCATAGAACCAAATATTAGTAAATAATTTTCTTTCATTACCTTCTACAGGTTCTAGGTCTTGCCAATATGCATTTGGTTCTTCTAACCAATCATATATAACCAGCTTCAGTAATAGGCACTAAATATAACCTAAGAAAAAAGACATCCATTTAATAGGTGCTAAATACCAGCTACAACTGACACCTAAGAAAAAAGACATCCATCAATGCAAATTTCTAACAATTCATAGAATCAGAGTCAAGCATATCCTATTGATCTTCGTAAAAAATGAACATAAAGCAAGTGCATATAAATTTTAAGAGAGAAAGGTAGCAGATAAAATACCTACAGCGCTGCTGTCCACAAATGAATTGTGCACAACAGCATCTTACCAAACTCGCAGAGCATCTTCCGAAGCCCACTGCAAATTAGCATCCAGTCCCAAGCGTTGGGCATAGTCATGAATGAACCTGTGACATGACCTATACGTGACATTGTCATTTTCTCTTGGATATGATATTGCAGTAGGCACTTTTTCAGCCTCAGCGGTAAGAAGGAAGTACATGGGCCGTACACCATGCATACGGGTTAAACGGTCCTCAACAGTCCAGCGAACAAATGGGAACTGAATCGACATAGCAGCACACCCTACAATCCAAATATGTACATTACTTGAGAACCAACTTCCAATGAAATAGGTAAAGTATTGAAAAAGAATACAAGAAAGCTGTAACCGCAAAAGGAAATAACAAAAGGAATATCAAATGATAGACTGTACTTATTATTATTAGGCGGAACAATTTATTCTGCTGCAAGCGGACAATACGGAAGGAGAAAGCGAAATCAGCGGCGGGGAAAATTCATGCACAAGGAGAACGCAAAACTAAGAATGCCAAAAATTTGTGAATAATTGTTCCATGTGAGCAAACAAGTTTATCATTCAAAAATGAGTCAAAAACAACTTGATAAATAATTTATTTGTCTAAGCAGGACAGAAGAGGCAATTATGCAATCACATTAAGGAAAAATTCAAACCAGCCTAAATGGTCATGAGGAAATGAAACTTGCATAATCATTTTAGCAGCATCTAGACAATAAATTGCTTACAGGACAGACACTATCCTGAAATCCAGTTTAACCCACGAGGAATTCACACACGCTATCCGGAAAACCATTCAAGAACACCTAAAAAGACCACAATACAAAGGAAAAATTCAAACCAGCCTAAATGGTCATGAGGAAATGAAACTTGCATAATCATTCTAGCAGCATCTAGACAATAAATTGCTTACAGGACAGACACTATCCTGAAATCCAGTTTAACCCACGAGGAATTCACACACACTATCCGGAAAACCATTCAAGAACACCTAAAAAGACCACAATACAAATGGCGATTAAATCACCACAGCACCATACATGACAGCCTAAACGAGTATTTTACTTCACAGCAAATCCATATCAAAACAGGAAAAGTGTGGAAAATGATAGGATAGGACCAAACTCTAACCAGGAAAATGCAATTAGAATCATTCTAGGATGAGGCATAATGCTGCACAAAGACAGGCAAACCAAAATGCCAGATAAGAACAAACCTATCTATTTTACCATAAAGCAGGAGAAGACCATACGTACAGAAGCATAGGAATATTTCGCCACAGAAGAAAAGTCAATAGTTATATACAAGCACAGAGATAAGCAATCATCGAACACAGGAAACCCACTGAGAAAACACAAGAACGGTAAAATTCCAACTAAATGGCCCAATCGACAAAATTATATACATTATTAAATCTCCCAATCGGACGATTCATGCTAAAGAAAACCCCAATATCTCCAGTATCGCATGACAAACAAATCGTCCGCAAATATCTATCTGAAAGGTGAAGAGAGAAATGAACCCAAAAGCAAAATCAACCCAAGGAAACAAAAGTAAAACTCCAAGCCAAGGGTTTAATCGGCAAAAGCCATACAACGAAACCAAACCCGGGAAAAAAAACACCATTCAAGACAGAAAATACGCAAAACACTATTCAGAACTCGTCCCAGCAACGATTCTAAGTGAGAAGAAACCATACACGCTAACCCTAAGCAGATGAGATAAACACACCACACCAAATAACAGTTGACGAGGTCGGAAAAAAAGACGCAATAAACACCCTACACTTCAAATCAGTGCACGAAACAAGAAACAATAAACAATAAACACCCAAAGAAAAAAGGGGTAAAAAACTTCAAGAAACAAAAATCGTACCTCACGCGACGAGCCACGGCGGCCGACGAAGCCGAGAGAGGAGAACACGAACGCAAAATTTCCCCTGGCTCGAAACCCCAATATTTCTTCTGATCGTCTAGAACCATCCAGGCATCTACTCTGTAAGCACAAAAGAGAAGCAAAGAATATAAACGCCTAAATGGGAAACCGAACATGACATCAGCACCTTAAAATCTGGAAAGACGAAATTACCCTGGAGGCCATAACCTGGCTCTCCAATTGAGGGGCATAATTGACAAAATTGGCAAAAAATTGACGAGCCATCCAATTTGGCTGCAAGGTTTTTAGTCTTTAAAGCTTTAGATAACTGTAGGATATTTGCATATCACACTATGTACATATTTGTATTTGCATGCGCCTACACATGTTTTACGAATTCGTCCGTTACAATTTCTTGTTTAAATATATTTAAGTTTATTTGACTAAAATTCCTATTCCGATCGGTCTAGACTTATTTTCAACGCATTTCTATAAATAGGAATCTTGGGGATTCCTAATTTTTGTCTCTTGAAGGTTCATTAAGGAGAGCCTCCTTTGGGTATGATTGTGGAGTTCTTTGTTTTTTAAATTGTTGGGGCTTGATATTAAAGTATTGATCAGTTGTCTCTTTGGTTTGTGGTCCCTTTGGGTTGTACCAGAGATTTGTCCCTGAATATCCTCTCAATGATAACCCGAACAATACAAACCAGTTAATTGACGCCAAATTTTCTCACTCGTGCAGCCAATTGGCGTGGTTCTTGTTTCTCTATGTAGTTCAATGTTATTTGAAGTTAATACTCTTGAGAAATCATGAAAAACAAGAAAAAGGATGAAGTCGCTCTTCGCACGTAGAAATATTCTTGCTTTGTGCTTGAGTGAAGCCACGTAAATCTTTGCATCCTTGTTTTGATTGCTTGTTGGTTTATTTATTCTCTACTTCGTGATTGTCACAACATCCATGATGCGTGCACCTGTGTATAAACGTGTAATGTTTGTAAACAGTCCAAAAAAACACAAGTCGAAGTGCCGATAAATAGTCCAAATCAAAACTCATACTCCTGTTTTTCTACCATCTCACACTAGGTTTTAGCTTCTCATAGCAGTCACCACCAGAAGATTTCTTTCTACAAATGTAAAAATTAGGAGTAGAATGCATACACAAAATTTCTACCAGTAGACCTGCGGTCAATCATGGTGAACAAAGCGGACATATCATTGAAAGGAACAATTAGCTTATACATACAAAAAGGTACTTATATACACACGGGAATCAGTAGTTGCATAATTTTGACTCTCCAGGCTTGCCCTAAAAAGACTTCGCCTAGGAAATTACTCTTGTACGATGGAGAGGGATTGCATCCATTTTCTTCAGAGATGCCACAAGTGCCAAGTGCATGCGAATTTGATCTACACGTCGCCGACAGAGCTTCATAATCAAACCACACCATGGACCTTTGCAGTATATTGCCTAGATATCATAGGAAGGTTAACCAGAAGGCGAAAGAAAGACAGAAGCGGAAGAAGTCGAAGTCCAATCCTTAATATATATTGCCAGAACTGGCTTTCAGAAGGACCTGAACTTACTAACTCAAAAAAAAAAGGCAAGTCTGCAGCCCGTGGAAAGCTAGTCTCCAAGTACCCCGCGTTCACACCAAAAAAAGGAAATTACAAAAAATAAAAGCCAAAAAAAAAATATCGACGGAGAAGGTAGACATGCAAGCAAATATTGGTTGCATACTTGTCGTACTTCTGGCGAAGTATCTGATGAAGATATACTTGAAAGTACTGTTCTCGCATCCAGCAGTCCTCCCGTGATACTTTCCAAAATAGCAGCGTCACTAGCCATTAGCTTTGCACCTGTGCTACCTTCTCCTGGTCAAGAATGGAAAGCCATTGTACAAAAGCTCGCAATTTATAAACTCAAATAACGAAGATACATGACAGATTAACTAACGCATGTCGAGTTTCTTAATAAAATTTTGTTGCCTATCGAAAAAAAACAGTTAATGACGCATGATAATACAACATCTACGTGATGTCCCTTTCTCTT